>CALYLW010000527.1:270000-414534 GCA_944989445.1 Ampullaceana balthica | reverse complement strand
TAAAAGTATTTTAAAAGCTATCTGAGACAGTTCAGAGTACTCCAAAATTTCATTAAGCGCACTTTCTAATGCAACATATTCAAAGTGGTATCGCTACTAGTCAGTTCAATGAATTGGTTTAATTACGATGTTGGTAATTTTATTTGATGAGTCAATGTGTGCGAGATTGGGACTGGAAACCCACGAAAAACCACTGAACGTTAAAAATAACAAAATTAGAATTAAAATTGGCTCTGCAATGATTGAATATGACCAGAAATCAAATTTATCAACAGTTTTTAAAAATTTATTTCAGGATTTTATGATTTCTCTGTGATTTCGTAATATTGACCGTGTCAAAGTTACCTTGAAATAATCGTCTCTTCCAAAGATCAAGCTTTTTCCTAAAAGCAGACACTTTGTCACTGAGAGTAATATAATGTTTCTGTTTTCCTTGCCGAGTTGTATTAAGTTTATTGAGTTCTTCAAAAATTTCAGCCATATAAGCCAGAACAGCAACCCATAAGCTATGTTTCAAATGATCAACAAGCTTTGCATTTTTTTCTACAAGAAACTCTCTTACATTATCAAGTAATTCAAACAGTCTGATAACCAGCGAACATTCGAACATAAGAAATCAAAGAGACGAGAATTTAATGGACGAGCCTTGATAAAATTTAAAAACTATTTAGGCCAGATAAAAAAATATATTTTAAGTCTGCGTTAATTATTTTACCAGCAGCCTATTTACAACTGAGGTTACAGTACGTAAATTTCATGCTTTGCTCGCTGACCACCAGGCCACCAGGCACATCTTCGCGGACCACTATGGTCCGCGGACCACAGGTTGAGAACCACTGCTTTAAGCAACTCCTTTTTCTTGTCTTGGTCATTTCTGATGCTTTTAGTGTCGTCTCTGTCTGTTCTTTTAATAGAATCGCCTTTGTTTCTTACTGCTCCCCTAGTCTCAGTCCCAGCAACTCACAGTTTTTTTTTAAACGCCATCAGCAATACTACATTGTGGATGTGTCATTTGTTTATTTGTCGAATGGTGCCCCTTAATGCTCAATGGGGGCGCCAAAATCCTGCTTGTCAACTGGTTTATAACAAAGATATTTGTGGAGCTTCAAAATTTAATCTTGCAAACGTATTTGGGATACATTAGTTTACATCAAAATGAAATTAAGTAATGAGTTTTAATACTCATTTTGGCGCCCCCTAACCTGGCGCCCGGGGACATATGTCCCCCCTGCCCCCCCTCGCTACGCCACTGCTTTTGATTTTACACGATCTTTATTGACATTCTATATCCATCATGATCCAGATTAAAATCGACTGAGTTTTGAACTTTACATCTTGCACCATTAGGGCCGGTGGGCCCTTAATGATTTTTTCTCTTATTTTGTCTGTGTAAATATTATTGTAGAAATTGGCTACTGGCTGGATGGATCTAGAACAAAGTTGGTATACTACAACTTCATGACCCATTTTTAAAATACAACATGGAATTAAACTCCCAAATCTACTCATTTTGAGCCGTGAGTCCCCATTTCATTTCCTTTATATAAACTTTGTAAAATTACCTTTCAATTACATTTGCATTAAATTATTAAACTAAAATATTAGGTTACACGTGAATTAAACTCAAGTCCAAGTTGGTAGCCATGGCTTTTGTGTTGCAAACCGGTATTTAAATGTAAATGAGTTTCAAAGTAATCATCTCTCTATATATTTCTCCTAAACGACCATGTGCAAATGAGCATGACGAAATGACCCGCGCTGGGGTCGAAAAATCACAGTTGGCACGCGTGGTGGGATAGAAAAAAAAGGGGGGGGGCGTCAACAACGTTTCTTGCGTTCACTTCGTCGTTCAGTTGCGTTTTTCCTTCACAGAATAACATGATGATACGTAGTGTAGTGGTTATCACGTCCGCCTTGACGCGGAAATTCCTGGAATCAAACCCCAGCGGCAACAATTAAAAATTTTTTTAAAATTTTTAAATGTTTGTTTCTGCCCGTTCTTTTCCCCCTTTTCCAACATGACTAAGGCTGTTAAACGATAATCGGATTTGAAAGCGACAATCGGTTTTAAATTTCCCAAAACGATAATCGAATTTGATTCGGCCGGATTTATAAAGTGAAATCTGGCCGGGGCCGAAGCCGGATTTGTAAAAATTCCGGATTCCAAATTGTTGGCCCGGAGCTATAATTAATATATTTTTATCGCAAACCCGGCAAGCCGGATTTGGCGGATTTATGAAGCAAATTTCTGCCGAGCCGATTTGTAAATATGGCGATCCGGATTTGCGGAGCCGAGGCAAATCCGGTACACCCCTAATTTCTATGAAGTCAGCTATAAAACGATAATCGGTTTAAAATCGGAGTTACATCATCGATAATCGGTTTGCAAAAAAAACAACAACCAAAACACGCAATTAACAACCCAAAACATGACTAAACCCTCGATAGGGTCGGCAAATCACAGTTTATGTTTCAAGGGATGGTAGTAATAAAGGGGGGGAGGGTAGCAACAACCTAAGTGCGCATGTCTCCAAGTTTACTCGTTATTATTCATTACTTGCTCTATGATGAGCAAAGCTGCGGCGTATGCTACGCCGCGGATCGTTCTTGTCTATATATATAATTCTCTTCGTGGGACCATGCGAGACACCACGCAAGTATGTGGAACCGAGGATGACGAATGACCCTCGCTGGGGTAGACCAATGTATCGAGACCAACAATGGTCCTTGCGTTTCACTTGCATTGTTCCTTCACAGAATAACGTGAGATTCGTAGTGTACTGGTTATCACGTCTGCCTTAAACGGGGAAGGTCCTGGGTTTAAGCCCCAGCGAAAACATTGTTTTTTTTTAAATTAAAAAAATGTCTGTTTATGTCCGTTCTTTTACCCCTTTATTGCCAACACTAGCTGACCCGCGGCGTAGCATACACCGCTAATGATTTAGTGACGGGTGAAGACTTCCTGAAAGACACAGTTGTCAAAATGGGGTGGGTTTGGGAAAACGACAGTGAAAGAATGAAAAGAAGGAACTCTGGAGAGACCCGCGGCGTAGCATTCGCCGCAGACTTGCTCATCATAGACAGTGCAAAGAACGGTTGGGCGGGAGGTGATAGTACAGACACAAAAAGCAGCACTAAGTAAATAAAAAATAGCGAGTAAACGTGAAGACATGCACACTGAGGTTGTTGTTACCCGCCTCCCATTTATTACTACCACCCCTTCAACATAAACTGTGATTGGTCGACCATAACGAGGGTTAGTCATATTTAGGGTTGTTAATTGCGTGTGTTTTGTTTTGGAAAACCAATTATCGATTATTTAACTCTGATTTTAAACCGTTTATCGTTTTTTAGCTGACTTCATAGAAGTTAGAGGTGTATCGAATTTCGCCTGCAAACGTCTCGAAACCAACAATGAGTTGGCAGTCCCCCCCCTCCTTTCAACCGACGTTCACTCGCGTTGTTTTGATTTCTTCGTGCTATAGTTCGTTCTTTCTCCACGTTCTTTGCACTCTCCCTGAGCAAGTCTGCGGCGTATGCTACGCTGCGGGGCGTCTAGTATATATATAATTCACCAAAACAAGTCTTGTGCAAATAAGCATGACGAATGACCCTCGATGGGGTCGACTAATCTCAGTTTACGGTTGGAAAGCGAAGGTAGTGAAAGAGGGGGGGGGGTGGCATGTCTCGAGATCAGCAATGCTTCTTGCGTTAACTTTCGTTTTTCCTTCACAGAGTAACATGTATTTCGTAGTGTAGTGGTTATTACATCAGCCTGACATGTGGAAGGTCTTGGGTTTAAGCCACAGCGTCAATTTTTTTTTAATTTTAAAAAATCTTAATGTTTATGCCCGTTCTTAAACACCACTTCGCATGTATTTCACGGAAAAAACGCTTCGTTCACAGTTCACTGTTATACCAATTACTTCATCAGGTAACTGTTATTTTCTATCGGTTGCATATTTCTGGAAAAAAGATTTTAGACGAAACTGTTGCTCTCCAACTTCGCAACATGGCTGTAAACTTTGTTTCTCAACATTGGGATAACTTCGGCGACGAGCTCTCCTTTGTTCTTAGTGACGGAAACGTAGGCATACACTCTCAACAATACGCCCAGTACATGAATACTTCAGGAGTATATGGCGGCGAGGCAGAAATTGTCGCGATGTCCGAAATACTTCCCGCCAGTATCATCATTTACTTCCGAGAACGTCCTCATAACTCTCCTCCAGTTTAAAATCCCGGTCAACATCTATATATCTCTAGATATAATTCACCAGAAATTAGGACCAGCACAAGATGTGTGCAAATGAGCATGACGAATGAACCTCGCTAGGGTCGACCAATCACAGTTTATGTTTGGCAAGCGAGGATTTGCCGGGTTGGGGGGGGCAGTTAGCCTACTGCAGTGCGCATGTCTCGAGACCAAAAATGCTTCAGCGGTACCCCCAACGTTCACTCGCGTTGTTCCCATTTCTTCGTGCTGCTGTTTCTGTCCGTTGCCCCCCCTTTTTTTTCTTTGCACTATCTATGAGCAAGCCTGCGGCGTATGCTACGATGCGGGTCGTATCTAGTCCACTTTATTCTGAGATATTCTGGAAAATTCTGTTAATTATTTTTTTTGGCCAGAACTCCGTTATTTTAAACATATTAAAATGGGACACCGTTTAAAACTTTTATCTAATTATTTTTCAGACAATGAATTTAATGGTAGTCTTTTTATTCATTTATTTTTTAGCCGTATTTAAAATATTCAAAAAAATTCTAAATGTTATTTTGCAAGGTCTCCGGTAATTTTTAAATCCCTTATATTAACTTCACCGCCGTCTCTCTCTCTCTCTCTCTCTCTCTCTCTCTCTCTATCTCTCTCTCTGTCTGTCTGTCGTCATCTCATGGGCGGGCGGAAAAACAAAAGTCAAAAATGACCCACTTCCCGTGATCCGATCGAGCTGAAATTTGGCACACGGACCCGATCTAACCTAACAATGCATCGTATCAAAATTTCAGATCGATCGAACGTACCGTAATTAAATTAATGCATTTTTAGTTTATCCTTATATGAGGTATGTAATTCAAATTCACGGTTTGTTATTGTTTTTTTCCCACGTGAAAGTTTTGAGTTGACGCGTTGAGGCGACCCGTCGAAGCGCCGGGGCACTTTTGTTTACATTTTACGTGTCACGCTGAGCTCGGTCAAGTGAATCGGTGACCAGACTTTTCCCCTCTCACCCTCCAGGGTTATGAAGCAAACTTGAGTTAAGACAGATTCAGTCTGTAAATGTTTGAAAATAATCAATACTGTTAGTTATGTCTCATATATAAGGGATTTATAGTCAAAAACTTTGTTTTTACGGGTTTGTTTTATTAAATCCCTTATATTAACTTCACGCGTCTCGTCTCTCGTCTCTCTCTCTGTCTGTCGTCATCTCATGGGCGGGCGGGGAAAAACAAAAGTCGAAAATGACCCACTTCCAGTGATCCGATCGAGCTGAAATTTGGCACACGGACCCGTCTGACCTAACAATGCATCGTATCAAAATTTCAGATCGATCGAACGTACCGTAATTAAATTAATGCATTTTTAGTTTATCCTTATATGAGGTATGTAATTCAAATTCACGGTTTGTTATTGTTTTTTTCCCACGTGAAAGTTTTGAGTTGACGCGTTGAGGCGACCCGTCGAAGCGCCGGGGCACTTTTGTTTACATTTTACGTGTCACGCTGAGCTCGGTCAAGCGAATCGGTGACCAGACTTTTCCCCTCTCACCCCACCAGGGTTATGAAGCAAACTTGAGTTAAGACAGATTCAGTCTGTAAATGTTTGAAAATAATCAATACTGTTAGTTATGTCTCATATATAAGGGATTTATAGTCAAAAACTTTGTTTTTACGGGTTTGTTTTATTAAATCCCTTATATTAACTTCACCGCCGTCTCGTCTCGTCTCTCTCTCTCTGTCTGTCGTCGTCATCTCATGGGCGGGCGGAAAAACAAAAGTCGAAAATGACCCACTTCCCAGTGATCCGATCGAGCTGAAATTTGGCACACGGACCCGTCTAACCTAACAATGCATCGTATCAAAATTTCAGATCGATCGAACGTACCGTAATTAAATTAATGCATTTTTAGTTTATCCTTATATGAGGTATGTAATTCAAATTCACGGTTTGTTATTGTTTTTTTCCCACGTGAAAGTTTGAGTTGACGCGTTGAGGCGACCCGTCGAAGCGACCGGGGCACTTTTGTTTACATTTTACGTGTCACGCTGAGCTCGGTCAAGCGAATCGGTGACCAGACTTTTCCCCTCTCACCTCCCCCCACCCCCCCCAGGGTTATGAAGCAAACTTGAGTTAAGACAGATTCAGTCTGTAAATGTTTGAAAATAATCAATACTGTTAGTTATGTCTCATATATAAGGGATTTATAGTCAAAAACTTTGTTTTTACGGGTTTGTTTTATTAAATCCCTTATATTAACTTCACGCGCCGTCTCTGTCTCTCTCTCTTCTCTGTCTGGGCTGGGCGGGCGGAAAAACAAAAGTCGAAAATGACCCACTTCCAGTGATCCGATCGAGCTGAAATTTGGCACACGGACCCGTCTACCTAACAATGCATCGTATCAAAATTTCAGATCGATCGAACGTACCGTAATTAAATTAATGCATTTTTAGTTTATCCTTATATGAGGTATGTAATTCAAATTCACGGTTTGTTATTGTTTTTTTCTTCCACTTCCACGTGAGTTTGAGTTGACGCCGACCGTCGTGCCGACACCCCCTCACGTCCCACCCCCCATTTATTAAAGACAAGGGACATCACTCGGTGTCAGTCTGTCAATGTTTGTAGCGTTTGAAAATAATCAATACTGTTAGTTATGTCTCATATATAAGGGATTTATAGTCAAAAACTTTGTTTTTACGGGTTTGTTTTATTAAATCCCTTATATTAACTTCACCGCCGGTCATCTCATCATCTCATGGGCGGGCGGAAAAACAAAAGTCAAAAATGACCCACTTCCAGTGATCCGATCGAGCTGAAATTTGGCACACGGACCCGTCTAACCTAACAATGCATCGTATCAAAATTTCAGATCGATCGAACGTACCGTAATTAAATTAATGCATTTTTAGTTTATCCTTATATGAGGTATGTAATTCAAATTCACGGTTTGTTATTGTTTTTTTCTTCCACTTCCACGTGAGTTTGAGTTGACGACCGACCGTCGTGCTGACACCCCCTCACGTCCCACCCCCATTTATTAAAGACAAGGGACATCACTCGGTGTCAGTCTGTAATATGTTTGAAAATAATCAATACTGTTAGTTATGTCTCATATATAAGGGATTTATAGTCAAAAACTTTGTTTTTACGGGTTTGTTTTATTAAATCCCTTATATTAACTTCACGCGCCGTCTCTCTCTCATCATCTCATGGGCGGGCGGCGGAAAAACAAAAGTCAAAAATGACCCACTTCCAGTGATCCGATCGAGCTGAAATTTGGCACACGGACCCGTCTAACCTAACAATGCATCGTATCAAAATTTCAGATCGATCGAACGTACCGTAATTAAATTAATGCATTGTTTAGTTTATCCTTATATGAGGTATGTAATTCAAATTCACGGTTTGTTATTGTTTTTTTCTTCCACTTCCACGTGAGTTTGAGTTGACACCGACCGTCGTGCCGACACCCCTCACGTCCCACCCCCATTTATTAAAGACAAGGGACATCACTCGGTGTCAGTCTGTCAATGTTTGTAGCGTTTGAAAATAATCAATACTGTTAGTTATGTCTCATATATAAGGGATTTATAGTCAAAAACTTTGTTTTTACGGGTTTGTTTTATTAAATCCCTTATATTAACTTCGCGGCCGTCTCATCATCTCATGGGCGGGCGGAAAAACAAAAGTCAAAAAATGACCCACTTCCCGTGATCCGATCGAGCTGAAATTTGGCACACGGACCCGTCTTACCTAACAATGCATCGTATCAAAATTTCAGATCGATCGAACGTACCGTAATTAAATTAATGCATTTTTAGTTTATCCTTATATAGGTATGTAATTCAAATTCACGGTTTGTTATTGTTTTTTTCCACGTGAGTTTGAGTTGACGCTTAGACGTCGACCGTCGTGCCAACATCCCCCTCACGTCCCATCCCCCGTTAAAAGACAGGGGACATCACTCGGTGTCAGTCTGTAAATATTTGTGGCGTTGGAAAATAATCAATACTTATAATTATGACTCAAATATAAGGGATTTATAGTAGAAAACTTTGTTTTTACGGGTTTGTTTTATTAAATCCCTTATATTAACTTCGCGGCCGTCTCATCATCTCATCATCTCTCATCTCATGGGCTGGGCGGGCGGAAAAAGAAAAGTCAAAAATGACCCACTTCCAGTGATCCGATCGAGCTGAAATTTGGCACACGGACCCGACTCACCTAACAATGCATCGTATCAAAATTTCAGATCGATCGATCGTACCGTAATTAAATTAATGCATTTTTAGTTTATCCTTATATGAGGTATGTAATTCAAATTCACTGTTTGTTATTGTTTTTTTCTTCCACTTCCACGTGAGTTTGAGTTGACGACCGACCGTCGTGCCAACACCCCCTCACATCCCACCCCCATTTATTAAAGACAAGGGACATCACTCGGTGTCAGTCTGTAAATGTTTGAAAATAATCAATACTGTTAGTTATGTCTCATATATAAGGGATTTATAGTCAAAAACTTTGTTTTTGCGGGTTTGTTTTTTAAATCCCTTACATTAACTTCACCGCCGTCTCTGTCGTCATCTCTCTCTGTCTTGGGCGGGCGGAAAAACAAAAGTAAAATATGGCCCATTTCCCGTAAAGGCATCGAGCTGAAATTTGGCACACAGACCCGTGTCACCTAACAATGCATCGTATCAAAATTTCAGATCGATCGAACGTACCGTAATTAAATTAATGCATTTTTAGTTTATCCTATACGAGGTATGTAATTCAAATTTCACGGTTTGTTATTGTTTTTTTTTCCACGTGAGAGCTCAGTTCGACGCGTTGACGCGACCCATCGAAGTACCGGCGTGCTTTTGTTTACATTTTACTGTCACGCTGAGCTCGGTCTAGCGATCGGTGACCAGACTCAGGGTTATGAAGCAAAGTTGAGTTAAGACAGATTCAGTCTGTAAATGTTTGTCGCGTTTGAAAATAATCAATACTGTTAGTTATGTCTCATATATAAGGGATTTATAGTCAAAAACTTTGTTTTTACGGGTTTGTTTTATTAAATCCATTATATTAACTTCACCGCCGTATCTGTCTCTCTGTCTGTCTGGGGCGGGCACGCGGAAAAACAAAAGTAAAAAATGACCCACTTCCCGTAAAGACATCGAGCTGAAATTTGGCACACAGACCCGTGTCACCTAACAATGCATCGTATCAAAATTTCAGATCGATCGAACGTACCGTAATTAAAGTTAATGCATTTTTAGTTTATCTATATAAACTATATGTAGCGGTCGCTATCGTTTACATTTTACGGGTCACTTGATTTCACCCCAGCCACAGGTGAACACATCTCGTGTTTTAACCAGGTGTACCGGCGTGCTTTTGTTTACATTTTGCGTGTCACGCTGAGCTCGGTCCAGCGATCGGTGACAAGACCTTTCCCCTCCCCCCTGGGGTTAAAAGCAAAGGGGAGTTAAGACAGATTCAGTCTGTAAATATTTGTCGCGTTTGAACATAATCAATACTTTTAGTTATGTCTCATATATAAGGGATTTATAGTCAAAAACTTTGTTTTTACGGGGTTGTTTTATTAGCTCATTTAAATCGGGCGAGTTTTAAAGTTTTACCCCAACATATTTGTTTGACTATGAATGTAATATAATCTAATTATTCACTTGAATCGGGTATGATCTGAAATATTTTAGAAACTTCTGCGCTTTCATTTTCTGTTAGATCGCCGTAATTTAAAGCAGATATTAATGGGGAAAAATTAACGTCTTTTCCAATTGTTTCTCTGACTGATTTAAAGTTTGGGAAACTTCACGGGATAGAATGGGTTCCCGCCGAGGCCCCTTTTTAAACATAAATGAATAATGGGTATAAGTTATAGCTATTGAATAATGGGTATAAGTTATAGCTATTGAATAATGGTATAAGTTATAGCTATTGAATAATGGGTATAAGTTATAGCTATTGAATAATGGGTATAAGTTATAGCTATTGAATAATGGGTATAAGTTATAGCTATTGAATAATGGTATAAGTTATAGCTATTGAATACTGGTATAAGTTATAGCTATTGAATACTGGTATAAGTTATAGCTATTGAATACTGGTATAAGTTATAGCTATTGAATAATGGTATAAGTTATAGCTATTGAATAATGGGTATAAGTTATAGCTATTGAATAATGGGTATAAGTTATAGCTATTGAGTAATGGGTATAAGTTATAGCTATTGAGTAATGGGTATAAGTTATAGCTATTGAATAATGGGTATAAGTTATAGCTATTGCATTCTTTTCGGGCATTTATTTGTATTTAAAACTAGCTACACCAAAGAGTTAGTCTTTACAAGATTCTGTATTGTATGTGTGTGTGCGCGGGGGGAGGGGGGGTGTTGTAGTAATTTAAAAATTGAACTTTCTAGAATATATCAACGGTTGAAGCTATTCAGAGGCATCCCCTCACGGCTTATCCCATAGACCTCCTCAGAGTCTGCCAGTGCCAAATAAACGGGAACATACATAATTTTACATATTGGTGTCACCCCTTATGATGGTGTCACCATCCCCCGCATTCCCCTAGCGACGCATCTAAAGCTATTTACCAGAACACGAATGAAGGTGTAGACTGTAGATTAACAGTAAACGTTACTTTGTGGTTGATGAAACCCCAACGGCGTAGCGAGGGTATATGCCGCCCGGGGCAGAACCCATGTTTGTCGCCCCCACGCGGAAAAAATATGTTGATGCTATAAAGAAAATATAATTTCTATTAGAACGTAATACTAAGGGCACAATACATTTGCTTAATGTTAGAAGTAAGTAGAGAGCCTTCATTTCTTTATTAAAATTGAAGTTTTCTGCTTTTCTTCATGGCAGATTCTTTGAGGTATCAATATTGTCAGCCATACCACGCTCAATAGCCAAATAGCTATAGATTAGTCAATCTTCGTATATTCATAATGATCGCAATTAATTTTTCATTAACTTAATTTTAGAGACGCTTCTCTCACTGCTTGCATTAATTATGAGAGTTTTAAGCTATATTCGAAGTAATGGTATTATTTTAGGCACTGTAATTTCGAGCCTAAATATCTTAATAAACTTGAATTAGTCATATCGGCATGAATTCATTAATTCATGTTTTTTACTCGTTAAGTACGGTTAAGTAAAATAATCCTTGCTTAACAATGTCAGGAGAAACTTGCTCTAATATTTAGACAAAACTTCAAAGTCCAGTAGATTAGCTGGTGTACGAAACACAATCTTTCCGAAATCTGTAACTTAAAATACCCACATGAATTTCAGCAATAACCTCATTTTATGAACTACAATTTTCTTCTCAACTGTTTTTTTTAAACATAAAATAACTACATATTTGCTTCAATCGCCAAAAACATATAGTCTACTCTCTCATTCTTCGACTGAATGTTCAATTAAAATGTCATGGTCTCCACATAGAAATTTTAGCAAAGTCAAAGCGTCCTCTATGTATTCCATTAGTTTCTCCGTGAGTAGCCTCTGCAAATCATATTTACCATCAGATGTTTGTAAATAGTTTAGGGCTTAGGGCATCCTTAAAGTAATAAAGTACATTTTTCCATTAAAATTTAATAGTTGATCTCTTGTATCTGGAAGATAATTTTTTTGGCGAACTTTATCTCCTAAAACTACAATGAGCTAATTTTCAGTTGAGGTTTTTAAAATAAAAAAACCCTTTTCACATGATGTTCTCGAAGCATTGGATTGCAATTTGCTAGCAGATGCATCATTTCCAGAATATGACCTATATTTGCACTAGTATTGTCCTCTCCGTGACCGCGAAAAGCCAAATTCCATTTTACCAGTATTTAATACAGTCAAACATTCTTGCCACTTTGTTTTGTTTTCTTTAATAACAACGCATCGTTGTTTGTTTTGTAATGTCTGTTCTTTTTTTAAAGTCTGGTTTCTGATTCCTTCCATTTATAGGTACCAGCACATCATTGTCAAGTTCTTATAATACTTCAGCCCCTTTGATTTTCAGTTCAGTAGCATTAGTATCAGAAGAATTTAGATTCATTCTGGAGTTTGAAGTTTTGGCATTAGAAGCGTTGACATAATTTAAGACAACTCCTTCATTTCTTTTATTAATATTAGACCTTGGTTTTTCCTTTTATTTTATTATCTTTATTGTAACATTTTACATTTTTAGAAGCTTATTAACAATCAGGAATTTGCCGCCCACAGCAAAGTGCCACCCTAGGCATTCTTTTGGCTCATATTTGAAATTGATCGGGTTCAGTAATTTTCGTTTCTAAAACAGAAGCTGCTGTCAAATTTGAAGAATCAATGAAGTTACCAGCAGATCAATGTCACGTTCTCATACTATTTAAGCCTATTGGTTTTTTAAAGTTCAGTAGCATTAGTATCTGAATATGGAGATGGAAGTTTTGACAATAGAGAGTAAAAAGAGTTCACATGTTTTAGGATAGTTCCTTAATTTCTAATATTAATTTCTTATTTGGATTTTATTTTATTTGATAAAAATTTCCCTTTTTTTTTCTTCAAATGTTCAATTTTGTAAGCTTATTAACGACGAGGA
Source organism: Ampullaceana balthica (assembly GCA_944989445.1). NCBI lineage: Eukaryota > Metazoa > Mollusca > Gastropoda > Lymnaeidae > Ampullaceana > Ampullaceana balthica. The sequence continues at coordinate 401,726 of CALYLW010000527.1, read as the reverse complement.
ATTTGCCACCCCTTACAAAGTGCCGCCTGGGGCATTTGCCCCCTTGCCCCCTTGCTACGCCACTGTGAAACCTAGCCATGTTTGGTAGGTACCTTTATGATAGGACATAGAACGAGATTGAACGAGAAAAAGTGAGAGGAATATTACAGGGAACAGGATCCCATTAGGAATAGGATCTATTTAACTAAATGCTACAAGGTCTGGTTACCCACCAGGGAACCAAATTTTGTGAGCAAATTTTATTGTGTCATATCGTGGAAAGGGATTTAAACTATAATGCAATGGGATTATTCTGGGGTATATAATCCAACCGAAGTAAGGGATCATATTGGGCTAAAGGGATTCGACCAAGAACAAGGTCTCATTATTCAACGTCGGCATACTGGGATACGTTATCCCATTAAAATATGGGAATATATCGAGGAAAGGGAATAAACTCAGATTTGGATAACATTATGCAAAGGAATCATAATGAGTATGTAATCCCAAGGAAGTATGTAATCATATCGGGGAAAGGTATTGACTAAGAACGGGATCCCATTATGCAATATGATCATACTGGATGGGGTATATATGGGATCCATAATGCAGGACCTGAATCGCAGGGTATATAGCTATATAGTATAATTAAATCAATAAAACCAAAACTTAGTATGATTGAAATTTAAAATCACTACGAAAACTGATTGCTATTATTTCTGATCTATTTCTTTATAATTTATATGGTGTTTATTGTCTATAAATAGCAGTTGGTCGACCATGCCTTGTAGCCATTCTTGGATATTACCTTTCCATACCTGCTCATTGACATGGATTTTATTTGCAACATGGCCACCTTTACTCTCTTAAACATATTACTCTGGTTACTATTCCTCATAAACATATTACTCTGTTGCCTGGTTCTTACTCTCCATAAACATATTACTCTGTTGTCTGGTTCCTACTCTCCATACTGATACTGGTTCCAGGCATGCATCAGTTAACTTTGTATTAATACTGTTAATTTATTGTGGGCTGCCATGCAATTATTTAACAATATACTGAGATGTGTGTCCTTAATCTTGTTTCTTTTATATTGAACCAGACAACCATCTCAAACGTGTGCATTACATAATATATTTTAACCAAAGTAACAAGTCCATACACTTGTGTTTTTAAACTGTCAAATGTAGACGGAAAGCGACTGTATCAAAAGAATCAATATGACAGTGGCACATGGTTGTCAAGTGAAATGATTGAAGTTATTAAACCAGAGGTTCCCAAAGATTTATGAAAGGGCCGTCCAAAAAGTACGTCACGCTTTTTTCGACCATTTTCAACTCCTCCGGTCCCCCTGGTCACAAAACTTGGACAAATCCCCCTAAAGTACGTCACACTTTCGAACAAAAATGTTTTTTTTTATTAACAAGAAAATTAAAATTTAATACAAAACACCGTGACGTCACACAGGGCCGGACCCCCACTCCCCCCTGTCACAAACTGTCACACTTTCTGAAACCCCCTCCCCCTCTGGAGCGTGACGTACTTTATTGACGGCCCATAGAGTCATTGACTGTATAACACATTATTATGTAAACAATGATATTATGACATCGTGTTTTAAAGACATTTCAATTTATTATTACACGAATTTTGTTACTTATTATGAACATTTCGGTTTTTCAAAAAAATCTATTATGTTCTCCTCCCTCTAGTTTACACATCGAACAGGGGATACCCTAAATCCATTTCATTTATCGTAATCTCGTTTGGGGTCGCGAGCAACGGTTTGGGAACCAAGGCATTGAACTGAAGAGGCCAGTGAAACATTACAGCCTTAGTTTTAGCGTGGGATTGAATGTTCAGGCATTCCGCTATTTTCGTCTCGGCGGTGGATGGAGAGCGACGTCTGCAAGTAGCGGGCTATCGATCTCTGCGTTCCTCCACCGTCTGCTAAAGATACCCACCTCATTGGCACGGCCCGTCTCGCGCGCTCTCTCTCTCTCTCTCTTCCACGTCATTATCATAAAAAATGCCTACTTGTTGTACCAGCGCGTGCTGTCAGGCTGGATAACCGTGTTGAGCAGACGTCATCTTGCCGACTGTAGAGGACGCTCTCGTATCGTTACCCCATGTTTTTTCTCCAGTGATGGCAGCTGGTGTTTCTATCTATCAATCAGCGGATGTTTGTTTACCAGAGGAGTTGTATTTTCCTTGGTCAAGGTCTGATGACTTGTACCTCTGTCGGTCGTATTCTCATAGCGTAGGACACTGTGTTCGGTGAGGAATTTCATTCAAGCTTTGCATCGGAACGCAGCAAAATTACCAGCGAGTGCGTGTGCGCCCCGGACGAGGGGGAATTATCACCCGTCTCCATGTTGTTACGTACACAAATGGGGGGTCTTGAGTTCTATGACGCAGTGCTCAACAACGACCTGCAACAACTCAAGCGCCTCGTCGCGCAACACAAACTTGATCTCAACAGTAAGTTCCTAGAGGTAAGACGTAAGAATGACGCAGGCCTTTGTCCCATCCACCTGGCTTCGTACAGGGGCCACACCTACATGTTGCAATATCTGATTGAAGCCAAGTGTGACGTCAACCACACGACAGGGACGTTAAGGCGAACAGCCCTGCATTTCGCCGTTCAAAGTCACAAGATGGCGTGTATGCTGTTGCTGATAGGAGCAGGAGCCAAACTTGACGCCAAAGATACGTTCGGAAACTCCCCGTGTCACTACGCGGCAGACGACGGCTACTGCCAGATCCTCGATGTGCTCATTAGACGCGGGGTCAATGTCAACAGTCAGGACATCACGTCCAAAACACCGCTCATGAAAGCCGTGAGAAACAACAAAACGGACGCCGTGCTGCGGTTACTGAGAGCCAGTGCAGATCTCAACATCACGGATAGAAACTGTGACATGGCCCTGCACTATGCGGCCAGAAACGGATGTGTTGACATTAGTGATATTTTGCTTTCAGCCGGAAGTTTGATTAATGTTCAGAACTACTGGGGCAGGAGCCCCTTGATGGAGGCCGTGTGCTACAACCACAAAGAAGTTGTTCAGCTTCTTCTCAGTGCCAGCTGCGACGTGAATCGCAGGGAGTTCAAAACGGGCGACACTGCCTTGCACATCGCCATCAAACGTAACTACACACGTGTTGTGGAGCTTCTTCTGGCGGCCGGAAGTCGCCATGACGTCTACAACCACCAGGGAGAGACAGCGGTACACGACGCCGTTGCTGGAAACAAAATGGACATCACTTGGCTCCTCCTGGTCTACAACATCGACCTGGACGTGCCGGTCAAGTATTTCCCTAACGGAATCTATAAATCGGTGTTTAAGCTTGCCGCAGAGAGGGGACATTACAAACTGTGCCGCCTCCTGGCGACCATCGGCTACGTGGACTACTCGGCAAGGATGTTCTTTTATGCCGGGTACGTTCAGGCCAGACCGGGCGAGCAGGACGAGGCACTCCTGTGGTTGAGGACTGCCATGAAGAAAGTTGTCCCTCTTCAGCAGCTGTGTCGAAAGGTCATCCGGCGTCATGCAGGTCATAACCTCTGGGAGAAAGTCGAGTTGCTCCCCGTGCCTAGAGCCCTGAAAGACTATGTCCTTATGAAGGATGTGCTGGAACACAAGAATGAAAGTGTTGTATAGAACGGTGCTCCTCAAACTGGGTTACACGCGTCCTCGGTTGGGGGTAGAGTTCACCAGGGGGCTGCGCTAAACAACTTGACCAACCCTGGGGTGTGCCATTATTACATCATTAGTTTAGAGGGGGAGAAGGCTCTCTTATATGGGAGAGAAGCGATGGGAATTTTATTTCTACTTATTGTAGATACCTTGGGTTGAAGATTTTGAGAAGCACCGTCTCTTTTAACGAGAAGATGTTTTATTTGTTATAAATATGTATGTACTTACAAGGACGATGTATAATGGTACAAGGACTGTATACTATACTTTACGACTACCCGAATACATTACCTCACTAATGTGTAATGCTCTGAAGCAAAATCGTAATATGCTGTAGAATGTAAGGACTGATTTCTCTGTTCAAGCTCTATCTTCATAATCATTCTGTTCTGCCCCCCCCCCACTCAAAGATTCCATTAGTAAACGGGATTTCCCACAATTCATTAATAAATACAATGTTTCAAATCAGCTGTTTTGGGGGGAAGGAGTAAAGGGCGGTAAAATGACAAAACATGTTGGAGGTATAGAATGTATCAAATTTGTGTTTTATGTGAGAACATCTTGATGTACACATATTACATACAATGTGAGAAATTTTTGATTATTGCGTTACAAAAATCAGAACGTGATCACTTGTTGATGTTCACATATTAGATGATAATAAGAATCAACTAAGTTTGATCACTTGTTGATGTACACACTTGTTGATGTACACACTTGTTGATGTACACACTTGTTGATGTACACACTTGTTGATGTAAATGTACACACTTGTTGATGTACACACTTGTTGATGTAAAAACTTTTTAATGCACACACTTGTTGATGTAGACTCATACCATTATGTAGACTCATAACATTAGACGAGAATTAGAATCACCTAAGTAACTCTCAGAAAAACTTTACACTCTTACTAGACAAAGATTTAACACAATTATATACATCTCTACAACGGTAAACAGGATTTCAAAACTTGACATATTTTTTATTGATCATTTAAACCTAAGGCCAAGTTTTAGTTTTCAAAATGGGGAGTTGAGGTTGGTCGGGGTTATTTCTTATAGCAATCTCAGTTCTACTTGCCAATTTTTAGCTGATGAGACAATATATGCTTTGATCTATTTCAAGACCCATGGGGCAAAAGTCAATTTCTATACATGTTCGATTCCACATTTAACTTTAGATATAAAAGATGACCACTATCGTTTTCATTATTATTATGCCAAAGTGTCTCTAGCAGGGCCGTCGCGTGATTCTTAGGGCCCATATTTAAGATGAGCTTGGAAATTTGAAACAGATGTGATGTGTAACTTTGAATGATGGGGAAACAAAACTACACAGCGGCAGCAACGTCTCTAGTCATTTGACACAACTTCTAGAACCATTGACTTTTGTCATGACAGAAACGTTAATTAAGTTTGGGAAAATATGAGTTACCTGAACTAACCAGTCACATATCAAATGATATTTAATTTAAATATGGCTTTTGATATCTGTCATTACAGTTGCATTCATTGATCAAAGAAATACTTCATCACAATAAGTTTTTATTGACAGTTGACTTTAGTCATGACATAAACCTTGATTAAATATTGACAAGTCAAGTAACAGTGTTAAAACTTGACTTACACATTTATAAAATAATGATCCTTCAGCCATTCAAAATAGTTCACTATCAAAAACAAAATTCTGAGCACCTGAGAGATTTCTGATGTCAGCTCCACCCGACTCAACGCCTCGACGGTTGTCTCTCAGTTTAAGTAAAGTTGTTACTCACGTTGAGTGTAGAGTTGGCACTCTCTGTGAGCGTAGAGTTGCCTCCCACTGGTAATCAAGAGTTGTCCCGCACATTGAGAGTAGAGTTGTCACCCTCTGTGAGCGTAGAGTTGTCTCTCATTTTGAGTGTAGAAAGTAGAAAGATGTCCCTCATTTTCATTTGCCTCTCCAAGAGTGTAAACGGAAAGTCAGCCAATAGATAAATAAACAATAGAAGACAGTCATCCAATATAGAACTGATAATGTAAGACAGTCATCCAATATAGAACTGATAATGTAAGACAGTCATCCAATATAGAACTGATAATGTAAGACAGTCATCCAATATAGAACTGATAATGTAAGACAGTCATCCAATATAGAACTGATAATGTAAGACAGTCATCCAATATAGAACTGATAATGTAAGACAGTCATCCAATATAGAACTGATAATGTAAGACAGTCATCCAATATAGAACTGATAATGTAAGACAGTCATCCAATATAGAACTGATAATGTAAGACAGTCATCCAATATAGAACTGATAATGTAAGACAGTCATCCAATATAGAACTGATAATGTAAGACAGTCATCCAATATAGAACTGATAATGTAAGACAGTCATCCAATATAGAACTGATAATGTAAGACAGTCATCCAATATAGAACTGATAATGTAAGACAGTCATCCAATATAGAACTGATAATGTAAGACAGTCATCCAATATAGAACTGATAATGTAAGACAGTCATCCAATATAGAACTGATAATGTAAGACAGTCATCCAATACAGAACCGATAATGTAAGACAGTTATCCAATATAGAACTGATAATGTAAGACAGTCATCCAATATGGAACTGATAATGTAAGACAGTCATCCAATATAGAACGAGCGACCGTAAATTAATGTAATAGACACATTACAGACTTAGGATAGTGAGCCAATATAAGACAATTAATAATGGGGAATAAGACAGACTTAGTATAGTGAGCCAATATAAGACAATTAATAATGGGGAGTTACTTGCAATAATCAAGACAGTAATAATGAACTGACAGTTAGATTGAGACTGACAAACAAAGTGGAACAACCATGCATCTAGCAGAGACCATGTTTATATTGTTATTGTTAGCATCATTGCATCGATTCAAATAATCCTGCTTTGTTGACACACAGACAACTCTTCAAACGATCACTTTCTAGCATCCTTGTTTGGATTAGTTAGCCATGATATAACTCTCTCTAACACTACTTAGTAAGTGTCATTTGTAGATTTATTGGTCATGATCACATCTTTTAAACAGTATTTAATAGTATCTGATTCTGATTTGGCTCTTCATACTAGTACTAAACAAGTATCTCATTCTGATTTGGCTCTTCAAATTAGTACTTAACAAGTATCTCATTCTGATTTGGCTCTTCAAATAGTACTTAAAAGTATCTCTGAGCTTTCAACGTACTTAACAAGTATCTCATTCTGATTTGGCTCTTCATACTAGTACTTAACAAGTATCTCATTCTGATTTGGCTCTTCAAACTAGTGCTTACTGGCGTCTGATTTTGAAAAGACTTTTCTAATAATTCTAAACAGTATCTACCAGCACTATTTCCATCTACATGTGGGCGGGTGTATGAGGGCGGGTGTATGAGGGCGGGTGTATGAGGGCGGGTGTATGAGATTAGTCTATAAATCTTTGAAAGTGGGTGACAAAAAAAAAGAATGTTGAAAAGCCAAAGATTGAATCTGGAATGAAAGAGCTGCATAAAATGGAAAAGAAATAATTTAAAAAGAACATTCCACAATAGAATGGACCAGTAATTATATATCTGACAGACATTCATTGTATCGAATTTCACCCAAAAAGTTATTATAAACTAACCAAGAACAAAAATGTTTACAACAAGCCAGACCATTTTGTCCTTGTCTAGTCTAGCAAATCCTTTTCATGAAACTTTGATTCAAGGCTTTGAAATTCTGTTATTGTCTGAAATCTAAGCTTATGGTTATTGTGTACATTTATATACTCTGTTGGGCTCTTAATTACGTCCACATAATTGAAGAGAACAAGTTTGACTTAAGCTGAGTGGGGGTGGAGGGGGAGGGAGTCTACAGACTGTGTCTTACTTTATGTTATTGTCATATACATATAAAAAATAGGTCAACTTTAAGATATTTGTTGTTTTGTAATGCCGATAAAATGTATGTAGTTTCAAAATGTCATGCTACCACATGATCCTCAATTTATTATTATCGATTAATTATTTTTTTTGTAAATGGCAGCCTATGCTAGTGGCTGCCTAAAGACAGAGAGAGAGCTCATGTCAATTCATAAACAAAAGCTGATGTTTTAAGCCCCAACTGTTGTGAGTTGACCAGGATCGTGTCAGCTTGTTCCATGACGATATTAATAGATCAATGATCACTACACCAAATGGCTATTGACAGTTGAAAAAGTTAAAATTTTAAGATCAAAAAGAAAATAAAACTTGCAATGAATTTGCTATAAACAATATGTGAAACGTAACAAAACTTTAAGAAATTAAAATTTAAAATGAATTGTAGTTGTAGTAATAAATTATAATTATAGCCTTATATTATGTCATAGATTCCAGTAGATTCTAGCATTATACTGAAGTTGTTATAAATGTAAAAATATGTTTAGTTGTTAAAACTGTAATCAATGGATTGTTCCATCCTTTTTTTTTCTAGATCTTAAGAATTTAAAAAAAAACAGGATCCTTTCGGTTAATGTTTATCTTGGAGTTAAAAGGCGGAGAGGCTATTGATTAACTACTGTTGATACAATTTATATCGTTGAAAGTCTGACAGTTGTTTGAAAAATGAAGAAAAGGGGGGAGGGGGCGAATTTGTTTTAATTTCGCTGACATAAATTAATTACAGATTCCAAGACAGTTCTGACTAACTGACTGAAATTGTGTGGGAATAAAGTTGTTGACGTCGACAATATTATCAGACAATTACATGCATTATCATCAATGCCCCCCCCCCAACCATGCTCTCCCCAAAGTACGTGAAAATAATATTTAAAAAATGTGAACTTCAAATTTAAGGAGATTTTAGAAACTTTGTCTCATACTCATACTCATATGCAGGGTTAGGGCCACCCAAAACAGGTAAAACTTTTAGCCGCCCCGTGTTCAAGAAAATAACTGCACCCCCCTCCCATCTTTTCAAATGTGGCGCCTTGATGCATGGCTCAAATCTTCCTGTATGACCGTGTTGTCATCCAAATAAGTTGGACAAGATTTATTCGTTTATGGGTTGTTTTCCTGAAGTCATTATCCACTGATGAACGGACATTTTTTTACTTCTCAAAATAACTTTTTACTGGAAAATTATATCTTAGCCGGTGGTTTTATGTTTGGCAAAGCATTTATGTTGATCCAGTGATAGACTGATGTTCATCACATGACCAGATAGTGGGTCAGTGATATGATCAACAGATTGTCATCTTATTCAAGAAGTTATTTGTGATACTTTTATCTGGTTGTAGGTTTTAAAAAAAAAGTTAATTTTTTTTATGGCAGGCTTTGATTTAGGATTTAACATATGACCTTTACCCTTTACACCATTTTCATGACGTTTATCCATCATTTTCAAGTATTCGATTGCATATAGCTAATGACTCCTAGATATATTTATGACGTCATTTTGCCTTGAATGTGACCAATATGTGGTCGAAACAATACGGGTCATTGGTACAATGTCACACAAAGAACTATACACCATTCCGTCTATGGTAGCAGAGTTGGTACAATGTCACACAAAGAACTATACACCATTCCGTCTATGGTAGCAGAGTTATGACAGCTGAAAGCATTTCCTTTTAGAGTTGTCTATTTCATTTAGTTTTAAAAGAAATAGTTTATGAATTTAAATCTGTTTAAACCAGTTTAAAAATTTAATAAATTCAGTTTTGAAATATATTCTGCAAAGCTTTGGACATTGAAGTAAGCATTAAAGTTTACAACAGGGAAGTCTTCGTAATTTGCTTTGAAGCAATTGTTTAGAAAATAAAACAAGACATTTTTTTAATGTACACTTTTTCAAAAAATGAATTGATTGGCACACAAAAATTGTACTACATAGATCTATTTTTTTAATTTTAAAATGTACGTTCCACGATTGAGCCTGTTCATGATTTTAAAATAAATGGGAGAAGTTTGCATTAGTATTTCTTTACATTCTAGATGTGTATAAGTTTAATGACATTACATTGTGTGAAGTCATTTACTTTATCTCAAACTCTTTTTTTTAAAGACACACACAAACACTAATATTATTAATTATTTATTTGACAATGCCAGGATGTTTAAGTTTTCCATTATTTATTAAATATTTTCATGTCATTAATTTTTTAAAAATGCAACCTACAAAAATCTCACCGACTGAAGGGTACTTCTTTTAAGTGATGTTTTTGTTGTTGATTTATGAATATTTGAAATTTATTTTAAGTAATTTTAATTATGCTTTGTATTGTTACTTTTACTGTCTTGTTATATTTGCTATTTCTTTGTTATATCTCAATTTTAAGAGTGTCACGTGTAAGGGGCGGTCCATGCATGACGTTACGATACAAGTCATGGAAGTATTCTGATGGCAGACACGTATGAAATCACATTTAAAACTTCACAATTTGACATACATGTAATCGCCATGTAATTATTCCATTTAAAAAAAGAAGAGTTTTAAAGACACGCTTTGAACATTAGATCAGTTCACTGAGTTTATGGCCTAATGCAGTGCTTCTCAACCTTTTGTGTACATTGCCCAGCCGAGTCGCTTTTAAATATCTGATGCCCCCACATGGTTAACTTATTGACTAACTGGAGTTTCCAGGAATTGAACCCAGCGAGGCCACACTTATACTGATCTTGCCACATCCAGCTATGTGACGCCACAGACTCTGTTCATATATATATTTACAATGAAGAAACCAAAAGCCCACCTGAAAAACTATATGCCCCACCGGTAGGGCATTCGCCCCACGTTGAGAAACACTGGGTTAGAGTTGCATTAAATCATTTGTTAAATGTGAGTTACATTAAATCATTTGTGCTTCGGGTTAAAGTAAATCTACTTAAATGAGAGTAAATCAATTAGCGGTTTTTGACTCGTTTATTTTACGTATTTGCTTTCTCTCTCAAAAGACCGAACTGTTACCACTCAATCCACAACAGAACCAAATATTCAATAGGTGGCACACATATTGCAATTTCGAACTTTAAAATGGTTCGAGAAAGAAATAGAAGTTATGGGAGACATTCAATTTCTCGAGTGATTTTTTTTCCGAGAAGAAGTCAGAGATGGGGGTGGCAGGGCGAAATGTTCGTGACGTCATGTTTGGTAGCCCCTCCCCTTTTAACTTGCTAATATTGACTTATGTTTTTATTCATTATATTTTTATTGTGTCTAACTATGCCATTTTGTGTTAAACTATGTTTTTACTATGTTTTAGAGCTGCGCCGGAGCTTGAAGTTGAATGTAGAAAGTTATAGAAGCATTCATGGGTTCTATTTTCTTTCAATCTTTTGTTGGAAGCAACATCACAGGCCGTACACAACATCACAGGCCGGACACAACATCACATGCCGTACACAACATCACAGGCCGTACACAACATCACAGGTCGTACACAACATCATAGGCCGTACACAACATCACAGGCCGTACACAACATCACACGCCGTACACTACATCACATGCCGTACACAACATCACAGGCCGTACACAACATCACAGGCCGTACACAACATCACAGGCCGTACACAACATCACAGGCCGTACACTACATCACAGGCCGTACACAACATCACAGGCCGTACAAAACATCACAGGCCGTACACAACGCTATTTTTACTTGAGTTATTACACTGAGGGAAAAGAACATTTCTTCAAATGAGTAAAGTGCATGTGTCATGTAGGTCACGTACATCAAATGTTTGATGGTTGTCGGTCATAATGGTGTGTCTTAGGCAGCGTTGCCGACCGCAGGAACATTTACCAACAGTTGGTAAACATTTGTTAACTAAATGAGTTTTCGAGAAAAAGTCAATAACAGCTCTAAGGTGTCGGGAAAAATCTATTGGAATATCTTTCCAAGTGAAATACGGGAATCTTTATGTTCGTGATTTCTTCTTATTCTCTTTGAGATTGAAAGTTCACAACAAGTAGAAGACCTAGAGCAATACGAGCACAACAAATAAACGCATGCCTCTTGGTTATATTAAATAGTGTCATAGTCACAGAAATACAGCCACTAACACAGAATTGAAGAAACAAAATAGTTAAGACAGAATTTAAGTAACAAACTATTTTTGAGATTTCAAAATAAATTAAACACTTTTCTTTAATAAAAAAAAACTGAATTTAAAATTAGTCTTTAATATTTAAATTTTACCAATTATTACTAATATATATAGTATATATGAAATTCGCTGGAAAATTTCAATTTAATGTGTTGGTTCGCTGTCTCTTGAAAAAGAATTCCTATATAATTTTGTTAGATTAGTTTGTTTGTTTGTTTCTTTTCTGCACGTTTTACTCTCCACGCTACCTTTGTAAGATTTTGTCTTCTATTATTTATTTAATTAAGCATAACAAATAACATAAACTCAATTTTTCACTTCTCCCCTGATCATTTCATTGTTTATCGCGATTTCACTTTGTTAACTTATAATGTCCTTCTTCTTACACTTACACACTCCATACCGGGAAAAAGCCATAGATATCTTTCCTTCACAATTTTCATGTTAGGATTTTGCTTCCACGTGAAACGGAGTCGGGAACGTCTTGTTTTTGCTCATCAATTAATGTTAAAATTTAACAAAGAAAATGTCAACAATATAAGAATGTAAAAATTATCCATGTGTTGTTTTTAATCAACTTCTGATGTCTTTGTCCATTTGTTGTGAAAATATAATGGGTGTCTCTAAACCAACGCATGACCCTAAACAACGTTTAGTCTACGTACGAGAGAACTTTCCATGAACAGCCAACAGGACTCCAGGCCTACATTTATATAGCAATGTTCATCTCGTATAGAAAAAGAATACCAGACTTTGCTCGAGTAAACGACCGTGTCGAAAAGGCTTTGTTCGTCGACATAGATTTCTGGCATGGACTGAGGGAGAAACTCCAATCAGAGATCTCTTGACTTTCCGTTAATTATTTTCTTTAAGGGGCCGTCCATAAAGTACGCCACGCTCCAGAGGGGGGAGGGGGTGTAAGAAAGTGTGACAGTTTGTGACAGGGGGGGAGGGGGTGGGTCCAGCCATGTGTGACGTCACGCTGTTTTATATTAACCAACATGTTGGTTCGAATGTGTGACGTACTTTAGGGGGGGGGGTCCGAGATGTGTGACAGGGGGGAGGGGGGATTAAAAATTGTCAAAAATAGCGTGACGTACTTTATGGACGGCCCCTAAGTCGCCTGCCATCTATTTGTTTTTCTTCTCCTCGCTGCAAAAGGTTTGATAAGTCATCTTGTAAATCAGGTATCCGTGACGTGTATAACATTATCCCATCGCACAATCCTAAACTAAAGAGAAAGCAAATGTGATGCTCTTAAAAGTTATCAGCATAAATTCAAACAACAGAAATACGTCACTATTATTTCAACAGAATGTTAAACAGAAATAAATAAGATTAAAAAAGATATATATCACTAATGTCGCTGCGGAAATATATCACTAATTTAACAACAGATAAAGCACCATTCTTACTACACACACGTGACATCTGTTATGGTTATAAAACCATCCCAATGAGATTAATAGCAGAGAAGAACTTTGAATATGGACAAGAATCTTCTTATGAAAATAAGAAAATAAGCCTGTAAACGTCTGAAATAATCCGATATTACATATACGACAGAATCACATAACAGAAAAGAAAGCAGTTGGCTGGTTTATCAATTTGTCACTTTATGTTATAAGTAGGGCTGTTAACGATTAATTTAAATTTAATCGTTAACTTTTGAAAAATTAACGATTAATTAATCGTTAATTTCGATTAAAGCCAAAAATTAAAATTTATGATGCCATAAGTAACACTTATTTAACGTTCTTGTTGAAAATCTAAATAACACTGGAATGTCTCCTTTATATGTTATCTTTTAACCTACTACGCAAAAAGACAAGTGTTATGACATTATTTGCTTCAAGTAATGAGCGGGTCTAATTGACAATATAACCAGCCGAGCTGAACAATCATTCACTTGGAACTGAGACAACTGGTATGCACAAAATGGTCGTGGCAAGGAATGACATTATCGGATATCGGTGTTCATTAAGTTTCCATCATTGTAGAGGGTTAATGGATTCAGGAACTTTCATCTCCATTTTGTAACGCAGTAATTCATCAGAAGAGCTTTCGTCATTTTCTTTCTCTGTGTCAGACTCCATTACTGCCATTAGCTTAATACGCTTTTCATTTGGTTTGATAAGTAGGCGAAGTGTTAGAACCAGCGTAGGCAAACGATTTCTCACAATGTATACAATAAACTTTATCAACATTTTGAACATTCCCGTCAGTCAATAGTTTAAAACCAAAATGTTCGTCTAATCATCAGTAAATTTTTATTATTTATCGGCCGCTATTTTTTTATTTTTTATGTTTATTTTTTTACTTCCAATAATTTGTAACTGATGGGTCGATTAATCGTTAAAAATAATTTAATCATTAAATTTTTTAACGATTAATCGAGAAATTAATCATTAATTTCCGCAGCCCTAGTTATAAGGGTTGGTTTTATACATTTTTCACATTATGTTATATGAGCTTGTTTATCAATGTGTCTCACTGTTGTTATAAGGGCTGGTTTATCAATTTGTCACATTATGTTATGATGGCTGGTTTATCAATTTGTCACATTGTTAAATATTTTTTAAAAACAATATTCAACTTTTAAAAAAATACTGAATCACAAAATTAATATTTGAAGTATGGAAAACAATAGTTATAAATATTTTGTGCATACAACGTTGTATTTTTGTGTTGAAGGATATGGGACTCCTTGTTGATCATCTTCCAGGAAACATATAAATCAATAACAGATAACTGTATTATAGTTGTCATTTAGTTGTCTAAAACATGGCGCAGAAGTTTTGTTAAATACATGATAGGTTTTGATTTAAACATCTATCACTTACATTTAACATTATTTGTTAGTAATTTTAGATGTGAATGTTAACTTTTCCTTTTTTTAATAAAAAATTAGATGATCATATGGTGAGCACAGTGTTATGACACACAGCACCAGCACGGCACATGCGCAACACTGTGGTTTCGCGATTGTTCTGATTTCTAGAATAGCCTAAAATCTGGTCCATATCTACTAAATTTACATGAGTCATTATTGATAGAAAAAAATATATAACTAAATTAATTTTAAAAAATAAAATTCTTGTAATGATTGATTCCCTCTCCCACTCTTTTTATATAAAAAAATAATTATGGGGCGGCTTGATAAATAGTGGTAGGCTTTTTCTAACTGGGATAATAACCTTTGCTCTACAAGGCAAAATCAACAACACACGACATCACCATCCCTGTAACATTCCGACGTTAGGGCACCTCTCTCTTGTGTCATGGCACAGAACGTTGCAGGCCTGATCAGCAAGTATTGACCAGCTATTCCCATGCCCCACACCAGTCTCATCTGGCCGCTCGTGGTTTCCCGTCTCGTTTCTAAGAAGCAACTGGTTCGCATAGATTATGTTAAGACAGCAATAGCTTGGTGGAATCGCCAGTTCTGCTCCACCCGGTGGCAGGCTATATTACTACGTGTCCACTGGGTTCAGTTCGGTCAAGACGATTGCCACATTAGGATATACAGGAATACATCTTCATGAAACGACCATAAATAACAGGTTAGTACGAGAACTATAATGTGAACATTATAGAGGTAGTGCTGCAAGATGCCTTATACTTATATTTCCTATTGTTTTAACATGATATGAATGAGGGGCGTTTCCGTCCATAGACCATAGATCAGCTAATACACTCTATAGATCAGCTAATACACTCTGCCGGGTTGTGTGGTCCAATAGAATGGTCACATCTTAATCTTTGTTATATTTGTGTGGTGAAATGACAAGAATTGATAATAACACACTTTATGATTCAAGAGAAACATGGAATGTGTACTAAGAGTCAGTTTGGGAAAGTCTGTGAAATAAAATAAGGTCAACCTTGAGACTAGTGACGTTGTGGATATGTTCATAGCAATGAATACTTTACTTCAGCCATGCAACAGCCCCTTAGACAGAGCATTGCACAAACAAAACGTGATATCTTTATCTTAAAAACACGTCAATTGCAGGAAAGGAGCGCGGGGGTTAAGGTCACTTTGTTTGTTAGGACTCTTATTGAGATTATTGTGATGTTTATATAACTGGTATTGAGATTATTGTGATGTTTATTTAATATAACGTATTGAGATTATTGTGATGTTTATATAACTGGTATTGAGATTATTGTGATGTTTATATAACTGGTATTGAGATTATTGTGATGATTATGTAACTGGTATTGAGATTATTGTGATGTTTATATAAATGGGATTGAGAATATTGTGATGTTTATATAACTGGTATTGAGATTATTGTGATGATTATATAACTGGTATTCAGATTATTGTGCTGTTTATATAACTGGTATTGAGATTATTGTGATGTTTTTATAACTGTTATTGAGATTATTGTGATGTTTATATAAATGTGATTGAGATTATTGTGATGTTTATATAATTGGGATTGAGATTATTGTGATGTTTGTATGACTGAGATTATTGTAATGTTTGTATGACTGAGATTATTGTGATGTTTGTAGGAATAGAATTGAGATTAATTAACTTGAAATGTATGCCATATGTGTTTAGCAGAATCCTACATCGATATCCTATTAACAAAACTAATTGATTAAAAATGAAAAGATCAGGTGTGTTCCAACATTGAGGTATACAATTAACATGGGGCAAATATCTTTAAAATAAGTCTATTGTCTTGTGTATCAGATTGTTCGTGTAAATTATTGGTCGTTTGACTTATAGCTGAGTGTTTTCCATCTTGTTTCAGACACTGTCATGTTCCGTTTGTACCAAGAACCCGGAGAACGCCACAGCCCACTGTCTTACGAGGAACAAAGTGACCTGGCCTTGTACGACGCTGTACTGACCAACGACATGCCCCAGGTCAAGTATTTAGCACATCATACCAAACGTGACCTAAATGACTGCTTTCTTGTTGTCAGGCAGAAGAAACACGAGTACATAAACCCCATGCACCTGGTTTCCACTTGCGGCCACGCCCCTATGCTTAAATTTCTCATCGAAGCCGGGTGTGACGTCAACAAGATGGGGAAGAGGCTGAAGAGAACCCCCGTGCACCTGGCTGTTCTCAGCAACAACATGAGCTGCCTGCAGCTGCTCATCACAGCTCGGGCCAAGCTGGATATGCGTGACGTCTTCGGCAATTCCCCGTGTCATTACGCCGCTGAGCTGGGTCTGCACGGCATGCTGGACATGATGATACGGATAGGAACCCAGGTCAACAGCCAGGACATCACGGCCAAGACCCCGCTCATGAAGGCCGTTCGCAACAACAAGACCGAGTCGACCCTGCGCCTGATCAGAGCTAACGCGGACCTCAACATCGCTGACAGGAACAATGAAGTGGCGCTGCACTTCGCAGCGAGAAATGGTAATGTAGAAACGGTGGACGTTCTGCTGTCTTCAGGCAGTCTTATCGACGTTCAGAATTTGTGGGGAAGGAGTCCCTTGATGGAAGCTGTGTGCTACAACAACAGAGACGTCGTCCAGCGTTTGCTGGCTGCTGGGTGCGACATCAACAAGCGGGAGAATAAGACTGGTGACACGGCATTGCACATTGCACTGCGCAGGAAGTATTCCAGGGTGGTGGAACTACTGCTGAGGTATACGTTGCTGTCGCCCAGTCACACGCTCAACATGATCGCCACATACGACTGGGACGTGCAAAAATACACAGACCTCCTCAGAGAGCAAGAAGGTCTCGAAAACACAATTTTTCTAATGGCTGCTACTGAGCATTGCTACAAAACTTGCCAACTGCTCGTTTCCCTTGGTTCTATAGACCAAAGTGTTCGGCCAACATTGCAGGCACGGCTTGAAAGCACTGACCCGTCTGATTCTAACCACCAAAGCCTTCTTACACTGCTGGCCACCATGAAAAATGTCATTCCTTTAAAACATGCCTGTCGCAATGTCATTCGAAGGCGGGTGGGTCTGGAGTTGACCAGGAAGATCTCAACCCTCCCCATACCACTTGTCCTGAAGGATTATCTCTTGTTTAAGTGTGAGCATGCCAGTTTTATGGCCACAGATCACCTCTAACATTCACCACGAGGGTTTACACTAACTTTTCAGAAATGAAAGCCATTTCTTTTATTCCCTTAAAAAATAAGAACAGTGCCTATTAACTTTGAGGATAAACCATGATAAGGCGATTAGACACCCCACAAGACGAAGACATTATATCACAAATTTCAGTGCTCGTCAAGCTTTTATTATTAAGAATGTAATGTAGATGTTTAGTAGAGCTGAGAGATAGTTAATTGTGAAACTCAATGTATCCCACAGGGTTCTCACACAGGAGGTAACAGGTGACAAATCAGTAGACGCGAGGTTTACAAGAAGCTAGGGGACATAAGCCTTAAAGCTGAGATCGAAAGTTTTTCTTTACTGTTGCAAACATTTCGTCACGAACATGTCCATTTACGTCACAACTTACGTAATTTTATAAATTCTTAAGTTCTTTTTACAATTCAAAAGCAAATTAGTCGTGCATTATTTTCTAAAGGGGCCGTCCATAAATGACGTCACGCACCTAGGGGGGGAGGGGGTCACACTTTTGTGACGATGCGTGACGAGGGGGAGGGAGGGGGGGTTGAAGAAATGTGACGTCAAATCAAAAGAGTAAATTAAAATAAAACTTTCACTGCAATATTTGGTCACTTACAATTTATTTAATGATTTTTAAATATTTTTTAAAAAACCAGTGCTTCTCAAAGTACCGGTCGGTAGGCCATCAGACGCCGGTCGGCGTAAGTGATCAAGCAATGAAAATTAAATCTAATTATAATACTTAAGTTTGAGAACTCATGAGAATGTATGAAATTGTTACCCTGCGTCGTTTGATGTTGACATCAAAGCATTTGTGACGTTACCGCCGCTCCGTTTGGTTCTCTCACGACAGTAGTCGACGAACTTTTTTGCCCGTTACCCCAAAGTATACAAGTTTCTGTGTGCGTTAGCGACTCCAGGACCTGCTCACATGACTCGGGGATTTGGGGGAGCGTCGTTAGCGCCCCCCCCCCTTGAAAATGCATCTGGTGAGTTTTACAAGCATGACAAGTGTCTAAAAATGATCTGAATAGGATTATGTAAAGATATTTTAAGTCAAAACGACACGGAATATCAATTTAAAATTTTAAAAAATAATTTGAATCTGTTTGATACAATTATAAACGTTTTAAGTTTGAAATAATTGTTCGATTGGTTTTTGGTCAAACGCCAAGAGTTCCATTTTTACCCCAAATTGCTATGCCTTGGCAACTAGACAAATTCATTATATAAAACGAGCTATCACGTCAAAACGGGACAAGAATGCACCGGTACCTGGTGAAATGCATTAAATAAATACCTGCCGGTCGTCTAAAACGAACAAGTTTGAGAAGCACTGTCTTACAATTTATTTAATGCCGTTTTACATAGCTTCATGCGTATTACGATATTACAATGTAGACATACACTAAATAAATAATTAAATGATAAAAAATGATTTGAAACATATTCATTTTCAAATAGAAAATAAGGTTTTTTTTTAATTGTCTTTTTTTGGGGGGGGGGTCAAAGCTTTGAGAAGTATTTTTGGAGGGGGGTGGGTCTAAATTTTTTGTGACGACGCGTGACGAGGGGGGGAGGGGGTGAAAAATCGGTCCAAATTGCGTGACGTCATTTATGGACGGCCCCAAAGCTCTGTGACTTTTATAGGACTTGTTAGACTTATTCAAACAATTTGTTGGCTGCGGAGTGTAGAAATGTTTGGGAAAAACTGGTTTAAATGTACGGAAGAGTTAAGACATTATCATTGATTTGTAAACGGGACTTTGAGTTCAAATTAATTTCTAGGGTCACGTTAGTTAAAAACTTCTATAAAATTAAAACGCCTCTATTTCTTACTGTGACAAAAAAGTAAAGCAAGCCTAAATCCTGATCATTTAACCTAAACCGACCCTAGTATTAATAACATGTATTACGGCGATATCTTTAGAAAACTCAGCATCTGCTCATATAGCAATGAACACCCACCATCTGATAATGTAGAACCGAATACCCATCAACCTGATAATGTAGCACCGAATACCCATCAACCTGATAATGTAGCACCGAATACCCATCAACCTGATAATATAGCACCGAATACCCAGCCTCTGCTCATGTAGCACCGAATACCCAACCTCTGCTCATGTAGCACCGAACACACAGCATTTGCTCATCAAGCACCGAATGCCCAGCCTCTCCTCATGTAGCACCGAATACCCAGCCTCTGCTCATGTAGCACCGAACACACAGCATTTGCTCATGTAGCACCGAATACCCAGCCTCTCCTCATGTAGCTCCGAATTTCTAGCCACTATAAACCAAGGAAAGGTTCTTCAGCCTTAAATGACGGTGCACCGAATATCAATCAGCTTATAAAGTAGCAGTAAATATGAAGCACCTTGTTATGTAAAACTCAATGCATCCATGTTTACGACATGTAAGATTGCTCACGTTGGATCCCCTCGAGAGAAATAAACCCCAAACTCAATTTCTTAAATCACCCAGATTTTATCAACATAAGTTTACAGTTTGATGGGTTTCCCCTTGGTCCTTTTTATTTCAGAGTGCATCCAATAAATATATATACGTATATTTATATATCGATTTCTGTTTTTAAAATTAATAATTAACATTTATCTATAGATTTTAAGCTTATTAATTTAATAACATTGCAAAGTTTAGAAAAAGATTTAATGTCAAAATGTATTCCCGTAGATCCCTAGACGTATTTTCAATTTAAAAATTGGCGCTAGATGAAATGTTTTGAGTTCTTGCCTTAAGGTATATTGTAACTGCAACTCGTTAATATACTGGAATTTTTTAGATCCCAGGCGTAAATGATGACTAAACGACGGTCAAGACTTTTCTAACTGCTGTTAGAATAGCACTAATATCACCTTGTTTAATATCTAGGGTTCTGCAAGGCTAAATATATTATCGTTTATCTTCTTGCATGGATCCTTTGGATGTTGGAGAGTAGGAATCTAATACCTTGCACAACCACTGGTCTCCACATATAGTAGTTGTGCTGGTGACCACACTCTGTGGGAGAAGACTTTTTGTTCTAAGATTGAAAGTAAATAAAAGCCCATGCTAAAGAAAGAGCATCATGGAAGGTCAAAATAGACCAGAGGCCATGTTACGCTACATATTAATTCGACCACGCTGTTTTTCAACCATAGGCATCATAAGTCATTTAATTGTCAATATTTACTCTCTCTAGCCAGTATACTTTAAAATTTATGAAGTAAGTTGGTATGACATATTCCAAAAACGTAGCTACGTAGATTTATTTCAGGCCAATGATAAGATGACCACTGGTAATCCTTGCAGGTGGGGACACTTCTGGGTTTTCTTTAGGTCTATTTCATTGTATCTCTTGTGACTGCGCTAGGTGGAGAAATTTGTATTGTCCACCGGCCCCAAATATAACATCAGCAAAGATCTCACTGCAGCTAAAAATAACGTATATGTCCATAGAGCTAAGGAGAACTGTCAGATCAAGATGTTTTGACACCAGGAATAGATTGATGGCTATCTTTAAGATTATGTATGGTAGTGGTAGCCTATAAATTAAAAAAAAATATTTAGCGTTGAGTTTACATTACATTCACAATAAAAGTTGGCAGGTAACAAACAAACTGGTAGACATTCACCAATTTACAGGTAATATTTAGACATTGGCAAGTGCCAGGTAACAGTACAGGTAGACATTCACAAACACTGACTGGTAGACATTCACAAGCTGCCAGGTATCAGGTTCACATACACAAGCTAGCAGGCAATTGGTAAACATTCACAAAATGGCAGGTAACTGATACACATTGGCAACTAATGGCAGGTAACTGATACACATTGGCAACTAATGCTGGTAAATTAATTGTGGTAATCATTATTTTAGAATAAATTCACGCTTTGATGAACTATTTATAGTAACTACAATGAACAGCCTAAGGAACAGAAGGAACTTTTTACATTTTTTATAACTTTAATATCTAACTTTGAAATATATTTTTTGTATTATTATTCTTAAACATCCTTTTAACTCTGGTTGGTTTGGTAAAAGATTTGTCACTCTTATTAAATATTTGACAAAATTCACAGGCATGCTATAAAAATTTCACACTTGACAGGAGTTACAACTAACTCAATAGCATGTTCTCATTAAAAAATTAAGTGGCATTTGCATTGTAAATATTGGATAAGTCTTGTTAGCATAAGAGATGGAGGAGAGACTTGTAACATCAGGTTGTTGAAAACAATAAATAGGCATAAAATAATAACTTATTTTGTCAATTTATTAAGACTCCATTATCTAAACAAATTAAAATGCTCTTCCATGCCACAGAAATGTTGTAAGTTGTAGTTTATGTCAGGTAGGCTTTCTTTCTGATTATTGGGTACATATTATTACAGTGTTCTTGCTTAAATCCATGAAAGTTATATTTCTGTTGCATTTATGTGTATGTCTTGAATGGATCAACATACATGATCAGTGCATGTCATTTGGATTATAAATTATATTAAAATGCATATCTTTAATCCAAACAAATCTAGTCTACGCATGTTCACAGATAATCCAATCAAAGTATATGTACAAAATTATATATGTACATACATTGGTTGGAAAATAGTAGATGATCAGTGTACATATAGTAACAATTAATTTGACTATTTTGAATGAAAACATAGGGTTCTAATATGATTTTAAAACTGTATGGTAGGGGTTTAAAGAATACATTTTATTTATGTTTACCAATTGTAAATAATGATAAAACTCAGGACAAAAGAGACAAGAAGAGATTTGAGTATCAAGGCATTTAATTGACTTAACATGGGCATGTCCAGACAGTCATGCATGCTATTTTATTGAGTCAAATAATTGGTGAAATTTATCAACGAACCTATAAGCCTTTAATAAACTACATTGCCAACTATATCAATAGCTCTGAGATTAGCTTGGGTGTCTATGGGGGTATCTCCAAATTGTTTAGATAATTTTATTACAGCTGCTCTGAACTTCCGAATTCCACCACCCCATAAATAATTTTTCTTCAAATGTTGGATAAAACTCATGGATTTAAATATCTTGGCTGCATCATTATAAAGCTCATTTTATTACCTCAAAGGACTTTTAAAAAAAAGGACAACTCAATGTCATACAGATAATAAGACAATGTCACAGATAAACGGTTATATACAGGAGCTGACAGACCCCGAGACTCAAACACAAGACCTTACATTATAGAAAAGTCAACAAAATCATCTCAATAAGCCAATTGAAAAAGTAGTAAAACATCGCCAACACACTTTCTTTGACATTATCAAACAGATCATCTCAATAGATAGAAATTCAGTACACTGCTTTCTCCACATTTCAATTTCATGGTGGCTTGAACTAAAGTAAGGTCCTTCATTTCAGCCTCAGCTGCGCATTGACTGACAGTATGTACTACGTCAATTTCTTGGCCTTGTGGTAGAGAGCATCTACAACCTTGCCCATGTTGTGTATTGTTTCTAGAGCATTGGCGTAAGTCTTATCAGAATGAGCCTCCTCAAAGACAATGAGAACTCCAGCACCTTGGTCCAAGATACCTGGCAAAAGAAATGTACACAATACAATTAATCAAGTTTAAATGTAAAATCATTTCATTAAAAATAGTTGGAAAAAAAAGAAAGAAAATTAGCTATTTTAAATATTACATTTGAATTGATAGTTTAGAATTCAGCACACTTTTAAAATGTAATAAAAATGGACATGCCCACCAAGTTTAATGAGAATACATTCATGCAAGTCCTAAATAGTTATCTAACCCCACTATTTGTGAAATAAATGAAGGACTGCATTCATGGCATGTAAAAGAAAATAATCATTGTTTACTTCTCAGCAAACAACACATAAATAGAAATTAGTAGATCACAGTCTTGTGGAAAATGTTATGGGCAGGAGAGCTTTAATGGGACCGAATTTTGATTGTTCAAAACAATATAGTAAAACATAAGCAAGTAAATGATAGCAGGTATTTAGGTAGCATTTATTAGAAATAAAATGTAAATACAGTCGAACCCACTTAACTCGAGCTCGGTTAACTCGCCCACCCTATTATGTCGACGTTTTTTATTGGAACCGCCAACTTCTCTCTTTGTCTAAACATTTTCTCGTCGTTTAATTCGATTTTTTAAAGTCGCCGAAACCTCATAACACGAGCACAAAAAAGGGTCAAATTTTCCACTTAATGTTGGTTATCTCGATCCCCATGACCAATCGCCAGCTTTTGAAAATGTTAGATGTGAATTTTTATAACCAAGTGAGGCATAAAATTTCTGCCTCGCTGGTGACGTCACAGCCCGCTTGCTCACAGCGCTGTGTTACTAACTTAAATCACCAGCTTTTAAAAATGTTCTTATCGATAGGGCTGAACCGATCGGTTCGGCTACTCTGCCGATTTTTGTATACTCTGAGATACTCGGCAATCGGCCACGTAAGTGATGCAGAGTATTACATCATTGCTCCAATAGCAAAGATGCACACAGAATCGCATGTCTAAAACATTTAGTTGCGTTTGGAATAACAAAATGTACCGTGTGCAGACTTGTTGTCATTGGCAACTATTTATCCTTCAACCTCATTTTGACTCTATTTTTTTATAACCAAGGCATAAAATTTCTGCCTCGCTGGTGACGTCACAGCCCGCTTGCTCACAGCGCTGTGTTACTAACTTAAATCGCCAGCTTTTGAAAATGTTCTTATCGATAGGGCTGAACCGATCGGTTCGGCTACTCGGCATCGGCTGATTTTTGTATACTCTGAGATACTCGGCAATCGGCCGTGTAAGTGATGCCGAGTATTACGTCATTGCTCCATTAGCAAAGATGCATGCAGAATCACATGTCTAAAACATTTCGTTGCGTATGGAATAACAAAATGTACCGTGTGCAGACTTGTCATTGGCAACCATTCATCCTTCAACCTCATTTTGACTCTATTACTATTACTACTGCTTTGTTCTAATTGTTTCATTCATAAGAAGTGGTCGTGTGCAAAAGCCATTTAACTATTGGTTAGAATTAATTAAAATGTATCAAAGTTGAAGGTTCAAAGGGAGTTCCTAATTTATTTTTGTACACTTTTATAGAGAAAAGTTCGCTTTGTTATGAGTCATATATAGGTCATGATAAACAAATAACAGCAACGCCTTTGTGTAAAAAAAGCCTCGAAAATCATGTGCATGTACATTCTCATTTATTAACGCTAGCGATGGGACGAAAAATCATAGGGTGCTTACTGTAAACAAGGCTCCCCAGATTTTAAAATATATAATATAACAGACTAGACAGTTTACCCACCCCCACTCTCAATCTCCCACAACATTGTTGTTGGTTAGTCCGATTAGCATCAAGTTACCGAAGGAATTCTAAGTCCATTGTAAGCTGAGGGGACGGACCCAAAGAAGATCATTAGGAAGAGAATGGTTCGGGGACAATGAGGGGATGTGTAGTTTACTTATTTGTGTAGCTTGTAAGGAAAGTCAAAGGCACAGTATCGCTCAATCTGGGAATCACTGCAAGACGGCGCGCGCGCTGCGGCGTGGCAGGCAGAAGTATATGACTTCGTTATAGTTAAGTACTAGGGGGAAAAAACTCCGCTAACGCAACAAAGGGTTATATTTAAACTTAAACGGTCCTTAAAAACGAACCGTCTTAACAACCTTAGGAGAGAGTGAAGAAATAGGCTCCCAATATGATTCTGATTAATCGTCCCATCACTAATTAACGCACAACACGTACATAAAGAAATTTCAAGCGCATGTTAATATTTTGCCGCCATATTGGTTTTCGTTTTAACTCCATAATCAGTTATCTCGATGCCATTTTTCATACCCCAAAGCCGTCGACTTAACCGGTTTCAACTGTAAAGGAAAATAAGTACTGATGGTGCTGCTCAAAATCTAAATAAAAACATTCATCAATTAATTTGTCCTTGCTGTGGTGTTAATGTTTTTTTTAAAAACAGATTTTAAGTGCATGCATACAAAGTAAGTAAACCCATGCATCTATTGTTATTTATTTATAATTCTCATTTAGAAAAACTAATCTGGATTCTAAAATATATTTTTTTAAATTTCAAACCCTGTCCATTAAAAAAAAAGAATGTTAAAGTGTAATAAGGTACCTTACCTTTTAAACACAACCCTCAACAATGAGATGATTCTAATCTATGTTCAATGACCTTCACACAACAGATGTATATTACTAGATAACATAATCTTTTGCTAAAATACATTTTTTCACATAATCAGTCCAAAAGCAATATTTTGTCATCTCACTAATTTTTCAGTTACAACCTATGGCATAAAGGGGCTTTAGGCATTTTTCCACGAACTCCCTATAGGTCACCAGGTATGAAAACATCAAATTTCCATGCTTTACATTGTTTTGTTTTCTTGTTAAGAATACAAAATATAGACTGATCATAAACCAATCTAAATGATACTAAGAAAGAAACAATTATCCACTGCACACTTATAAGATCTCCATATCAGTTTATATGGTTGTGTCTAAAGAAAAGTTAAGCAAGAAAAATGTACATCACATAAACTTATAAGAAATAAAAAGAAATCACTATTGACACTTCTCACCATGAAACTTTTTATCTAGGATCATCTGAGATAACTTCTTTTCGACAGTAACCTGAAAGTTATAAAAGATTTGTTAAATAAGAGTATGTCTAAGTGATCAGCAAAGCTTTCTACAAGTGTGCATTTATTATAGATTAAGTAAGGTTAATTGTAAACAACCTGAGATCAGGATCAGTCCTGTTTATATGGACAGATTAGGGGCCATCCATATATTACGTACCCAATGAGGGAGAGGGGGTGTGTTTAATTAATGTCATTTTGGGCACGGATGCGTACAGGGGGGGAGGGGGGTCTCGACTGAATGTGTACGTACACACAACAAATTTAATTTACATAATACTTAGCCTAGTAATATAAACCGCTCAGGCTGCAAGTGGCATTAGAGAACGACTGAGTCAAGACTGACATGCAACAATGTTTTATAATTTAATGCAAACAAAATTCAGAACTTTTAATTACTTGGAAGTAATTAACATTTGATTCAGACCCAACGTTCACACATTACTAAAAATCAGGAACTAAAATATAACCGTCTGATTTATATTTCCATTTCTTGAAATTAGTAGAAGTTTCTCTTTCGCACACCGGTGCCTCATCCATTATATATACATAACGGGATGGCGATTTCACCACTGTTATTGTTCTATTTTATAAGTTTTTTTTAAATGCAGTGTTCAAGAAATTTTGATGTGACGTCACATTTCTTAAATAACCCCTGTCAAGCTCATCACAAATGCGTGACGACCCCCCCCCCTTGCCGCATGACGTCATTTATGGATGGCCTCAAAGAGTAATAGCAATATATCTTGCGGGGGGGAAGCCTATTTGTACATAGCCATAGGGGAGGGGGTCCCGAAAATGTACGGGGTGCAGCAGGGGGGGGGGTACAAAAATACAACTTTGGTGCATACGTAATGTATGGATGACCCATTAACTGTAATTTCAATTTCTCTGTATTAGCCTATAACCCAGATTCCATTTTTTGGTGTCTCAAGTCATTCAAATCTTAAAACAACCATTCAATTTAAATTTTAATTCCAGCGAGTTGATGAATTAAAAATAATAAGACATTAAAAAAAATATTCCCATATCACTGTTTACTCCTTAGTTTGGCTCAAGATATATTTTTTGTATTGAACATTAAAAAAAATAAATTAGCTTTCTCTTGTGGGTTCAAGAACTAAATAGTACCACGCTACCATTAACAGATGGTTTACCAGTCATTTTTGAATGATTTTTGGAACAATAAATAGGTCCTCAAAAACAAAGTTACTTAATTGTCACATAGCCGAGTGGGCGTGACCTTATTAACTCTGTTTCACAATAAATCTATGAGGCACTGTTTGAATAATACAACTTTTAATCACAACTTCTATTTACATTAATTTACATCAGGAATATCTCACGTCCGTAAAATGGAACCATGCACTCAGTCGCCATGTTTAATTCCCCTCCTGTCATGTGACCGGAGACTATTTATAGTTACCTGCCTCACGTGACATTAATGATCTTTAAAAATTAATTAATTACATTTCCATTTGAGCATAATCACGACGAGTGACGATCAAGAAATTTAATCCTTTGATGAATTTGCTGAGTTGACAGTCATCGCTCAAGGAAGTTGAGATGAACACGAGCGGCATGGACGTTTAAAGGTTACCATCCAAAGACACAAGCCTCACACAATATTGAGCTTAATACATTTTATTGTTGGTTCTCAGAACTTAAGGAAAAATATCTTGCTGCCTCTGACAGACAGTTAAAAGCCTTTTTTTGAACGGTTAACCTTACCTAAAAAACTAGCGATTTTAACAGCATGGTTGTACAAACAATCAAACATATTTAAAGTGATCGTCTTACCAGCGGTAACTTGATAAGATTAGCAACATGCTGTACTTGAACCTTGGAAAATGGTTCTATAATACGACACAAATTCTGCTCAAGAAGGTTGTCATACAATGTCTTAAGATGGGCTTGAACAATAGGATCATCTTCAAGTTGGACTTTGTAGGTAGTTAGGGTCTAAAATTTAAAGCAGACAACTTTTAATTAAAAACAATACTCAAGTACATTATACATGCTGTAATTAATCATCTAAATCTCCAATTTACATTATCAAATATTATAAAACTCAGTACAATATCATTGGAAAATTAAATTTTAAATAAAATCTCAATAGGTGAAACTTACTTTCTGAAAATCTGCCAAAGATCTTTTATGACTGGCCTGTGCAATGCTCTTCATTGCATCCACATCTGGGCCACTATATTTAAGTGCCAGTTTGCCACTGACAATAGCCTGCACTTCATCAGCACTTATAAAGAAAATTTAAAATTATCATTGTAAAATTTAAATGCAAAATACAAAGATTTAAATGCACAAACAATAATAAGTTTAAACAATTTCCTTTCCCAATTTTTGTAAAAATAATTTTACATCTTTTAAATTTGGAAAGCAACTAAAAAAGAAAAAAAAGGTTTATAGAAAAAAATCAAAGTTGAAAAAAATGTGTTAAACTCTTCATCAATTACTCTTCAAATATGTTCTTATGTCAATTTCTTACGTGTTAAGCATAATTTTACACAGCAACATATACTTGAGGGAAGTAACAGCCTTAGGACTATCTATAGAATCATAACCTTCAAATGCTTCATAGAAATAAGAGTAAGCTGTTTTGAAATCTCTCTCATCTGCTGCATGGAGAATCCCTAAGCAGATTAAATTTTTAAAAATCATTATAAATAATTTACTTAAGTTACAATTAGTATTTAAAATTTATTTATTATTATTTATTTACAAAATAAAGACTTTTATTAAAGCAGAATTGGTATTTGAAAATGTATGCTATAAGTAGTTATGCAAATGAATAGTTGGTAAATGTTGATCTAGTTAAATGGAAGTGTGATGTAATTTAATTTTAATAAGACATTAGTAGCACAATATTTCAACAAGTTAATAGATGTAAGTTGCTAAAATCTAATAAGTTAAAAAGAAGTACTGACCGGACTGTTGGTCCAAGGCAGCTTGAAGCTTAGGTGGACAATAAATGCCATTTGCAGTGGTTCTACCTGAAGTTAAGGCAGCTCTAAAACGACAGAGTAGACAAGAGGGTTAAAAATAAAGTTTTAACATAAAGAATCAGATAAAAATTAAAGAAATGAGTCACAGCTTGATATAATATATTTGGTGTAAGGGGGAAGTAGGTAGGAAAGAAAAGTAAATTTACATCCAAAAGTTTTGACAAGTCGCAAGTTAAGTGACAAAGTAAAGTTACGTGAATAAACAGGTGATCTCCTAGGCTATTCTAAATTTTTAACCAAGACCATGAGAACTTTTTTGTGTGCATCTTTTTGATACCTGTTTACCACACTCCTTTCACCAAAGTGGTGAAATTTCATGTAAGTTTAGACATATTTTTAAATTAATTGTTTGGAACTTGATAAAGCATGCGAAAAAAAAAGGCACATTTAATAAAGATATGTTTTGTATTAAATTTTAAGATGTATGTATTTGATTATAATCAAATCAAACCAGGCATGAAATAAAAATGCAAACTTAAATTATAAAATATTAAATATGTGACCCAAGGGTATTCCAAAAATAAAATTCACGGGTTTGACAGAAAAGAGAAAAGGGGAGCGAACTGGTGTAAATAAGAAAGGAATGCAATTGTCATGAGGTCAAGGGAGTCCAAGGTTCAGGCTGGTAGTGTGGTCACTGAGTCGAGGCGGACATGAAGTGTGTAGTTGTGAGAGGTCAGATTGAGAAGTGGAATCATTAGAGTGGTGCTATTTGGAATTCTAGAGATCAAAGTGGTTTATTGTAACATATGTGTATAGATTAAATATTTCATGATTAAAGTGTATTTTTCCTGACTTGAATTGTAGTGAATTATTGTGAGAGAGATGTTGAAGCCCACAAACACTAGAGAAAGCAAATCCGTCACAAGGACATGTGACGGTATTCCAAAAATAAAAAGGCCATAAGAAAGGATACAAACTGCTAAATTTACTGACAATTGTCACAGCAGTGTACTAATTCTGAGAAATGGAAGGGGGAGGGAAGATGATGCTGTAATATGCTACCAAATGGTCTAATAAATATAAGAACATTGTGGAAAATAATTATTGAATTAAAATTATTATTTTATAATTTTCATGAAATTTAATGGATGATCTAGAAAAGCCCACAAATTCTTACCTGGCCTTTGGCAGGTTACTAAGTGCGTGATAGACTTTGCTCTCTAAAAGCTGGACTTCAACTAGCAATGCCTTATCATCAAGCTTTTTAAGTTCTCTCAGCAATAACGAGCCTGAAAAAATATTATATAGTTAACATCAGTATGTTATATACCTTTCAATATGTATTTGAATACAATCTTTACATTATATTTATCAAACATAAACATACCTAATTTTATATACGTAATTGAAGTTTACAGTTTATTACAAATAAATACTGAATTGTACAGATATCCATTATAATTTATAATTAAAATCTTTTAAGACGGTTAACAAACCTAATTGTAGGGCTTCTGGATATCTCTTGGTATCAAAGTATAATGATATCAGACGAGCCTAAAAAAGACAGAAGAAAAAATGGTGTCATCTCTTTGGTGTTTAAACAAATGAATTGATATATTTGGTAAATATTATTTTTGAAAAGTCATTTCAAAATGTTAGAGAAAATAAAACTTCTAATAATATAACAATTAATAAACATTATTCAGAATAAAGTAAATTTAAAGGTGTAACATAAATCTGCAACAAACTTCTAAAGCCTGACGTAGAAAGGTTCGCCTTTCATCCTTTGCCCACTGTATACATTCTTTGCACAGTTCAACCTGAAATTGATGTTTATATGTTTAAAAAATTTTTAAAAACAAAAATTAAAATTCTAGGCGGATAATCTAATTTTATAATCTGGATTACATGGATCATAACTAATGATGCTTATAAGTTTTGTGTAACATAATAAATATGTGAAAATCTCTTTGTTTCGATTAAAAAAAAACAACAAAACAACATATATCTTAATCATAATCTTCTACTTTCAATGTCTAACTTATAACTTAACTTTTTCCTTTTATAAACAAACGAATTAGAAATCGACATTCCATCATCCTAACTCTTAAAGGTTACACCTGAATATTTATTGCATAAATGAAAATTTAATACTACCTAAATTATAAATAATCCACTAGAACACATATTTTAAAAACTGACCTCAGTTCCAGTTGCTGCTTCCATATCAAGAAAGAGATCAACAAGAGAGCGGACAAGCTTGGCTGCCTTGGCTTTGCTCACAAGGTTTAGGAATGGACGTACACATTTTATCAGGTTTGCCAACTCTATATAAAAAAGGTATACAAAAAGATTTTAATTATACTCTTTTAATGCTGGAAGTAAGTTTTAGAATTATTAATAGCTTAGTTATCTAGTTCTTTAATAGACAGGTTTGGACACTAAGAGTCAATCTTTCCATTTTTATACTCTTATATTCATTTTCTTAAATTGGAGGAGAAACATAATTTATTGAGCATAGCCACAAAAAAAACAAATTAAAAAAAACAAACAAACCCTACAATTAAACATCGAATGAACAACAAACCATTAGCTTTATTTTGGTCAGCATAAAGTTTTCCCATTTCAAGAATAGCTTGCTCTTTAACTTTAATTGCTTCATCATCAGCTTGTGGGATGTCTTGCTTCACTGTTTCCAAAATCCAAAATATTTTAATAATTGAGCAAATGAACAGAAAATGTTCAAAATAAATAATCAATCCATAATAAAAATCAAGGTCAAAAAGTAAACATGGTATCAATATTTACTGCAAGTTTAAATCTCAGAAAAGAGAGGAAAGTCAGAATAAATCTCAATAAAAAGTTAGTTATCATTCACTAAAAACCCAAAAGCAGTGTTCTCTCTTTGACTAATAAGTAACAGGAGTAATTACTAGGATTTTATCGGTTCAGTAAGTAATTTTAAACAGCCCCCCAAAAAGCTTCTGTTGGTATTTTGCTGATAATATCCAGTTTAAAATGATATTTCTGAAAAAGATGAGAGCCTAATGGTTTTCCACTAAATATGTTATTAACATATTCTCCATTTAAGACACTGAGGGCTCATCTCTGTATCATTATGTAGTGTGAAGCCTCATATTTGTTATTTTTGAAACTTAGAATTAGCTTTCCAATATATTAGAATAGGTAGTTTCAGACAATTAGAAACTGATTTTTTTTTCTCACTGCCAACCTATCTATATATATAAATCACCTAAGCGAGTATGTGCAAATGAGCATGACGAATGACCCTCGCTGGGGTCAACTAATCACAGTTGACGGTTGGCAAGTGTAGGTAGTGGAGGGGTGGGGCATGTCTTGAGACCAGCAATGCTTTTTGCATTCTCTTTCATTGTTCCTTCACAGAGTACGTGTATTTCATAGTGTATTGGTTATTACATCCGCCGGACATGCGAAAGGTCTTAGGGTCAAGCCCCAGCAGCAACATTTACAAAAATAAAATAAAAATGTTTATGTCCGTTCTTTTACCCCCTTTTTAGCGAACATAAACACCGCTTCGCATGTATTTCAAAGAAAAAATCTTTGTTCAATGTTATACCAATTCCTTCATCAGGTAACTGTCTGTTTATATCAGTTGCATATTTCTGGGAAAAGAACATAGACGAAGTTGTTGCTCTCCAACTTGGCAACATGGCTGTAAACTTTGTTTCTCAACATTAGGGTAATTTCGGCGACGTGCTCTCCGTTGTTCTCAGTGACGGAAAAGTAGTCACTCTCCTCAACAATATGCTCAGTACATGAATACTTCAGGAGTATATGGTGGCGAGGCAGAAATTGTCGTAAATGTATAACATATAAAGAGGGTATTAGTTAGCCTGACAGGACGTAACACAACAGCGAACGTTTCGGCAAAGAGTCTTCCTCAACGAACAAATAGTACACAAATAAAACTTAGCTGCGGTTTTTAAAATAGTAAATGTATATCATATAAACAGGGTATTAGTTAGCCTGACAGGACGTAACACAACAGCGAACGTTTCGGCAAAGAGCCTTCCTCAACTTTTTAAAACAGTAAATGTATAAAGAAGGCTCTTTGCCGAAACGTTCGCTGTTGTGTTACGTCCTGTCAGGCTAACTAATACCCTGTTTAGATGTTATACATTTACTATTTTAAAAGCAGCATCTAAGTTTTTTTATTCTTTCGTTATATTCGTTTTATTTGTGTTCTATTTGTTCGTTGAGGAAGGCTCTTTGCCGAAACGTTCGCTGTTGTGTTACGTCCTGTCAGGCTAACTAATACCCTGTTTATATGTTATACATTCACTATTTTAAAAGCCTGGTTGCAGTCTCACCCCCATTATTTCAGAAATTGTTGCAATGTCCGAAATACTTCGCAAAAATGTTTCGGCCGTCCCCCCCAACGTTCACTCGCGTTGTTCCCAATTGTTTGTGTCCGTTCCCCCCCCCCTTTCTCTGCACTATCTATGAGTAAGTCTGTGGCGTTTGCTATGCCGCGGGTCATATCTAGTTGCAATTATTTTGGGAAGAAACCTTTTCATTTACTCAACACAAGAGTTAGGTAATGATTTGAGTATAGAGTCCCAAATTATTTAACAACTAGTGTATCACCCATCAAAAATGACGGAAGTTTTCAAAATAAATACACATCAGATTAAAAAATAACGTAATACAGAACTTTCTTTTACTTTATTTATTTTAATTTTATTCATTTATTTCACTAATGGTGTTATTCTTGTCAGTTTTGAATATTCTCCAGTAATGAATTTGGCAGCTCTTTTTTTAATTTGTTCTAGTTTATCAATGCTTTCTTTGGTGGATGGGTCCCATACAGAAGATGCATATGATAAAGATATTCTAGTAGCCTACAGCCTACAGGTCTCACCAAAGTCCAAAGTGAGGTAACATGTTAGTTTTATATCTCTATTACATTTGTTAAAGTTTCTTTTTATAAAGTATAATAAAGCCTAAGGGGCTTAAATCTTTTGTCAAAGTACCTAGATAGGGACAGTAACTCATTATCATTAAGACAAAATTAAGTGGTCTTGACTTATTCAGTGACTTTATTGATATTGAATTAGTATTAGTATTAGTTATTAGTAATATTAGGCAGACAATTCAGACATTGCTTGATCATTCATCATTGATACTCATTGATACTGATACTAGTCTTGGGACAACTGAAACTATTTGTGAGACTGCTTTTCAAAATAAAGTAAAAAACGGACACCAGAGCTTCGTTTTGGGTTTTCAGTACATATTCAGTTAACTAATATTCTGAGTCAAATTGTAACTATTTGTAATTTGTAGTCTAATCAAGAAAACGCCGGTGACCAAGCGATTTTGAAGACGAAGTGTAAGTCAATTTTGGGATATGTCAAATACATTTTAAAATTTTCTAGATACAAAATCAAATCATTTATAAATCACTAAAAATATTTTTTTTAAAATAATTGTATAGATATTTACCAATTGTAGATAAAATTTCAGTAGCATTTTCTTTATTCGTTAGTTTCAAATTAATAGCTTGCTGCATCAACACACCCGCCATTTTGTTGAGCAGCTAATTTTTGTAAAGTCAAAAGAGACGGCAAAATAAACCACCAGTTTAATTTAAGAAACAGTCAATCTGCGGAATTCTGTGGGGAACATTATTGTCGCCTGAAAATAATGAATTTTTATTTACGTAGATAAATATGAAGGAAAATTAAAATATGGAGAATTTTTAAATTCGTTTGAGATATCTAAAAAAAAATCTGCTGATCTATTTAAAAGAAAAATAGACATAAGGATAAAAACACCTTTCTTATTCCGTATGCAAGAACAAACACATACAAGTTTTCCTTCTTCCCGTCCGGAATTCGGGCGTGGAATGGGTTGCCTGAAGAATCCAGGAAAACCAACACTTTATCAACATTTAAATCTCTAATAAAAATGCAGGACTAAACACAAACCATAGATAAGCGTAGGACGCAATAATCTTCTGTATAGAAGGAGCGTCTGTAAACAGATAAGATAAGGTAATGAGAGATAAAGTTAAAATATTTTATAAGGGACATAATCAAGACTTAATAAATAAGAGATAAAAGTTAATATTTCTTATCTACCCTTATTTTCCAGTTTAAGGTGGTCCACGGGTCAAAATATCAGTATTTCTCAAATTTTTATCAAAAATGAGATTTTGGTGAATTCTACTAGTTTATCCATTTATCTATACTTCGGCGTTTACCGTTTTCATTAAAATTGATTAAAAAGTGTTTAAAAATGTATTTGAAAGAGGTATAGGGAGATACCATTTTGACTTGGGGGCGAAAATTCGTCCAAATGTACCCTATAGGGCGCCCTTTGCTTTTACATTCATAATTATAAAGCTACCTAGGCATATTTGGTATCGTTGGAAAGCTTATCAACCCCACTGTGTAATGGACTCGTCCAACTCTCGAAATGAACTAAAATTCCCATCATGCAACATTTCGTTGCCTCATTTCGCAATGAAACATTGGATCGAGAAGCACAACCAATTATCGATCGAACAATTTTATTTTGGATGACTAAACAAAAGTTCAAATTTGGACACATTTTCTTGTGTTGAATAGGTAAGTTGAATTTAATTTTGTATTTAATAAACATTTTTTGGTAATTTTAGACCATGAATGAATTAGTTAGTTAGTTTTCAAAGCAGTTTCAGTTGTAGTAATACTAGTACTACTACTACTAGTATTAGTATTAGTTAGGCTTAGCCATCGTGAATCTTATGATTATGATACATGATATGATACGCTTATGTGTAATGGCAAACAAATTAAATAATAGCTACCGGTGCTAAATAATATTAAATTTAAATATAAAATTATATATTTTAATAGAAATAAACATTCAAGTTCTCATTTCCTTATGTTTGTGCTCGTAACACGTGTCTAATTTGAAATGACGATGAACAAAATTATTTCGTTGTCAATGACTCATTCAATGACAACAAATGTAGTCAATGACAAGCATGATGATGAATATCAATGAAAAATTGAGTGCAATAATCCTAAATACCCTAAAATTAAAAACAGATATATACAAAGAAGAAAAATCATAACAAATAGTTATAATCCTATTATCATTACTCAATACTTTTTGCCTACATTTGCATCGAATAAGTATAAGCCTATGACGCCTATGTTATTCTTCAAAATTGAATAATACAACTTTTTCTATTTTCTAAAATGCAGGAGATAAAACCCCTCCAGGATAAGAAGAGCCAGGCAACTGATGAAGAGCAGACCAGTACTATCTTCAAAGAACTGTGGTAACTCTTCACCACCAGCTATGAACAGTGGTCACTTCTCTCCGCCATCAGCTTCAAGAACTGAAAAATCACTGGGCATCACATCGGTACATCTAAGGGCATCACATCGGTACATCTAAGGGCTCTCTGCTTCAACATTCATGCAGATCGATGCCTTTCAGCCTCCATGGCTGAATGCTGGGGGACTTTCCTCATTCGAAATGAATGTAAAAAACACACACTGAACTGGATTTATTTACTTTCATGCAGCATGCGTGCCTTCGTCACCTCATCTTCTTACTCATCAGTTGTATGCGACTGCAACTTTTGAATGTCAGCAAAGGAGCTGTGGCTCAAAGCCTTAGTGACTGGATCAGGCCATGCTCTTATGGGGATGTTTTGTATAAGCCTATGATGCTCTTTATAAATGAATAAACACCAGAAGAATACATTCAACCTGCATGTTATCACCCAAGTCTGGCACCTACGAGGAAAAGCTGTTGGAGCTCGCAGTGGATAATTTGAAATTGATATGATTATTTATTTATCAATTTTATTATTTATATTTCTTTCTTTACATTCTTTTATTTTTATGCATTGTTTATGAAAATATTTCATTCATTAGTTGTCAATATTACAAAGTGTCATTAGATGTAAGTATTGAAACTTTTTTGTGCATATTTTATTATTGTTCAGGAATTATATTTTTTGTCTTCAGATGTTACAGGAGAAATAGTATTGTAGCTGCAGTCTTCTACTTTGCAATCTATTTCTATTGATATTCTTTACACAGTTTATTGTTGTTTCTTTCATAAATGTGTCCTACAATGTTTTTTTTTATTTTAATTTTGTACTTTTTATTACTGGGGGGGTGGTGTTTGAAAATTTTGAGAGATAAAGTTTATTTTTGTCTTTCTATATTTTTAAACAGTTTTTATTACTCATGGATAATGTATGAATGATATGCATGTATCCTATATTGTTTGTATACTTCAGAATTTTTAAAATATCATTCTTATACATCTTTTTATGTTTTTCTCAACTTTGCATTTCCTCATTTTTAAGAATGCCAAATATGATAGGTTTTAAAGTATGATAGTTACAAGCCTCAAACTTTGCAAGTTTATTTCTATTGATATTCTTTATACATTGTTTATTGTTTTTATTTTAAAAGTGTCATGGAAAATTAAAAAAAAATTTTTTTATGTGTCTGCCACTTTTTATTTTGGCAGGGTGATGTTAGAAAAAGTATGTGAATCATATATTATTTTTGCCCGTCTGTATTATTAAATAGTTATTTTCACTCATGGTTGATGTATGAATGAGATGTATGTATCCTATATTGTTTGTATACCTCTGAATTTTTGAAAATATAATTTTTCAACTTCTTTTTCGTTTTTCTCAACTTTGCATTTTTCTCATTTTTTAGGAACGCCAAATGTGATAAGTTGAAAAATATTATACTTACAAGCCTCAAACTTTGCATGCATATTACCATTGATATTCTCTATGATTTTAAATGGCCATTTTTTTTATTTTTCATTCTGGAAATTTTAAATAATTTTTTTTATATTGCTACCCCTGAATATTTGACCAATTGTGCGGTGACCTCAGGTGAATGTGATTTGTAAAAATTCAAACAAATAAGTTGTAAATATCTCTTTTTTAAGTTTTTACAAATATCATTCTTAGTCTGTATACAAAGTTTCATTATGATTTTGTGAAAGAATAAATTTTTATCACACTTTGCGCAAATGTCAAATTTGAATGAAAATTTTCGTTTTTTTTGCAATAAAATTTTATTTTTTTCAAATTTCAAATTTTTTTCTTCATTTTTCTTCTTTCTAATTGTTTGTTGTTGGCCTGTGATATTTTTTTTTCCTTAATAAAAAAACATAGAAATTTTTTTTTCCCCCATGGACCACCTTAAACATTTCACAATTTTTTATTTACTGCCGTCATCCCGCACTCCCGCCGCAACTTTTTTTCTCCATCGTGACACTCTTATTTTGGCTCTCCTCTGTGTTCTGTGGCACGCTAAAGTAAGATTAAAAAAAAAGAACCTTATAAGGATTTTGTGTGTGTGTGTGTGTGTCACAGAACCTCGTGGTCGTAGGAGGTTCTAATGTTTCCATTAGAACTTTCTCGGGCTTGATAGACCTGGCGGCGCCCATCTCTCTCCAGGTCAGCGGAGGACTTTTCTATCAATAGTCATTCATCAAATGGGACGCGGTGGTCAAGTGGCAGCGCGCTCGACTGGCGTACCGATGGTCACGGGTTCGAATCCATGTCAAGGCAAGGATTTGTTCCTGGGGCCTAGGGCATCCCTCAGTCACCCAGCTCCGAATGGGTACCTAACACTAGTTAGGCGGCTGGGTAATGCGTGGAACCCACAAAGCCGTGGCCTGTGAACGCTGCATCACTTGCCAACAGATCATCTGTCATGGTCTGTGGACGCAATTATCTTCTGCATGGAAGGAGCGTCTGTATAGATAAGATAAGATAAGATAAGAGATCAACATTTTTATTGTGGCCTTAACGTGGGCTAGATCCTACGCCCCTCAGCTTGTGAGGCGAACACACTAATTGACGTCGCTATCGCTATAATAAGGATACACAGCACTAAATCAGCGGCGTAGCGTGCGGATGTGACGCCCGGGGCAGAAAACAGCATTGCGCGATGCTATTTAGAAAAGATAATTTTTATTATAAAGCAATAATAAGGATACTTTTCATTTTTATATAAGAAATAAACAGAAGAGCTTTCATTTCTTCAAAAAAAAATGAAGGCTTCTGCTTTTCCTCATGGCACAATCTTTGATGAATCAATGTTGTCAGCCTTGGCCTGCTCAATAGCCAAAATAGCTGTAGCTTCGTCAAACTTGGTATATTCATTATTGATCTTAAATAATTATAATGTTTTATTAATTTAATTTTTAAAAAGTTCTTCTCTCACAGCTTGCTATGACAGTTGTAAGCAATGTTCGAATTAATGCTATTATTTTGGGCAGGGTAACTTGTAGCCTAAATATCGTATTTAACTTGAATAAATCAAGTGGTCTTGACTTTTGAATTTATTATTTTCCCTTTTTACTATCAAAAAATCCCTGTGGCCCTACAGCCCATGTAGGGCTTGGGCCTGCCTCACGATCTCCTTTCACTCAGTCCTTATCAATGACTTTCTTCTCCAATATTGGATGCCCAGTTGTTGTAGATCTTTCTCTACGTCATCCACCCATTTAAGCCTAGGTCTTCCCTTGAGCCGTTTTCCTCTGGGGTTTTGGTGGTGTACCCTCTTTACTCCTCTATCATTTGACATTCTTTCTAGGTGTCCTGCCCAGCGCAGTCAGCCATTTTTTTTATTTCAGCAACTATTGTGGTATCCTTATATAGATTGTATAGTTCATGATTGGTTCTTATTCTCCATCCGAACTCATCCTTTGTTGGTCCAAATACTTTCCTGAGAACTTTCCTCTCCCATGTGTTTAACATGTTTTCTGCTGCTTTTGTTAAGGTCCAAGTTTCACTTGCATATGTTACAGCTTGCCTGATGATCGTTTTATAAAGAGTTTTCTTTGTTTCCCTTGTAATGTTTTTCTTTTTGAGGATTTTCTGGCTACTAAAGTATGCTCTATTCTCGGCTGATATTATTTCTTTGATTTCTATTATTAATTCATTCCTTTCATTTAGTATTGATCCTAGGTATTTGAATTGATTTACTTTTTCCAAAAGTCTGGTTCCTAATTTTAATTAATGTCTTCACCTGTCCTTTCTTCTCTTTCTATGGACATGCATTTTGTTTTTTTTGGTTGTTGACTTCCAGCCCTGCTTGCAGTGATGCATCTTCTAATTCAATGTATGACTTTGATATGTCTTTAATACTTTTAGCAAGCAGGGCTATGTCATCAGCATATGCAAGGTACTGGATGGGTTGGCTATAGAAAGTGCCAACAGCTTTTGGTTCTTGAGTTTCCCTCAGGAAATATCCAGTTATTGTTCCTCGAGTGTCGATATTTATGTTTCTTATAACTCTTTCTAACGTTAAGTTAAAAAGCATACAAGATAGTGAGTCTCCCTGCCTTAGTCCTTGACTAATCCTACATTCCCTTGAGTATTCTCCTTGAACCTTAACTTTGCTTTTTGAGTTGTTTAACGTGACATATTTCATTCTTGTCAGTTTGAAGGGTATGCCAAACTCCTGCAGCGTTTCATATAGATATTTCCTTTTGATGCTGTCATAGGCCATTTTAAAATCTACATATAGTTGATGCACTGGGGTGTTGTATTCATAGCATTTCTCTAATATGCATCTGATGGTTAAAATTTGATCAGTCGTTGATCTGTTTTGCCTGAATCCACATTGGTAGTCTCCTAATATTTCTTCAGCATATGGATGTAGTCTTTTGGCTATAAGTTTCGTCAGTATTTTGTAGAAAACGTTTAATAGGAAGATTCCTCTGTAATTTGTGCATTGAAGTACGGATCCTTTCTTGTGTATTGGGGTTATTAATGCCATTTCCCATTCTGTTGGTATTTTCTCTTCTTGCCAGATTCTAGTTAAGAGATTATGTATCTGAATGTGTAGTCCTCCTCCTCCATACTTAATACGTTCTGCTGTGATAAGATCTTCTCCAGGGGCTTTGTGGTTTTTCATTTGGTTGATTACTTCTTTAGCTTCTGCTAATGTTGGCGGGTTTATAAAAGGGTCTGGTCCTCCATGTGGTGGTTGGTAATCATCATCTTGTCCATTGTCTGCATTCAGTATACCCTAAAAATATTCAGCCCATCTCTCCAATACATTACTATTTTTTGTGATTAATTCTCCATCCTGCCTCTCACACATTTGTGGTCTGGCTTGGCATCCATTCATTTCATCTTTTATCTCCATGTACATTCCTCTGATATTTCTCTCTCTTGACAAGTCTTCTATTTCCTTTAGCTTAGCCTTTTCCCAATCCCTATTTTTCTTCCTGGCCTCTTTGTATGTTTGTGTTGTCTTTCTGATGTCTCTTTGTAACATGATCATTCGTGCTTTGTTCCTTTATTCAATAGTTTTTCTGCATTCATTGTCGAACCAGCCACCTATATCTTATTAGTTTGTTGGAACCCTACAACTTTTTCTGCTGATCTTTTCATTTCTAATCCTATTCCATTGTTCATTTAGGGGCCGTCCATAAATGACGTCACGCACCTAAGGGGGAGGGGGGTCAAACTTTTGTGACGATGCGTGACGAAGGGGAGGGAGGGGGGTTGAAGAAATGTGACGTCACATTAAAAAGGTAACTTTAAATAAAACTTCCACTGAAATATTTGGTCGCTTACAACTTATTTAATGATTTTTTTTTAAAAATCAGTGCTTCTCAATGTGCTGGTCGGTAGGCCATCAAACGCTGGTTGGCGTAAGCTATCAAGACACGAAAGTTAAATCTAATTATTATCCTTAAGTTTGAGAATCCACAAGATAACGGATGAAATTGTTACACTGCGTCGTTTAATGTTGACATCAAAGCATTTGTGATGTAACCGCAGCTCCGTTTGATTCTCTGACGGCAGGAGTCATCCAACTTTTTTGCCCGTATTACCCCAAAATATATAAGTTTATGTGTGCGTGTGATCTACCAGTTCTAGATCAGCTTGATGCTCCACCGTCAATAGAGGAGCTTGGTAGGGCTATCGATCATCTGAGAAATGGGAAGGCCCCAGGCAACGATGGCATTCCTGCAGAAGTCCTTAAGCACGGCCAGCCAGCACTACTGAAGCCTCTGCACGAACTCATATGCGATTGCTGGGAACGCGGTCACATCCCACAGGACATGCGTGACGCCAAAATAGTTACGCTTTATAAGAACAAAGGAGATCGCAGCGATTGCAATAACTATCGTGGTATCTCCTTACTGAGTATTGTGGGAAAGGCTTTTGCCAGAGTGATCCTTGCACGCCTGCAAATTCTGGCGCAAAATGTCTACCCAGAATCACAATGCGGTTTTCGGGCTGGCCGGTCAACAATGGACATGATCTTCTCACTCCGTCAGCTACAAGAGAAATGTCGGGAACAACAGAAATCCCTCTTTGTTGCCTTCATAGATCTAACAAAGGCATTTGACCTGGTCAGCCGCGAGGGTCTGCTACGTATATTGGAAAAAATAGGATGCCCGCCGCGGCTTCTCTCCATCATCGAGTCCTTCCACACCAATATGCACAGCACAGTGCTCTTCGATGGTGCCACCTCAGAACCCTTCCCAGTCTGTAGCGGAGTCAAACAGGGCTGTGTACTGGCTCCAACACTCTTCGGTATCTTTTCTCGATGCTACTGCGTCATGCATTCGAGGACTGTTTAGAGGGTGTAAACATCCATACCAGGGCGGATGGAAATCTGTACAACATCAGCCGTCTCCGTGCAAAGAGAAAAGTGGAAAATGTTGTAATTAGAGAGCTGCTCTTCGCGGATGACGCAGCCCTTACCTCACACTCAGAGATAGGTCTCCAACTTTTGGTCGACAAGTTCTCAGAGGCATGCAAAGATTTTGGTCTAACGATAAGCCTCAAAAAGACCAACATTATGAGACAAGGAACTGACTGCTTCCCAGCAATCTCCATTGACGGAAACACCTTGGATGTCGTCGATGATTTTACCTACCTTGGCAGTAACATCACAAGCACACTCTCCCTGGAAAAGGAAATTGAAACCAGAATCGACAAGGCTTCATCATTAATGGCTAGGCTGAATAAAAGAGTGTGGAACAATGCACAGCTCACTGCTAGGACAAAAATCACTGTGTACCAGGCCTGCGTGCTCAGCACACTCCTCTATGGCAGCGAGTGCTGGACGACCTATGCCAAACAAACAAAGCAACTCAACAGCTTCCACCTACGATGCTTGCGCAGGATTCTGCACATCAAGTGGCAGGACAAGATAACGAATGTCGAGGTACTCAGAAGGAGTCATATGCTGAGCATGCACTCAATCCTGAGTGAGAGGCGCCTGCGGTGGCTGGGACATGTCCGCAGGATGAACTCGGAGCGCATTCCAAGAGCCCTGCTTTACG
Organism: Ampullaceana balthica; assembly: GCA_944989445.1. Lineage (NCBI taxonomy): Eukaryota > Metazoa > Mollusca > Gastropoda > Lymnaeidae > Ampullaceana > Ampullaceana balthica. The sequence continues at coordinate 357,895 of CALYLW010000527.1, read as the reverse complement.
GTGAGCTGGCAACTGGTATGCGGAAGAGAGGACGCCCCTGCTTGCGCTTCAAGGATGTCTGCAAGAAAGACATGAGTCTGGCGCAGATAGACCATAAAACGTGGAAAACCATTGCTGAGGAACGCACCTCCTGGCGGGCTAAAGTACGCGAGGGCATCCAAGTCGCGGAAGCTTCCCTTACAGTCAAGAGCGAGGAGAAAAGGGCCAGGAGAAAGGGGAAGGGGGGTTGAGGAGCAGGAGGAAACGCCATCATCCCATGAGGATGGACGGATGCCATAGATAGATAGAGATGTTTGCGTTACCCCCCCCCCACACACAAACGCCCCTGGCCATTCTAGTCTTCTAGATCAGTGCTTCTCAAGGTGGTGGTCCGCGGACCGGTGCTGGTCCGTGGGCCATCCGCTGCTGGTCCACAGATGTTCTAAAAAAAAGGACAGAAAAAATTGTCAGTGCAGGGAAAATAGTGCACCGTTTACATGTGCAATGGAACAAATTCCGGCTGGTCCGCTATACTAAAAAGTTTGAGAAGCACTGTTCTAGATATAATTGTAAATAAGCCCATTTAAAATTAGTCAAGTATTCATTAACTTTATTAAATGCATCAAATTATTGACATCGCAATTCGAGAGGAGCACAAAACAACTTTTCTTCTTAGCTCAGTTTTTAAGGCATTAATTTTTAAATAATACAGAAATGATACCTCATACAGTCACGTCATGTGGATTAAAATTATTGCCACTCGTGTCAATATAAATGAAAGTAGGGTAGATTTAGGTGTCTTAGTATAGTACATACGTAAGAAATCTACATAGTTGTCAAATTTAAAAAAAATGCATTTTCTGAAAGGAACCGGTTCAATAATGGGCATATGTTCCAAGCGTACACGTACACACGACGTATTTTAATATATCTAGTGGATTGTAATGGATGTTATATGTCCCAAATGAGTCTGAATTACCCCCAAGAATTCCCTTTTTGACCCCAGATGAGGTTATTTACCTCTGTTTGCCGACCTCTTTCTTACGGGATGCCCGTCAGTCAATAGAGGGATTTTTTAAAAATACATTTTTAAAAAGTTATTTTTAAATAATTTTTTTTCTAAACAAAGACGTTAACCGTGATGATTAATAGTCAATGTTTAATTTGTATGCATTAAAATAAAATATAATCTAAGAATGTTAACACAGTTCGTTTTCTGAAGGCCGGTTAAACGTTTTAAAAAAATGCTTCACCCAGGTTACGATATTACAATGTAGACCTTCACTAAATAAATAATAAATACTTAATTGATAACAAAATTTATTTGAAACATACTTATTTTCAAATAGAAAATAAAGTGTTTTTTTAAAGGGGGGGGGGTCATAGCTTTGTGTCGTATTTTTAGAGGGGGGGTCTAAGTTTTTGTGACGACGCGTGACGAGGGGGGGAGGGGGTCAAAAATCGGCAAAAATCGCGTGACGTCATTTATGGACGGCCCTTTATGTTGTTTTCCTTGTTTCCTTCTTCTTGAAATGTTTCAAGCTGTGTTTCTACCTCAGTTTGGTAGGCTTTTGCGATTTGGAAAATTTGGAAAGTTTTTGGTAATCATACCGTTTCTCTCTTTGATTATGGCAATTCTGAATTATGCTTATTCTCTGCTTGTATTTAACTCGTACAAGTAGGTGGTCAGAGTCAGCATCTGCTGCTCGATAATGTCATACGTCAAGTATATCCTTTTTTACCCGTAAAGTAAAATAGTCCTGGCTTGAAAATGTCATGTGAGATACTTTGAATTTAGATTCTCTAATTTGAAGGCAAAATTTCAAAGTCCAGTAGATTACTGTTTCCCAAATTCTGTAACTGCCAAAACCTCACATGGATTTCTGCACTAACAGCATTCTTCTCAACTGTTCATCTACATACCTTTGCAAAAATTCGCTTTTTTCGCCGAACATTTGCTCACTAGTTCTTTGACTGGAAGGTTCGATTAAAATGATTAGGTCTCCAGTTAAAATTTGAGCAAATTTCATCCCTTAAGTAGTCCATTAGTTTCTCTATGAGTTGCTTCTGCGAATTTTTTTTAGCACTATACGTTTGTAAATAATTTTGGACATCATTGTCTTCATAAAGTACATTTTCCCCTGATGAAAAAAAAGGATTGAAGAAGATTTCATTGTGACTAGCAAAGTTCCTGTGTCCGTTCGTTTTTAGCTTTTTGTTTGCCTTTGTCAGATTTTCTATAGCTTTTAAAATATCCTAAAATTGTTCGATGGTATATTTAATATTTTGTATCCCGAAGTCTGTTAAATGTCTTGCTTGTAGCAGCATTTAGATCTTTCCATTCATGTTGTTAACATGAAAAAAAAGCGTAACAACGTTCTAGCCTTGTAAAAATAGTTAATGAGTTCGTTTCAGTTGGATCATAAAGTAAACAAATCGGTTTAAATGAACTGTTTGATTGAGATTTGATATAGAGATTTATGTCATTGGGCTTTTCTTGAAATCCTGTATACTTTCCAACCATGTTCTTATATTACTTCAGCCCCTTTTTCAGTTCAGAAGCATTAGTATCAGAAGACTTTAGATTCATTATGGAGTTTAAAGTTTCAGCATTTTAAACAATTATTTCTCATATTATTATTTACCATGGATTTAGTTTTCTTTTGTTAAACCTTAATTTAACGATTTTCAATTTTTAAAGCTAATTAACAGCTGGGATAAAATACAAAATACACAAAAAAATTGTGTAATGAAAACAATACATTTAAGCTTTGCTATTTAATTTTTAATTTGCCACCCCAACAAAATGCCGCCCTGATCATTTGATCTGCTCTTGTTTGAAATTGATAGGGTACAGTAATATTTACTTCTAAAACAGGAGCAGCTGTCAAATTGTAGGTATAAATTAAATTACCAGCATATCAGCGTCACGTTATCATATAATAATAATAATAATAATTGAAAATTTATATAGCGCTGTATCCCAGTAAGGAACCGGGCTCACAGCGCTTTACATGGAGATCATAACGTACATATAATAATTAAATAACCATTCATACCATAATAACAACATAAAGGACAGTACATTACACATAAGCTACGTTAATCATTAAAAGAAAATGTTGTTTCATTAATTCTGTAAATACATTTTGAAAAGATGCGTCTTAAGTGCAGTCTTGAAGGACTACATACTACTAAATACTCTTGGTTTTTCAGTTCATTTGCATTAGTATCAGAAGAATTTATATCCAATATGGAGTTTGAAATTTCTGAAATAGACAGACACGTTCACATATTTTAGGATAGTTCCTTTATTTCTTTTGTTAATTTCTTATTTGTTTGTTTGTCTGTTTGTTTGCTTCATACAAAGCTCCACTTTCTTTTAAAATTGTCATTCTTTGAAGTTAGTTAACGACAATGAATCTGCCGCCCCTAACAAAGTGCCACCCGGGGCATTTGCACCCTTGCTCCCTCCACTACGCCACTGCACTAAATGCATTTTTTTAAAAACGTCACCTAATACATGTTCATGATTATGTATTGTGCTTCATCTACATAGGTGTCTAAAACTGAAATGGTCCGCTCCCCACTTGAAGGTTAAGTCTTGGTGAGAAGGGTTATATCATGTCTTAAAAGGCGATGGGAGTTTTTCAAATTCAAAGAAGAAAAAAAACCTGATCTGTTTCATAAGAACATTGCCTTTTTTACTTGCTCTTACTCTTCGCCAGAGTCTTGGTAGCGCTTCCTCTTATACACCTGAGGAGTATAGCGCTTCAGGGAGAAACTAAGACCCATGTATATCGAGAAAATGCTCAACAGTACTGTAAGTTTGGCCTTTAACTTTGAAGCTTATGGTGGAGTAGAAACGTTCACCCATAGCGGTGTTCAAAAAGAGTCACATGGCCCACTTGAACATCCTGGAAATCTTTAAGAAGTTGAATTCCAGACAGTCCAGTATCGTGTGAATTGTCCAATGTGAAAATTTTTCAGTTTTATCTTCCTGCAGACCATTTTGTTTCTTAAAACATTTTATTAAACTATTTATGTATCCTTTCAATGGCATCAGTGTACTTAATACAGAATGACGTGCCCGAGTTTTTTATGAGAATTACATCTTGGGAAACTGGAAAAGAAATCTGGACTTTGCATTACACAAGTTTTCTTGCATTGTCGAGTACATTCAACAACAACAACATCATAAACAACAACAGCAACAACAACAACAACAACAAAAAGTTAAGTCCATGAGGTAGTTCTAACGATCCCTCAGTACATGAGTAAACAGCTCATCCTTACCAACGAAGGCTTTGAATTCCTCTCTCATTCAAAATATATTCTCCAAATGTTTCTCCACTGCACCACGGTTAAGTCAAGTAGATTACATCTTAAATCTCCTCTGAAAATATGCCGAATTAACGGTACTTAAGCAACTAAATCTGATATGTTGAATCCATTTTACAAAGCTAGACATCCCTTTGTCAAACAGCAGGCATTAGCCGCAAATGACCCTGCACAAGCTTAATGCAGGGCAGATCAATACATATTAATAACTGTGCACGCTACAGAAATAAATAACTTTGCATATTGGGTGCTTAAGGAAAAGGAAAGACAAATTTAATTTGTTATGTTGAAATAACTGTGAATAGGTTCTCGTGGCATACTCAAATTATTTGTTTTGAAATACAAGCATATTATTTCATTAACTCCCTTCTGAATTTGGAAATTTCCCTTGAATTGTAAGTTGCATGCCACATGAGTTTTCTAAGGCTTTGAAAAGTAATTTTGCCTCCAACCTTTCCTTGTGCAAGGAAAACGTGAGCCAGCCATGACAGTGGAATTACAAAAGTTACTGCCGCTTCCATATTCCAGGAATTGATTCTATTTATTCCATTGGAAGGATTTTTTTTAAGTTAAGAAATATTAACAATATTTAAAATATTTTTTATCGTCTCGCCAAATTGTGCAACATCTAATTGGCACCATCGAGTCACACCATTGGGCACAGCGGATGCACGAAGGCAAACTCCCCACCCCCACAATAAATAAATAAATAAATTAAAAAAAATAAAAATAAATAAATAAACAATAAAAAAAAATAACAAGATGAAAAAAAGGAAGACAAAATGTTTATTAAAAAACTGGTCACCGTATAACAATCACTGATCATTCTTAAAACCCCTTATCTTCAATGACTTGTCATGACAAACATCCCCTGACAGACTTGTCATGACAAACATCCCCTGACAGACTTGTCATGACAAACATCCCCTGACAGACTTGTCATGACAAACATCCCCTGACAGACTTGTCATGACAAACATCCCCTGACAGCGATCAGACGACTTTTAAGTAAGATATTTTACCGTTTTTTTGTGTCTATGAAATAGTTTGTCGGAGGCAGCTGACCGGTTCGGTTTGGGGGGGAGGGAGGGGTGTCGCAAACACAAGCTAAATAACTGGTCAACAATATTTTCTATCGATTTAACTGGTCAAATATAAATATAACTGGTAAAATATCACCATATCAAGCATACTAAATCAAACAGAACTGGTCAAATGTAACTGTTAAATATAACTTGTTAAACATAACTGGTGAAATATAATTAGTTAAATATAACCAATCTAATATAGCTGGTCACATATAATCAATCAATACAACTGGTAAAATGTAAACAATCATTTATGATTTTTCAATTATAACTGGTAAACATAACTTGTCAAATATAACTGTTGAAAATGTAACTGCATAACACACAAAAATACATAATATTCTATGCAACAGTTAGATAAGGCTGTATAAATATCGATACTATTAATGACAGAAAAACTGTCCGATATTTGTTCTAAATAATTTTCTTGAAAATATTACAAGTGCATTTGGGCCGAACAATTTTCGTTTGTTTTTGCGAAAGTTATCTGATGACGTAATAAATCTGTAGTGTAAAAGGGTGAGACTTTAAAATATTCATTTAGTTCAGGGGCATGGGAAAAAAGTGTGCGATATTGTATCGTTATTTTCAATTGTCACCATTTTCTGCGGGTTATTGCTTTAACGACTGTTGATTTACTAATCTAAATTTACAGTTGTAAATATTGGGCTCGAATTCTATGAAGGGAAATTGATGTCATTTCTTCGTGTCTTTGCTTCCCACATTTGTAGCTTGCTGCCAGTCAGACATTCCGCCAAAGACAGTTCGTTGTCGGTAGCGTTGGCGGTGAGACATGTCCCTGATGGGAGGTGAACCAGGCTCTTGTCCTGAGGGGCACACATATATTTATGATGCCCCAATTTTGAGACGACAGAGCACATGAAAGCATATACGTATAATGTGAGATAATAGAGCACATGAAAGCACATACTTATATCGTGAGATGACAGAGCACATAAAACATATACTTATATCGTGAGATGACAGAGCACATAAAACATATACTTATATCGTGAGATGACAGAGCACATAAAACATATACTTATACGTTTCCAATAGTTCTCTTTAATTAGCTTTTGGTTATTTATTGAGGTACCAAGTTAATCGACAGAAATAGTATTTTGAAACCATATCTTCTTATCAGAACCCCTACCCCGCCCCTTTTCAGTTAGGTTTACGTTTTCTTTTCTCTTACAGTGTGATTTTTCCTGAATTAGTTTAAAATAAAATAGAAAAACTTTAAGGTTTAATTTATAAGTTACAGAGTGTGCCATTTATATGAATAGTAACTGTAGGAAAAAAACATATTCAATATTATTTTATCACTTCATTTATTCCGATATCAAGAGATCCTACAATGAATGAACTGTTTGCGTACGTCCTCAGAACTCTTGATTGTTTTATTAGTGGCTTATTTTAAGAGATTTGTTTCAACACTAAATACAGGTTTAAAGAGCGCTAATTTCCGGGAGAATAATATCATTTTGATTTTTAAATGTGTATTTACATTAATATCTGTGAAACACAGACCACTGCTTTATTTATATTTGGTTCAAGGTATTTTCTGCTTTATTTTGCAGCTTTGACCAAAGGGTGATACAAAGAGCTCGTGCTTGACCTGGAGGGACAGTATCACGTGTACTCAAGCAAGACTGACTTGGTTTTTTTCCTGTTGCTTATTCTTTTATCCACCTGCTTGTTAAACGTTCTGCTTTTGCTTTATTACTTACAAGTTAAGTATGACTATAAGCGTTCAGTAAAGGCACAAATGAGTTCCATGTGTTTAATTACTAACTCTTCTCTGGCCAAATTTTTATTTTTATTTACAAAATATAGTCTACTTACAAAGTAAAAATTATCTGAAAAATGGTTTTCTGAACTTTCGTTTGCTTACTGAAAATTATTATTTTTTGTTGAATAACACTGAAATGTACCAAGTGAAATAAACTTATAAGGGACCGTTCATAAATGACGTCACGCACCTAGGGGGGAAGAGGGGTCACACTTTTGTGACGATCCATGACGAGGGGAGGGAGGGGGGTTGAAGAAATGTGACGTCACATCAAAAGGGTAACTTTAAATAAAACTTCCACTGAAATATTTGGTTGCTTACAATTTATTTAATGACTTTTCTTTTCTTTTTCTTTTCTTTTTTAAATCAGTGCCGGTCGCTAGGCCATCAGACGCTGGTTGGCGTAAGCTATCAAGACACGAAAATTAAATCTAATTATAATCCTTAAGTTTGAGAACCCCCAACATAGCGTATGAAATTGTTACCATGCTTCATTTGATGTTGACATCAAAGCATTTGTGATGTAACCGCAGCTCCGCTTGGTTCTCTCACGGCAGGCGACAGTTTTGCCCGTTACCCCAAAATATACAAGTTTATGTGTGCGTTAGTCCCCCCTCCACCGAAAATACTACTGGGTGAGTTTTAAAAGCATGACAAGTATCTAAAATGATCTGAATATGATTATGTGTAGATATTTTAAGTCAAAACTACACGGAACATCCTTTTTCTTAAAAAAGGGGGGGGGGAGGGAATCTATTTGATAGAATTATAAACGTTTTAAGTTTGATATAATTGTTGGATTGGTTTGTGATCAAACGCCCCTGGTAATTCTAGATATAATGATAAATAAGCCCATTTAAAATTAGTCAAGTATTCATTAACTTTATTGAATGCATCAAATTCTTGACATCGCAATTCTAGAGGAGCACAAAACTTTTCTTCTTAGCTCAGTTTTTAAGGCATTAATTTTAAATCTCACAGAAAGGATACTTCATACAGTCAAGTCATGTGGATTAAGATTAGGCCTATTGTCACTCGTGTCAATATAAATGAAATTAGGGTGGATTTAGGTGTCTTCGTATAGTACGTAGGTAAGAAATCTACATAGTTGTCAAATTTTTAAAAAAAATGCATTTTCTGGAAGGAACCGGTTCAATAATGGGCATATGTTCCAAGCGTACACGTACACATGACGTATTTTAATTTATCCAGTGGATTGTAGTGGATGTTATATGTTCCAAATGAGTCTGCATTACCCCCAAGAATTCCTTTTTGACTCCACATTAGGTTATTTACCCCTGTTCGCCGACCTCTTTCTTACGGGATGGGATGCCCATCAGTCAATTGAGGGATTTAAAAAAAAATACATTTTAAAAATATCATTTTTAAATAAAAATTTTTCTAAGCAAAGACGTTAACCGTGATGATTAATAGTCAATGTTTAGTTTGTGTGCATTAAAATAAAATGTAATCTAAGGGTGTTAACACAGTTCGTTTTCTAAAGGCCGGTTAAAAGTTTTTAAAAAACGCGGGTTACAATATTACATTGCAAACCTTCACTAAATAAATAATAAATGACAATAAAAGAGATTTGAAACATACTTATTTTCAAATAGAAAATAAGGTGTTTTTTTGGAGGGGGGGGGGTTGGGGTCAAAGCTTTGTGATGTATTTTTACAGGGGTGGTCTAACTTTTTGTGACGATGCGTGACGAGGGGGGGGAGGGGGTAAAAAATCGGCCAAAATAGCGTGACATCATTTATGGACGGCCCCTAAGACAAAAGACAAATGCATAAACCTTAACTAAAAAAATTACACAAAGTATTACTACTTAATATTCGTGTTATTTTATCTTTGATAAAAAGCCTTTTAAAAAGTTTTAAATTTTTTTGGCCTTAATTTAGTATTAAAATTTTGTCTTGGGCACTATCGACCTAATTAGAGTACATTTCTTTTAAATTTCTTTTATTGACGTTGGGATCCTTTAAAATCAGCTTGAATTTTACTCTTAACTATAAATTACACAAAGAGGACCCCACATGTTGTTTAAAGAAAAATACGAAAAACTATTTTTACCACCGAGAAGATTTATTATCTTACATTTTTATAGTCTTACTAGCGTATGACCCGTCAAAAATGATGGTAGTTTTCAAAATAATTACACATCAGGTTAAAAAATAACGTAATACAGACTTTCATTTATTTTATTTATTTTTATTTGATTAATTTATTATCATATTGAACAATTTTATGCGGAACTTTCGAAAAGAGTTATATTTGGTGCAGTAATTTTTGGTGCGCACTATTGAACAAATCAGCATTACATCCAAGAAGCTTTACATCCATTACGGGAATTATGTATGTTGATGATTGATTGATGATACCTTCCGAACATTCATATCATGATTCTATCAGCTCAAAAATAATGCCTCCCCGCCCCACCTGCGTAAGGGGCCACCACCCACCTGCTTATTGTGCCACTACCCACCTGTTTATAGTGCCACTGTTCTCCACTCTTGCACTTTTGTTTTTCCAGAGTGACGATTCCATCACTGCCACAAACAAATAATTTTCCGTCAAAGAAATGTCCTTGATCTTGTAAATACCACCTCTGGGATGTGCTTCCTCCACAAGAATACAGTTTGGGGCGAGTATCTAAACTATTTCCCCTGTCCACACATTTTGGGACAGCGCTGCTTCTGATCTAAAAGATGCAAGCAAAGTAAGCGGTAAACTGACATAATTTACTTGTTAGGTTCATTGTATACCCAAAGAGAGGAAATGAGTTTAAAAGAAAATGGTACATATTGACAGTATTAAGGCGGTAGTTTTAAGGAGAGATTTCAGGACGTAATAAAGAAGCATGACCTTTTGTAGAATTAGTTAAAGTAGCGTAAAAAATATTAAATTATTTTCCCTATTAGGCCTATTTAAAATGGCCAAGTGGATGCTAAAATATGGAAATGACATCTCTTTGACTAATATTTGGCGTAAGATATTGAGTGAATTAAATGGGTCAACTTACCTCGCCCACATATTGAAAACTATGGGGTATAAAAATCTCTGGAATGATGTTCCTTACAAACCATTCAAAGCTGTGACATTTCAGATTGTCACGTAAAACCTTTCGAGCTGTCACGTTTCCAAAGTCCAACTATTTTCAAGCAGAAGAAAATGAATGTAAACAAATGGAGTTATTAATTATTTTGTTAAAAATATAGGAGTAGATTGTTTTGTAATAACAGGTTAAACACAAAAGTTGTGAGTAATTCAAAATAAATAAATTCGTAATTGTTTTGCAGATAAAGCAAGAAGCCAAAACTTTCTAGCCCAAGATTCAATTTATGTGCCTAGTTATTACCAAAATCTGAAACTGATGTACTACCAAGTTACTGTCAAATTCTAAAATGGAGATAATATCAAGTTATAGTCAAGACATTCCACGTAACACCATATTATAACCGATGCTCTAACAAAACCCATTTTAAAGCAGAAATTGCACACCATCCTATGGAACGATCAATGAGGTGGTACGCACCAAGCTGTAGCCGAGACTCTCATAAAAGTAATTTTTGTAGTCGTCCATCCAAACCTCGGCCACTCGAAGAGAATTTTTTGTCACATCAGCGTAGCTTCCCTTGGCGGGCATGTATCTTCGAAACACGTGACCAACATGCGAGCACGTGTCCAACAACAACTGGCCGCCACACATCCATGTCTGAAATGAAACAGTTCAAGGAGATGGATAGGTGGTATTTTACCTTGACCTTGTTTGCACTACAGGTGAACGTATGGATGCTCATGGGCATCAGGAAGCTGGAGCAAGGGGGAGCCTAGAGCCTAGATTCCTCGAAGTACTGTTAATAGCATTTACATTTCGTCCACATTTAAAGTGTATCACTTGTACTTGTAGCCCTTTAATATAAAAATAAATCAATATACATAATTCCCGTTGTCTGTATGTATGGATGTAACTAAGTGGCGCTGCGAAATTTGTAATGCTTTTAGGTGGCGCTGCGATCGATTTTGTTTTATAGTGCTGCACCAAACATAACACTTTTCGAACGTTCCGCATAAAATTGTTCAATATGATAATAAATTAATCAAATAAAAATAAATAAAATAAATGAAAGTCTGTATTACGTTATTTTTTAATCTGATGTGTATTTATTTTGAAAACTTCCGTCATTTTTTACGGGTGATACGGTGATACATACATACATAAAATTCAAATGCAGCTAAACCTATTGGCATCAAAAGCGGCTAAAGACGGGCCCATGTCGGCATTTTCATATTGTATTTTAAATATTAGTCAAAGCACTGGGGACCACTGTTGGTTGGGAACCTAAACCAGTCAGATTGCAGGGGCGGACACCCAATGTGGCAAGGCTCTCGCGTTTTGGCATTAATGTGTACCACTTGTTTGTGATCGTGCCTAGTTCCAAAAAACCAAGAACAAACTTTACTCCCCACTTTAAAATACTTATGTGGACGCCCATGACTGTGCTTGCGTCTGTGTGTTTTGTTTTTATGTGCATGTGATTGGAATTAAACGATATTTACTTTCCTCCTTAAAAGTTATGTTAAAATACAAAATACAGCCTTGATAAAATTTAATAATTCAAATAAAGTTCTCATGGTATCTTTAAATGGTCTGATGATCACACACCTATAATATATGAACAGTAGGCTATTAGTATAATAGTAGGCTTTTCTCAGACCTAATTTTTTGTTTGTAAAATCTACTTTGTTGAAGACCTTAAGCAGAGAGGGAGATTATCGGGTAGGTCAAACATACCTTGAAAGACAACTCAATGTTTTCACCTCCCCAGTAATTCATTTCCGGGTCATAAGTTCCTAACTTTTTGAAAAATTCACGGCTAATGGCAAATATCCCACCTGGCATTGTGGGGGACCTGTCAATAAAAAATAATTGTCCCACAATTACAGGTAATAACATTGACATCATCTAACTGTAATCTATTAAATCAAAGTCTATTTTTAGTGATGCTATTTTAAAATTATTTGTCAGTAGTCCAGAACTTTATAATATGATTACAGTTTGAAATCCACCCCAACTTAATTTTTTTATTGCCTTCTAGTTGTATTTTCATTTTGTTTGTAGTTGCATTATTTTTTTATGACACTCGCGACAATTTCGTTCGTATGATTCAGTCTCGTGCGGTGATCAGCTTTTGAGAATGTTCGTGGGCTGGTACTGTCATTCAAGTTATCGTCTGCTATTTGACATCATCGACCCAAACTGCCGATCACTGAAACAGGAGATGGAGCAGCCTGACAAGGCTCTAGCCAGAGTGGTCAGGGTGAAAGGAGAGTACTATGCTGAGACAATGGTGTATGACAATGTCCAAAAGATGGTGTTGGTTTCCAAGATACTAGCTTTGGCCTTTAGAGAAATGTCTCCTCACAACAGATGGAGGAAGTAGCCGATGATCTCGCAAAAGTCTTGGGTGCATAAGCTAAAGTGCCAATTAGATTACTCGATTTGGTGCGGGCAATAGATGATTTTATCAAAGAACCACTTAAGGCATTACAATAATAATAAAAAAAGTAAATAAATGAAAGCAAAGAGGAGAACGCATGAACTTCTTGAAGGCGATGTGTTTTTATGTTTATATTGAACTGTAATTGGTGCACACCAAGCGTAGGATTTTATTGTGCACCGTGTGTCTTCATTGTTCGTTTCATTGATAGAATCTCTCGCCGCTGCGGTCGTGTAATATAATAAATCGTGATTAGGGCTGTTAACGATTAATTTAAAATTAATCGTTAACTTTTGAAAAATTAACGATTAATTATTCGTTAATTTAAATTAAAGCCAAAAATTGAAATTTATGATGTCATAAATAACACTTATTACACGTACTTGGGGGCCGTCCATAAATGACGTCACGCAACTAGGGGGAGGGGGGCCACACTTTTGTTGACGATGCGTGACGAGGGGGAGGGAGGGGATTGAAGAAATGTGACGTCATATGAAAAGGGTAACTTTAAATAAAACATCCACTGAAATATTTGGTGGCTTACAATTTATTTAATGAATTCTTTATATTTTTTAAATCAGTGCTTCTCAATGTGCCAGTCGATAGGCCATCAGACGCTGGTTGTCGTAAGCTATCAAGACACGAAAATTAAATCTAATTATAATCCTTAAGTTTGAGAACCCACAAGATAAAGTATGAAATCGTTTGAATTGTTTGCATCGTATGATATTGACATCAAAGCATTTGTGATGTAACCGCAGCTCCATTTGGTTCTCTCACGGCAGCAGTCGGCGAACTTTTTTGCCATTTACCCCAAAATATACAAGTTTATGTATGCGTTCCCCCACCCCCAGACTCTATGTCAGGGGTCGGGAAACCATGGCTCGCGAGCCAGATGTGGCTCTTTTGATGGCTGCTACTGGCTCTCAGACAAATGTTTGACTATAAAAAAGAACTTTAATCTACATACATATTAATTGCATATAAAAACATCATAAAAATGTTATTAAAAATAATTCAGAGACATAATTATTGTACTTTTAGTTTAGTATTGAAATTACACAAAATGCACACATTTACTTGAATTTTTAGTTTTAAAAATAATGTTTCGCTCTCACAGAATTACACAAAAATATGGTGTTTATGGCTCACTCAGACAAAAAATTTCCCAACCCCTGCTCTAGGTCCTGCTGACATGACTCGGGGATTAGGGAGAGCGTCGTTAGCCCCCGCCCCCCCCCTCCGAAAATACTACTGATGAGTTTTACAAGCATGACAAGTGTCTAAAAATGATCTGAATAGGATTGTGTAGATATTTTAAGTCAAAACGACCCGGAATATTCTTTTTCTTCAAAAGTGGGGGAGATCTATTTGATAGAATTATAAACGTTTTAAGTTTGATATAATTGTTCGATTGGTTTTTGGTCAAATGCCCCTGGCCATTCTATAGATATAATGATAAATAAGCCCATTTAAAATTAGTCAAGTATTCATTAACTTTATTGAATGCGTCAAATTCTTGACATCGCAATTCGAGAGGAGCACAAAACAAATTTTCTTCTTAGCTAAGTTTTTAAGGCATTAATTTTTAAATATCACAGAAAGGATACTTCATACAGTCACGTCATGTGGATTAAAATTATTGTCCCTCGTGTCAATATAAATGAAGGTAGGGTGGATTTAGGTGTCTTCGTATCGTACATAGTTAAGAAATCTACATAGTTGTCAAATTTTAAAAATGCATTTTCTGGAAGGAACCGGTTCAATAATGGGCATATGTTCCAAGCGTACACGTATAAATGGCGTATTTTAATATATCTAGTGGATTTTAGTGGATGTTATATGTCCCATATGAGTCTGCATTACCCACAAGAATTCCATTTTGACCCTAGATGAGGTTATTTACCCCTGTTCGCCGACCTCTTTCTTACGGGATGCCCGTCAGTCAATTGAGGGATTTTTAAAAAATACATTTTAAAAATATTATTTTTAAATATTTTTTTTCTAAACAAAGACGTTAACCATAATGATTAATAGTCAATGTTTAATTTGTATTCATTAAAATAAAATATAATCTAAGAATGTTAATCCGGTTCGTTTTCTGAAGGCCGGTTAAACGTTTATAAAATATGCTTCACGCGGGTTACGATATTACAATGTAGACTGTAGACCTTCACTAAATAAATAATAAATACTTAAATGACAATAATGTAAAAGTGATTTGAAACATAGAAGATAAGGTGTGTTTAAAAAAAATATTTTTTTTTGGGGTGGGGGTCAAAGCTTTTGTGACGTATTTTTAGAGGGGCGTCTAACTTTATGTGACGACGCGTGACGTGAGGGGGTAAAAAAAAATCGGCCAAAATCGCGTGACGTCATTTATGGACGGCCCCTTGTCGATAATCGAAATGACACTGGAATGTCTTCTTTATATGAAATCTTTTAACCAACAACGCAAACAGACAAGTGTATTGATATTATTTGGTTCAAGTGAAGAGCGGGTCTTGACAATTTAACCAGACGAGCTGAACAATCGTTAACATAGCATAGCTTCAGATTGTCTCAGCTGAAGTTTCCGATTCTGTATTGGATGTTTGGTTAGCAGGTGAAATGTAAGCGAAGTGTTAGAACCATGGTAGCAATGTTCCCTTTAAGCAGCGTGGCTGCGCAGATATTATACCGACCCACGCAGGAGTTTAGAATCACCGCGCAGCAAATTTGGTAAACTATTGCACTATGGACGTTGTGCACTTTTGCAAACGAGTTTTTTTTTAACTTTGCACACGGACCAACAAAGCTTAGACTTAGAGGGAACATTGCATGGTAGGCAAACGATTTCTCTCAATGGACACCATAACCTTTATCAACATTTTGAACATTCACGTCAGTCAATAGTTTAAAACCAAAATGTTCGTGTAATCGTCGTCCGGAAATTATTTTTTATTTATCGGCCGAAATATTGTACTTTTTGACTTCCAGTACATTTATAAGTGGTGGGTTGATTAATCGTTAAATTTTTTAAAACTCGTTAAGCATTTTTAACGATTAATCGAGAAATTAATCGTTAATTTCCGCAGCCCTAATCGTGACTCAAAGTTAATCATCTGTGACGCCGTCATTAGAAATGTGGAGTGGTCGAGCTGTTTTTTTCCCCGTTGAAGTCGGACCTATCAATTCTGAAATGAGTTGCTCTAGCAAGCTATATTTATTGATTATTTTGAGACCATATGCTACATAACTTGGATTAAATTTTACTCTTTTCTGCACACAGCTCAGTTCTGTTTGATGGGATTACATCCAACACCGCGCCTGAACGCATTTGACGCGAGAAAATCAATCATGCGGACTCTTCATTTTCCAGCCTCGCTAAATGTATCAGTTAGTTACTGGATATCACGTTGAACAAGCCAACACAGTTTTGACATAGAATGGATTTCTTAGGAAAAATGTCCTGTTAGATTCAATAAACCATAAAATAAGTCCGACTTGTATGCTTTAAATATGTCCATTAACATAATAATAGATGTCAAGTTTCAATATATCTGTATGTTTGAGATTTGTCCATGCACCTGGCGCTTGAGATTTGTCCACACACCTGTCAGTTTGAGATTTGTCCACACACCTGCCCGTTTGAGATTTTTGCACTCGCCGGTATGCATGGTTGAGATTTTTGCACTCACCTGTATAGTTGAAATTTCTACTTCATCTATGTTTGCGATTTGTAACCTCACATGCATGGTTGAGACTTGTCCACTCATCTGCATGGCTGATATTTGTTCACTTACCTATAAGGTTCGGTTTTGCCTTGTCTTCTTTCTAGTTCTCTCTGTGGTATTCCGTCCCACTCAAACAACAGAGTCCTTAAATTAAAAGATCCATAAAAGTTCGGGTCCGTATTACATCCTACTTGAAAAGTGTTATCACTGATGCCTTCGACAACAGGATACACCACGGACTGTTGGTTCTGTGCTATTCTTATCAGCATTGGTTCCAGCCAACCTGAGGACAGACATATCTGTTAGAAATGTCAATGACGTAAATTAAATAGGAAAGTATTTGTAATAGTATTGTGACAACGGAACAATCAAGTCAGTGATCTGTGCAACAGCAGACATTTTTTGCGTGACTCTTGACATTTTTGTCCATCAGTGCATCTGAAAAAACACTCATCCACCAGCACGCAGCTTATATATCTTAAATAAACATTGCCCCTCTGGTCACACATTCAAACTTATTAAATAAAAGTATATTGCATTTCCCTTCTAAACAAAATGAGACATCAACTGATCAGATTGGTATTGATAAAACAGCACAAATAAAACATCCAACTTATCCATAACCACAAGTATTTGGATAAAATTGATGCCACTGGAAGTCAATTTTAATTCCAAGTGTCTATTATATCACACACGCGTACCGGCGGTTTCACTTGCCTTCCGTAACTTTTTACTATTCGCTCCATAGTATGGTCCGCGAGTGCCCGTCTTCGGCTAGGGATTAGGACAAGTTGGTTCCAATGACTGTGGAAAAAATATCTCAATGGCAATGTCCTTTTACTGACCCTTGCCAGCAACATTATGGGTTTAGTCATACGATTTTGAAATTAAAGCGATCCTCAGCGTGAATGTAACAAGACACTTGGTAGTGAAACATTTGCAAGTGTCTTTTTTAATGGCGTCATTGGGCGCGAGCCGTTCTTGCTCTCTATCAGAGGTGTTAAGTTCAAATACATGTGGAACACCACTTCTGCAACAAATCTCTGCCCTAACATTGTTCAGTTCCGACGATATGTCATACGCTCGGAGGTTTTGCTGATGTAAGACCTTGGCGCAGTGGCTTCTGATATGATAATAACCGTCTTCCCCGAGCTTGTAGGCTTTTCTGTTTTCTGCACCTGTACGTTGGTTCCTGGCTGTAAGTGTGGATGGCCAGAGATTTTGTTCTGTTTTTCTGTAATGCTTCTTTGTTTTTTCCGTCTGTCGCAATTTCCCCCTATTTTTTGGGCCAGGAATTTGAGGCTTAAAAAAAACGTTAGTTTTATTTGTTTATATGGAGAAAGAAGAGAAGAGATAGAGAAGAGATAGAGAAGAGATAGAGAAGAGATAGAGAAGAGATAGAGAAGAGATAGAGAAGAGATAGAGAAGAGATAGAGAAGAGATAGAGAAGAGATAGAGAAGAGATAGAGAAGAGATAGAGAAGAGATAGAGAATAGATAGAGAAGAGATAGAGAAGAGATAGAGAAGAGATAGAGAAGAGATAGAGAAGAGATAGAGAAGAGATAGAGAAGAGATAGAGAAGAGATAGAGAAGAGATAGAGAAGAGATAGAGAATAGATAGAGAAGAGATAGAGAAGAGATAGAGAAGAGATAGAGAAGAGATAGAGAAGAGATAGAGAAGAGATAGAGAATAGATAGAGAAGAGATAGAGAAGAGATAGAGAAGAGATAGAGAAGAGATAGAGAAGAGATAGAGAAGAGAAAGAGAAGAGATAGAGAAGAGATAGAGAAGAGATAGAGAAGAGATAGAGAAGAGATAGAGAAGAGATAGAGAAGAGATAGAGAAGAGATAGAGAAGAGATAGAGAAGAGATAGAGAAGAGATAGAGAAGAGATAGAGAAGAGATAGAGAAGAGATAGAGAAGAGATAGAGAAGAGATAGAGAAGAGATAGAGAAGAGATAGAGAAGAGATAGAGAAGAGATAGAGAAGAGATAGAGAAGAGATAGAGAAGAGATAGAGAAGAGATAGAGAAGAGATAGAGAAGAGATAGAGAAGAGATAGAGAAGAGATAGAGAAGAGATAGAGAAGAGATAGAGAAGAGATAGAGAAGAGATAGAGAAGAGATAGAGAAGAGATAGAGAAGAGATAGAGAAGAGATAGAGAAGAGATAGAGAAGAGATAGAGAAGAGATAGAGAAGAGATAGAGAAGAGATAGAGAAGAGATAGAGAAGAGATAGAGAAGAGATAGAGAAGAGATAGAGAAGAGATAGAGAAGAGATAGAGAAGAGATAGAGAAGAGATAGAGAAGAGATAGAGAAGAGATAGAGAAGAGATAGAGAAGAGATAGAGAAGAGATAGAGAAGAGATAGAGAAGAGATAGAGAAGAGATAGAGAAGAGATAGAGAAGAGAAGAGAGATAGAGAAGAGATAGAGAAGAGATAGAGAAGAGATAGAGAAGAGATAGAGAAGAGATAGAGAAGAGATAGAGAAGAGATAGAGAAGAGATAGAGAAGAGATAGAGAAGAGATAGAGAAGAGATAGAGAAGAGATAGAGAAGAGATAGAGAAGAGATAGAGAAGAGATAGAGAAGAGATAGAGAAGAGATAGAGAAGAGATAGAGAAGAGATAGAGAAGAGATAGAGAAGAGATAGAGAAGAGATAGAGAAGAGATAGAGAAGAGATAGAGAAGAGATAGAGAAGAGATAGAGAAGAGATAGAGAAGAGATAGAGAAGAGATAGAGAAGAGATAGAGAAGAGATAGAGAAGAGATAGAGAAGAGATAGAGAAGAGATAGAGAAGAGATAGAGAAGAGATAGAGAAGAGATAGAGAAGAGATAGAGAAGAGATAGAGAAGAGATAGAGAAGAGAAAGAGAAGAGATAGAGAAGAGATAGAGAAGAGATAGAGAAGAGATAGAGAAGAGATAGAGAAGAGATAGAGAAGAGATAGAGAAGAGATAGAGAAGAGATAGAGAAGAGATAGAGAAGAGATAGAGAAGAGATAGAGAAGAGAAAGAGAAGAGATAGAGAAGAGATAGAGAAGAGATAGAGAAGAGATAGAGAAGAGATAGAGAAGAGATAGAGAAGAGATAGAGAAGAGATAGAGAAGAGATAGAGAAGAGATAGAGAAGAGATAGAGAAGATTTGGGATTGAAAGTGAATGCATTGCAAGCGCTTAACATTCATGTGTGAGTGTTGTGTGATAATTTTATTGGGAGTTTATCCAACAAATTCCACTGTAGATTAAATATCTTTAGTATATGGGAAACACTCGATTTGAGTAACCAAAAGCAACCTACTCAACGTGAATGACCATATACTTTACAGCTACAAACGTGACTTATATCTCCAGTATATCTCAACATAAATGACCATTCTAATTTACAGTTACAAACGTGACTTATATCTCCAGTATATCTCAACATAAATGACCATTCTAATTTACAGTTACAAACGTGACTTATATCTCCATTACCTGGGAAACACTCGATATGAGCATCCAAAAACACCACCACAGGGGCCGTGGACGCCTCAAATCCCAGAAGTCTTGCTTTGATCAAACCAATCTTCTTGTCAGATCGAACTATTTTTACTTTGGGGAATCTACTGAAGTATTTGTCTAGTGGTGCTCCAAGGTATTCTGTAATATTGTTTTTGTAGAAAAGAACTTAGCATGCATTTTGCATAGGTTATTGCTCATTCGAACATTCAGTTAATATTTTGAAAATTTCTTTAAAAAGAATGAACTTTTTTTTGTGTAAAAAAATGTTATAATATTTTCCCCACTGCTAACGCCCTCCCCCCCCCAAACCAAACCTTCCGTGGAGTTATCGTCTGCAAGTATGACCTCTCGGAGCAGACGATCAGGTGTACGAGAGAGAATGCTGTGCACAGATCTCAGGATAGTGGACCAAGGCTCATTGTGATAAATTATAATGACGCTCACTTCATCCAGTGTACCATTGAAGGTTGTCAGAAGTTGTTGACATCTGTGTTCAATGATTGTAGAAAATTTAAAAACAAGAAAATATCAAGTTGAGATAAGACAATATTAGGACAACAAAAACTATAAAGATACGATAACCAAAAATATAAAGATACTGTAACGAAACTATAAAAATACGAACATTTGCATTTCAACTAGGATAGGATAAATAAATAAAAGTTTTAACTAAGATAAGATAGTGTAAATGTAACTATGATAAGATAATGGTAATGTTCAAAGAAGTTAAAGGGGACGAAGTAAAACATTTCTAGTAAATATAAAATCACATTTTATTTTTACTAAAAGGAACAGAGTAAACGTGATAAGATCAAACACTTTTCGCCCTAATGTTATAGCATGAACATAAAACGATGTTCTTGGTAAAGAAGGAAAAGCCCATATGCCTGTATTACTTATCTTTGAACTCACTCATATGCCTGTATTACTTATCTTTGAACTCACTCTAACGTTGTACAGTTTCGTAAACTCCTATGTATCGAGATTCTTTGACTGACCAACTCGTTTAAGTTGTGTTTCCTCCATCCTAATTTCAACCGTCGATTCTCATCTCCGGTCAAGTTCCTCTCGTTGATGTGTATGCCATCCCCCCTTTCTCCTGATAGGACGACAAACAATACGTCATTGCGAACATAGGTCTCTATCCAAGACAGTCACGTGACAGATATAACAGTAACTCAACAAAATATCCAGAATACTAACAGAGACAAAGGGCGTTAAAATGCATGCCGTTATGTACCTAGCAATAAAAGAAATTCTTATATTGCAAATTAATTTTTCAAGTAATGCTAGTACATTGAAAATATTTGCATCGTCTGCACCTGTGTTTGGCGGGTTATTTATATGTATTTATATATATATGGGCAATATGTTTATATACATAATGTGAAATTGTTGCATGAAACAGAGAATAAATATTTTTATTTCATTTAATTTGTATGTAGTGGTTCCTACATATTTAAACATTATTTTGAAGCAATGGCTTATTCAATTTTTAAAAACCATTTTTAAAATTTTAACAAGTATAGTGAAAAATAGCAACATTTTAAAATACGATAGGTACCATACATGCAATACAGTCTTTACTTTAGAATATTATGACCTGCATGATGTCAATACATGTAGCTAAACTTCACAATATATTTAATATCAAATAAAATTATGACTATTTCGTGCTAGACCATGGCGTCCCTGTAAGTCGCCGACATTTCTGTTAAGTCACCGATGTCCTTGTTAAGTCACCGTCGTCCCTTTTAAGTCACCGACGTTGCTGTATGTACATAGATATATCTTACCTGGTCCATTGACGTCATGGCTGTCAACGAAGGGCGGAAACGCAACCTCGACTGATGAAAGAAATTTGAAGCTTTAAAAAAAGGAATTTAAGGGATTTCCCATCAAGATTAGTTTAGAAACGTAGAGTAAAATGTAAAAAGTTTCATAAATTGCATTGGGCAAGGAATTAATCTGCAAAGGTTGAAAAGGCGCACGTTACGCAATCAGAGGATATACACTGATTGTAGACGAAAGACGTAATGTACTTTATTAATCTTAATCTGATATCTACTTCCTAGTTTGTCCTAGCTACAAAGTAGTCAATAGAAGTTTGCATAAATAATAAATACTATTGTTAGTTTTACAATTTTAATATAAAAATAGATTTATTATATTTTTAAAGATACTACTCATGTTCCTTGAAACTTGAAAAAGCTTCTCTACCTGTGAATTTTACTATAAATATATAACACAGTAGTTCCTTGAGATGCGAACGCCCTATCTTACGAAAAACTTAACTTACAAAAAGAGATTCTAAGATTTTCCCCTTCTATGATACGAAAAAAAATGAGACGAAACGAAATCTCGGCGCAGAGTGGATCAATCTCTGTTTCGGGTTATTAGTAGGCGAAGAGGAAGTTCAAAGTGATCCGAAAAAACGGTAAAAGTGGAAGTGATGAAGAAATTGTTGAAATTAAAATGTTAAAAATATATTTTAAAATATTATAAAATTATAAAATGGCACACTCAAAAAATTAAAATATAAAAAATAAAAAATCTTTATATATATATATATAATTCTCTTCATGGGACCATGCGAGACAAGCTGCAAGTATGTGCAATCGATCATGACGAATGACCCTCGCTGGGGTCAACTAATCACAGTTAACGGTTGTCAAGCGAAGGTAGTGGTGGGGTGGGGCATATTTTGAGACCAGCAATGTTTTTAACATTCACTTCGTTGTTCCTTCACAGTGTGCATGTATTTCGTAGTGTATTGGTTATTACATCCGCCTGACATACGGAAGGTCTTAGGTTTAAGCCCAAGCAGCAACATTTGTTGTTTTTTTTTAAATTTTAAAAATGCTTATGCCCTTTCTTCCCCCCCCCCTTTCTTAGCGAACATAAACACCTCTTCGAATGTCACGGAAAAAAGCTTCGTTCAATTCCTTCACCAGGTAACTGTCTGTTTCTATTGGTCGCGTATTTCGTATATGGACGAAGTTGTTGCTCTCCAACTTGGCTCCATGGCTGTAATATTTGTTTCTCAAAATTTGAATAACTTCGGCGACGAGCTCTCCGTTGTTCTCAGTGACGGAAACGTAGTCATACACTCTCAACAATACGCTCAGTACATGAATACTTCAGGAGTATATGGTGACAAAGCATACATTGTGGCTATGTCCGAAATACTTCCCAAAAATGCTTCGGTGGTCCCCCAACGTTCACTCGCGTTGTTCCCATTTGTTCGTGCTATTGTTTGTGTCCGTTCTCCCAATCCCATGTTTTTCTTTGCACTATCTATGAGCAAGTCTGCGGCGTATGCTACGCCACGGGGCGTCCAGTTAAATTAAAAAAACAACTAGTGTTGAAATTTAATGACATGTTATAATGTATTTAATAAAAATTAAGTCAATAATTGTCTTCTGCCTTTTATGAATGTTAAGTGCTTTTTACAGTAATTGCTCGTTCTCTGCCACTTCATGGTTTCTGCCATATTTCCTCCTCCTCTACTGCCACTCTTACCATCGGAACCGCCTCACTACAAAGATAAGCTTCTGCATTTTAGTTATCCATGTTACTGATGTTACTTTATATTTTTACAGGTTCTGTAATATATACTATTTGTTATTGATGGTTTGATGTGCCGCAGATAGATTCTGTATACAAATGGTGTTTTCGTAGGGCATGGAAAGAATTATATTAGGAAATTTACATATAAAAGTGGACTTGTCTTATGATATTCTAAAGCGAATCCGGAACGAATTAATTTCATTTCCCAAGGTACTGCTGTATTTCCATTTGCAGCTAATAATAATCCATACCTTGAGAATATCTTAGATTTTACACATGAACGCATGATTACTTAAATGTGTAATAGTGAAACCTGCTGAAATTACTTGCATTTTAAAGTAGATTGACATTAGCTTGTGTTCCGCATCTAATAAATATTTTTTTAGAGCATTGAGACGGTTCTAACCATAGATACTCGTACACTTTGCCGTGGAAGCGCCGAAGTCGAAAGTAAGGAATTCCACCCCTCCTTGATAACTTCTGCGGACCGGCAGCGGATGGCCCACGGACCGCCACTAGTCCATGGATCACCACTTTGAGAAGCTCTGCTGTAGGGGACCACTCCAGAAAAAAAATATAGATAGATGAGGGTTACTGCACTTGGGTGTTGTTCATTTAAAATTTAAACTCAACACTTTCTTGATGAATCGGCGTTTAGTTCATAGAGTCACGCATGCGACATGCGTTGTTGTTTGGCATAGTACTTGTACGGAAGACATATTGTTGACACAAAGAAAGGTTAAATTTTAGTTGCATGAAGCGAAGAATTACTTATGTTACTTTTGTCACAGACAATAAACTTGGCATTGCGCAAGCTGATGTCGGTGGAGCTCTCTAAACCAGGGGTCGGCGAACTTGTTCGCCTGATACCCCAAAATATACACTTTTATGTTGACGTTACCCTCAAAGTTGCGGATTCTATCGGATTTTATATGTCCCAATGAGTCTGCATTACCCCCCCCCCAAACCAAGAGATCCGTTTTTACCCCAAATCGTCGACCCCTGTTTGTTTCCTTGCGTTTTCTTCGTGCCCGCCCCCCACCTCAGGCTCATGGCAGTTATTTAATGTATTTAGTTTTTCAAGGATATAAGCGTTATAGCTTGCAAATGTTTTACCACAAACAGTTAACTTCTACTGTATTTCCAGTTTCTCACCTAAAAAATTCACCAAGACAACAACAAAAAAAGTAAATTATTTTTTTTCAAGCAGTTTCCTTTCGTGAGCCACTTTACTTTAGAAAATACCTTTCAGAAACGCTCATTTTTGATATCATAGCTGAAAAATATTTGATATAATTTGTAACTAATTTAGTTCTACGTTTTTCTTATGGGCCGTCCATAAAGTTCCTCACGCTATTATTTTTACCATTTTTAACTCCCGCTGTCACAAACTGTCACACTTTCTTACACCCCCCCTCTGGAGCGTTACGTACTTTATGGACGGCCCTTACGAGTAGCACATGGCAAAGAAATCGTTTCTACATTCAATACCTTTGTCAGTTTTAAGCTGCCATTCATTATGGCCATCCTATTTGAATCAAGATCTTAAGTCCAAGATTTTATATGTTTCATTGGTATTAAATTGACGTCGATGTCAATATTGTGGAGATCTTACGCGCAGTTAGTAGCATTCAAAGAGACATCTGGTCCTTTGAAGTTGCACGTGGCCACCGGAGGTTGACCAGAAGACGTTAAATGGTATTCTGGTGTTAACTGGCCCGGTCAGTAGATTCGGCGATGAAAGGAGTTGCCGAGCGAGGTGACCGGAGGTGTTAAATCTGCCCAGGGGTAGATAGGATGACCAGACGCGCAGGTGCTCTGGATGGGGGGTAGGTAAGGGGTGGGGGTCTCACCAGAGACGGTTATGTCAAACCGGCCCCACCCCCGCACAAGTCAATCTATGGGGTGGTAGTACGAGATGATTGACAGATATGATGAACCTATTACAATTAGAGACTGACGGAAGACTGGACACAAATGGACTGACGGGAGTTGTTTGGAGGCGTGGCCTCAGGACTGAGAGTTGGTTATAGAACGGGACTAACTAGGAACGGGGGCGATAGGAGAAGGGACTCTGGGAGACGACCGCTAGGGAAAAGTGTAGACTTGTAAATAGTTGGACTGTAGAGATTAGATTTAGGAGAGAAGTAACTAGAATTGAAGAAGTGAAGTAATAAACAGAATTAATAAGTGTTCAAGTCGTCTTAGAGTCTTTGTGTGTGAAGTGAGTGAAAGCAGAGAGAGTTTAGTCACACGAGTACCAAGAGGTTCCCCACAATATATGTTTGTCAATAGTAGTGCTTTTTAATGATATAAAGAACAACATTTCATCACTCAAGTTTCGCTAATCAATATTTCTTATTTAAGTTCTCTGTTTGCCTCAATGTCTCTAAAACTTGATTCTTCAACTTGTACCCTACTGAAAATTTTGTTTTGAAAGCTTTTAGCTTTAGTTCTGCATAAGTTATATTCAACAATTTGATTTATTCTTCTAAGTATTACTTCACAGTATTGCTACTGAGTGGTGTATTTTTCACGTCTTTGCCACCAGTTTATAAAAATATTTTAGTACGAAATTGAAATAATGATATTACCATAATGGGATTTCCCCCAGATTAAGCAATTTATAAAGTACTTAGCAACAAAATACATGTATCCAAAAAGTATTAAAAACTATTCCACTGGAATTAAAAATCTGGGAAACGCTGGTCTAACTCTCGCAATCACTCATCTTTCTCATCATCTCTCATTTAAAAATTCTATGCGAGTAGCTGAAGTGTGGATGGATGACTACAAAAATTACTTTTATGAGGTAACAAATAACCAAACTGTAAGCGAAATTGTGGAGGCAAATACAACACGCTTTGACCCAATCTACTATAAGGATTGAATTTTCCTAGTCTACTACACGCATTAATCATTTCTGTGACATCCTAATGCATGTTGGCTGGTAAATGTGGTGTATTTCGTTAACGCTTGAAAGATGCATAATCCTACAACTATTTGGAGGTAATTGTATTTTGTGTTAATAGCTGTAGTTATTAAAATTTCTTCTTATAGTATGGATTTTTCCAATGCGATTTTTCAAAAGATCAAATTTAACTTTTCTGACTACTTTGGTTGAACTCAAAACATTTCTTCAATGTGATGTATATTTTTGATTTATCAAATTTTCAGTAACTGTCTTACTTTTAATTTTATCATAGTTTAAATAATTTATTTTAATTTTAGCTTCAATTATAAATCTATTAAAAATAATATTTATTAGTAGCTATTCCAGAATGCAAGTCTGCATGTACCAAGTAAGGCTCATTGTGTCAAATATGGTCTTAAATAACCAACTGTGTTTTGGTCTCAAATAACCAAATGTGTTATTGTCTCAAATAACCAATTGTGTTATGGTCTAAAATAACCAACTGTGTTATGGTCTCATATAACCAACTGTGTTTTTGGTCTCAAATAACCAACAGTGTTATGGTCTCAAATAACCAAAGGTGTTATGGTCTCAAATAACCAACGGTGTTATTGTCTCAAATAACCAACTGTGTTGTGGTCTCGAATAACCAACAGTGTTTTGGTCTCAAATAACCAACAGTGTTTTGGTCTCAAATAACCAACTGTGTTGTGGTCTCGAATAACCAAGGGTGTTATGGTCTCAAATAACCAACACTGTCATGGTCTCAAATAACCAACTGTGATATGGTTTCAAATAACCAACTGTGTTATGGTCTCAAATAACCAACTGTTTTATGGTCTCAAATAACCAACTGTGTTATGGTCTCAAATAACCAACTGTGTTATGGTCTCAAATAACCAACGGTGTCATGGTCTCAAATAACCAACTGTGTTATGGTCTCATATAACCAACTGTGTTATGGTCTCAAATAACCAACGGTGTTATGGTCTCAAATAACCAACAGCGTTTTGGTCTCAAATAACCAACGGTGTTATTGTCTCAAATAACCAACTGTGTTGTGGTCTCGAATAACCAACAGTGTTTTGGTCTCAAATAACCAACAGTGTTTTGGTCTCAAATAACCAACTGTGTTGTGGTCTCGAATAACCAAGGGTGTTATGGTCTCAAATAACCAACACTGTCATGGTCTCAAATAACCAACTGTGATATGGTTTCAAATAACCAACTGTGTTATGGTCTCAAATAACCAACTGTTTTATGGTCTCAAATAACCAACTGTGTTATGGTCTCAAATAACCAACTGTGTTATGGTCTCAAATAACCAACGGTGTCATGGTCTCAAATAACCAACTGTGTTATGGTTTCAAATAACCAACTGTGTTATGGTCTCAAAAAACCGACTGTGTTATTGTCTTAAATAACCAACTATGTTATGGTCTCAAATAACCAACAGTGTTTTGTCTCAAATAACCAACTGTGTTATGGTCTCAAATAACCAACAGTATATGGTCTTAGGGGCCGTCCATAAAGTACGTCACGCTCCGAGGGGGGGGAGGGGTCTAAGAATGTGTGACACTTTGTGACAAGGGGGGAGGGGGGGGGGTAAGGCCATGTGTGATGTCACACATTTATTATTTATAGAATTTTTTTCTAATTTATTTATATTTTTTAAAGTAGAATTTGTATGGCAACCATCCGTCCTCATGGGACGATGGCGTGTACTCCTTCTCCTCTGCCCCCCCCCTGCCCATTCACCTGGCCCTTCTCTCTTCACTCAAAACTATGAGGGATGCTTCCGCGACATAAATGCCCTCACGCACTTTTGCCCTCCAGGAGGTGCGCTCCTCGGCAATGGTCTTCCACGTTTTATAGTCTATCTGTGCCAATGACATGAATTTAAATAGCTTTAAAAATAGTTTTCAAAAATTTTGTGAAACATTAGAATTAGTTTTATGTCAAAATAGCATTGAAATGCGTATCTCCTGAAATGTGTTATTCATAAATCTGAATTGGATACAGCAGGACTGATATCGAAGGATCAGGAATGGTTTGACAATCATGTTCGCACCAGCCAATATTTCACTCAAATTGTTATTAAATATCAGGACATGAAATGTTGCGACAAAGCACGAAGCTCATATTTTAACGTTTTGCCTTAAAGATTCTTCCCTCCTCCAATCCCAATCAACCAAACAAATGATGGACTCAAAGCTTAAGAAAGAGCAGATGCAGATTCTCATAAATTTCCTTCCTTGTTTGTAGCACAAACTCTCAAATTTGATGAAATTATGCCAAGATCAACAGGAGCTTTCAAAGTACAACCATATGATTACCAGCTTATTTGATCGACTTTGCAAAGTATGTCACTCATATTTTGCCTCACAAACAATGTTGAAGAAACATACAGGACAACACAGAGCTCGGGCTCAGGAGAATGTGCCCACCCAAACTGTTCAAGAATCAACTCAGATAAAACGCATCCGTCCTTTGAGAATCACTTCTGGAAGTCAAAGAGAACCCATGGCAGTTATTGCCAGAGGAGAAAATGCACAGAGGCTGTTGAGTGGCTAGATGAGGACGAGTTGATCTGTCTGCAATTATCCTTCCAGGAAACGATGATTGTGAAAGATTGATGTCAGTCGTAACTATGGATGAACACAGATGATGTCCAGTGAATATTTTTGAATGAAATATAATTCATAGGACCATAATAAACAGATTAAATATAGCACAAGAGTTGGTCACATAATTTGTCAATCTAGTCTTTTTGTTAGTCAAATTGTTTTGTTTCCTTTTTATTATGTAATTTTAAAAATCCGGCTCCGGCTTCGGCTCCGGCAGGATTTCACTTCATAAATCCGGATTGCCGGTAGATCCCTAATTTATATATATATTTCATAATCATAATGGCCCCGGAAAATCCGGAATCCACCCATTTTAAAAAATCTGATTCCGGCTCCAGCCGGATTTCACTTCATAAATCCGGCCCAATTCAGCTCCAGCCGGATTTCAACATTTTGAATCCGGTACATCCCTACTTTTAAGTGCAAATTTTATATTTTAATACAATTTAATAGTGAAGTGTATTTTAAGTATTAAATTAAATATTTTAATTAGGTGTTCATTAAAAAAAATTTGGAAAGTGTGACGTACTTTAGGGGGGGGGGTCCAGAGATTTGTGACAGGGGGGAGGGGGGGTCAAAAATGGTCAAAAATAGCGTGACGTACTTTATGGACGGCCCCTTATATAACCATCAGTGTTATGGTCTCATATAACCAACTGTGTTAAGATATCAAAATAACCAACTGTGCTTTGGTCTCAAATAACCAACAGTATTATGGTCTTATATAACCATCAGTGTTATGGTCTCAAATAACCATCAGTGTTATCGTCTCAAATAACCATCAGTGTTATCGTCTCAAATAACCATCAGTGTTATCGTCTCAAATAACCATCAGTGTTATCGTCTCAAATAACCATCAGTGTTATCGTCTCAAATAACCATCAGTGTTATCGTCTCAAATAACCAACAGTGTTATCGTCTCAAATAACCAACTTTGTTAAGATCTCAAATAACCAGACGTGTTATTGTCTCCACTAGCAAGGAGCGTTAAGATCTCAACACTGTTAAGCTTTCTAGTTACCAGCAGTCGTATAGCCTCTTTCTAGAACGCTACAGCCTTTTTATATTCTCTAATATTATTTACCTATCAATCGCATTGTACCTAGTAATCTCATGGTCTCTACCAACCATCAAGCTTACGTACCTTAAAAATATTAACACTCTACGAAGCCTCCATTTTGACTTTTATTGTACTTGTTTTATTTATTTATTTATTTAATGATTATATAATCAATTAAATTTACTAGTTATCTTTCAGTCATTCAGAGCTTACCTTGTGTTGAGTTTTTACTTTGTAAGAAAGTCGAGTTAAACCTCACACTAGTTCGACCGAACTCATTTAGATATGTTTCGTTTCTAAGTGGTTGACGGGTATTGGACGAGACATGCCTCAAAGCTGGGTCGACATCTGACTTCCACTTGTCCAAATAAATCAGAAATATTAACACGTAAACGGAAACACAAACACAAAGGAGATATAGTGGCCTCTTGACTAGCCGAACAATGAAGTTGAGGCCAAAATATTTCATCTCTGTCATTCATACGTCGACTAATCTAAACTGAAGATGTCTTTTAAACGAAACTTTTACATCGAAACAAGTTCAAAATAGTTGGACGCCATGTTTTGACTGAAATGTTTGGTGTTTACAGTTTGATCTAAGTCAACACGTGGCGCATAATCTTTGATCAATGAAACACATTCGTTTCGCATAATCTGGTGAAAGCATCCATGACTCGATAAATAATAAGCTATGGTTGTGTTTCCGCTGCAGAGCAATATGAAGTAGATTAATAGCTATCTTATTTTTTCTTTCAATTAATTTAAGAATCATCGAAAACTGGACACAATATTTTAAGATTAAACGTGAGCAAAATCCATTGGTCTTAACTATTGAACGAATTCATCTGAAATGGATTACAGTGAATTCTCAATCTGTACATTTCTGTGACACCAATAACCCTACTAGCATATTATGTAAATGGAAAAGATGTTTAAAAAAATTAGAAGAAATAATGGAGGATAAATACCAATACCAGTGACCAGCCCAAATATACTCCCACTACGTCCCTCCCCACTACATCCCACCTACTACATCCCTCTCAATACATCTCTCCCACTTCATTCCCACAACTATAGCCCTCACTATATCCCGCCTCCTAGATCATTCCCCCCTACATCCCTCCCACTACATCCCATAACTATATCCCCCACTATATCCCGCCTCCTAGATCATTCCCCCACATCCCTCCCACTTCATTTCCATAACTATATCCCCCCATATATCCCGCCTCCTAGATCATTCCCCCTACATCCCTCCCACTTCATTCCCATAACTATATCCCCCATTATATCCAGCCTCCTAGATCATTCACCCTACATCCCTCCCCCTTCATTCCCATAACTATATCCCCCACAATATCCCGCCTCCAGTGGCGTAGATAGGGGGGTGGGGACGGCACTCATTAGGGGGGCGGCATTTGTGGGCATTTGAAAAGTACAACCATTTCCGACAACCGCCATTTTTTCTTTTGAAGGGGGAAAACCAAGGTGAAACAAAAATATTTGTAATTTCGAGTCTAAATTAACGGATTCGCACATTTTTTAAATTACAATAATTACATAGTGGATATTATAACTAACGCAAAATCGTTCAAAAATTTTAAATCGCTCAAAATAGATATCCATTTGTTTGGAAAACTAAGCGGTATAAGTCACAGATGACTCTTTTATAAGAAAAGTACCCAAAAAACACATCACCACTGGGCCGAATAATATGTGCCATTATTATTGCCACGACAGTTTTTACGTGGCATTTTGACATTCGCAGAATGATGCGCGAACACGTACCTAAAGGGCTTGAATGGTTCAAATATTGTGTTTAACTTGCTAGTAGTCCTTTGTATTACTGTTTCAGTTTTCAGAAAATTATTGCACGGTAAGTTATTAAAGATTTAATTTATTTTGCTTTTTTTGCATTAAAGTAGCACACATAGTTTGTGTTTTTCATTAAAATGTGTTTATTCATTAAAAATGTTACGTCTATTCAATGTATTAAAGTAACGTGTAAATAAGTTGAGTTCGCCCATTTTATGGAAATCATTAAAATTTATGATTTTTTAAGACTATGAAAATATTCAAATTTCTCCGTTAATAAACACTACAATAGGCATAGATAATTTCGAGAAAAACATACCAGTACTTTAAAATTTCAAGCGTCTTGGAAAAATTGGCATCTGAAGAAGTAAGTAGTAAAACGAGAGCAGATGCTGGAATTTTACTCAATTCAATGAAATCTTTCTTTCCTATGTTTTCTCAATTTATGGGAACCCGCCATTTTTTTAATTAATTCAAACCCATTGCATGGAACAAAGAGATGTGCTAATAGAAAAAAGATGTTATATCAGCCAAACAATTTGTGAAGAGGTGGAGATAACAACTGAACGCGGAGTTAGGAAAAATAAATGAGTTGGGAAAATTAAAAAGACGTGGTTCTATCTTTGGAAAAAAAAGAAGAACATCGAGAAATGTTTTTATCCATGGATGGAATTATAAAAGAACGCTTTGATGAGTTGCATGTCCTTGCAAGAAAATATTCGTATTTAATACCATGTAACCTACAAAATAAAGCATTTGAACATCAAAAAACTTACTTTATTGAATTGATAAAGAACAGTTCAATATGGAAAGACAAAGGATCCAGGTTTTTATGGCTGTACCTACACTATAAGGCATTATGTTAAAAAAACGCGGGAAAAGACCTCCTTGATCTATTTTAAAAATTTCAACAGTATAGATTGGAAAATTCTGTACCCAACATTGTAATTTTGCTATGAATTTTTTCAACTATTGCTATCAGTGTCGCTAGTTTTGAAAGGAGCTTCTCCAAACTGAAGTTGATAAAAAATTATCTTCGTTCCACAATGAGCGATTAAAGACAACAAAATCTTGCAATATTGTCCATAGAACAAGATATTACAGATATTTTTAATTTTGATAGCATAATACACGATATTTCTATTATGAAAGTTAGGAAAGTAAATGTATAAATTTGTTTACATACTAATTTATACAATTTCTTTGTTTGTAAATAAAAAAAATCATTTATTTATAAATACAAAATAAAAGAAAAGTGATTGGTAATGGTATTTTGTGTAAATTTGGAATATGTTTTGTTTCATTTAGGGGGGTGGGGGGTGGACATGCTACCTCCCTAACTTTCTTGTGGCCTTTAAAAAAGTATCTGTATTTTATAAATTTGTATTTACATTGTATATAATCTTATGCGGCCTCTTTTATTACTTCTTACATAAATATGGCATGCAATGGTAAACATGTTCCCCATCTTTACTTCGTTTCAATACAGTTTTTTATTCGTGTTTATTAATTTATAAAAACCATAAAATAATCGACTAACTGGCCGACCATAAATGACGTCATTCGATTTTGGCTGATTTTTCAGCCACATCGCCACACATCTTCACAAATGTGTGACTGCCTCCCCCCTTTCTCAGGTGCGTGACGTCATTTATGGACGGCCCCTAAAAAGGGCGGCAAATTGGAAACCACCCCGGGCGGCAAAAGTTCTAGCTACGCCACTGCCCGCCTCCTAGATCATTCCCCCTACATCCCTCCCACTTCATTCCCATAACTATATCCCCCATTATATCCCGCCTCCTAGATCATTCCCCCTACATCCCTCCCACTTCTTCCCATAACCATATCCCTCACTATATCCCGCCTCCTAGAGCATTCCCCCTACACCCCTACCACTTCATTCCAATAACTATATCCCCCATTATATCCCGCCTCCTAGATCATTCCCCCTACACCCCTCCCACTTCATTCCCATAACTATATCCCCCACTATATCCCGCCTCCTAGATCATTCCCCCTACATCCCTCCCACTTCATTCCCATAACTATATCCCCTACTATATCCCGCCTCCTAGATCATGCCCTCTACATCCCTCCCACTTCATTCCCATAACTATATCCCCCACTATATCCCGCCTCCTACATCATTCCCCCTACATCCCTCTCACTTCCTTCCCATAACTATATCCCCCATTATATCCCGCCTCCTAGATCATTCCCCCTACATCCCTCCCAATTCATTCCCATAACTATATCCCCCATTATATCCCGCCTCCTAGATCATTCCCCCTACATCCCTCCCACTTCATTCCCATAACTATATCCCCCACTATATCCCGCCTCCTAGATCATTCCGTCTACATCCCCCCACTTCATTCCCATAACTATATCCCCTACTATATCCCGCCTCCTAGATCATTCCCCCTACATCCCTCCCACTTCATTCCCATAACTATATCCCCCACTATATCCCGCCTCCTAGATCATTCCGTCTACATCCCTCCCACTTCATTCCCATAACTATATCCCCTACTATATCCCGCCTCCTAGATCATGCCCTCTACATCCCTCCCACTTCATTCCCATAACTATATCCCCTACTATATCCCGCCTCCTACATCATTCCCCCTACATCCCTCCCACTTCATTCCCATAACTATATCCCCTACTATATCCCGCCTCCTACATCATCCCCCCTACATTCCTCCCACTACATCCCTCCCACTACATCCCTCCCACTACATCCCTCCCACTACATCCCTCCCACTACATCCCTCCCACTACATCCCTCCCACTACATCCCTCCCACTACATCCCTCCCACTACATCACTCCCACTACATCCCTCCCACCACATC
This sequence comes from Ampullaceana balthica, assembly GCA_944989445.1. Taxonomy (NCBI): domain Eukaryota; kingdom Metazoa; phylum Mollusca; class Gastropoda; family Lymnaeidae; genus Ampullaceana; species Ampullaceana balthica. Next base: position 323,132 of record CALYLW010000527.1, on the reverse strand, counting down.
ATTCCCCCTACATCCCTCCCACTACATCCCCCACTACATCCCCCCACTACATACCTCCCACTACATCCCTCCCACTACATACCTCCCACTACATCCCCCCACTACATCCCCCACTACATCCCTTCCACTACATCTCTCCCACTACATCCCTCCCACTACATCCCTCCCACTACATCCCTCCCACTACATCCCTCCCACTACATCCCTCCCACTTCATTCCCATAACTATATCCCCCACTATATCCCGCCTCCTACATCATCCCCCCTACATCCCTCCCACTTCATTCCCATAACTATATCCCCCACTATATCCCGCCTTCTACTTCATCCCCCCATCCCCCCTACATCCCCCCACTACACCCAAGTGATAAACGTTAACTATTAAATCGTTAAAATATCATCGTTTTTCCCCTTCTTTATTTTCTAATTTGTTTACGTTATTCACATTTCAGAGACCCATTGGTTGGATAAACGTAGGATTAAGTCTTACACACGTTGTTTAAATACCACAAACGTAAAGTTATTTGAATAATGCAGAGGCGCCAACCTCGGTGATCTAACACAAACAGTCTATATAAGTCAATACCAAAAAACGAAAAAAGTCAAATTCCGTATTGTCAATAAATTTACCAATCTTAGTAACATATCAACACCTTCACAATAGACCTTTAGGAGAGATACACTACTAACAATATCAATTATATCATGTAATAAATAAAAAAAATATATAAAAAATTAATAAATTTTTAGTACATTTAATATATATATGAACCAGATTAAACCTTTACACATCCCAAACACTTTTCTAGGACGACCTAGATCTTCGGATTGAGTTGACCAGAAATGCATGACTTCCACCCGGCACGATCTCATGATCAAGTCTTTCAAAACATTTCACAAATTCGTCATGATAATCACATTTTATTAGCCATGACAAACAAACAAAAACGTCACACTACCGCACAATACAGACGAGTTGCTAGTATCTGGATTGGTAAAGACAAACGTTCAATTATTGCTTTGTTGACAATATAATGTGAAGAGTAATAAAAAATACTAAAACTTAACTTGTTGCGTGGGAAGGTGAGAGAGTTGAAATGCCTTGAATCTCAATACAATAAATATTCAAATATACCCGAGTCATTTATGCATCATCTCCTTCTGTCAGTGTATGCCAGGTAACCGCTGTAATGTAAATATAAAATCACATAAGAAGTTATGTCCCTTGACAAATAAATAAAAGATTTCGAGTTAACGTACTATTATGTTGGCCATAAGCAATCAAGTCCGTCATTTTGGCATCATCTCATTTATTTGCCTTTATCTGTACATTTAAAGTTAGTATGAGTCCACATGACAAAACAATCGTCCAGCGTCACGCAGCCTACAATGTCTATATTAACACAACCACTCTGACCACACTTTCAATGTTTTTAAAACAAACATGTTTATTTGTTACAGTGAACAAGTTTCAGATCGGGCTCTAATACATAAGAGGGATGATCCCAGACAGCCAGTGCTCACTGAATGGCCTGAATACTTGTATGGCCGAAAGAAGGTAATTAAATATAGGATTGGGCCCTCATATCCTAACAGGGTCTTAATGGAAATGGATGATCAGAATCTATCGGGAGACATTTACATATCCGATCATAGGATTCCAGCAGCTAATAGCAAATGTCACAGCAGTCTCTTTGACATATGGAGACTGATTACTGCAAAATAATTTTACATTTGAACTGCATCAAAACCAACTGCAGATGGTTCTAAATATTGCAACGCGAAATGCATTGTGGATGAAGAAATCAGACCAGCTCTTAAAGTTCTCCAATGGCTTGAATGAATAGTTGAACGAATATATAACAAAATCTTGTCTCTGAAATACAGCTTTATGGGTTGGCATTATTTGAAATGACTAACTTCAAAACATATGTGCATTCCTCTCCACGGTACCTTCAGAAAGTTTCTATTACTAAAGGACACAGAAAGTCCTTCGAAGAAGTCCCTTCTTGAATTCTCTTTTTTGTAGAAAATGAGGAGACAAATATAATCTCAGAAACATTTAAACAAATTTTGAATTTAAACAAGGTTTTGGAAAAGGGGGTGCGACGAACATTCGGATAACTGACATGGTGCTGTAGAAGATCGATGGAAGAACAAGAATGGTATCACATTACGGAAGTGAGAAATCATTAGTAGGTGTAATGTGATATTTTTATTGTGGTTTTGGAAGAACTAACACATACAATTTCATTAATTAAAAGATGTAAGTTTTAGATCGTTCTGAATTTTGATTTTAACTAAATTGTGAAAATTTTTCATATTGCAAATACGGTAGACAGACAGACGGACAGACAGACAGACAGACAGACAGACAGACAGACAGACAGACAGACAGACAGACAGACGGACAGACAGACGGATGGACGGACGGATGGATGGACGGATGGACGGACGGGTGGACGGATGGATGGGTTGATGGATGGATGGATGGATGGATAGTTAGATAGATGGGTAGCTATATATATATATATATAGATAAAATAATAGATAGAAAGAACGATATAAGATGGGGTCTATATATTTTAAAGATAGTAAGAATAAACTAGCACGCTAATCAGTTGGGCAACACATTAGTTAGATATTTTCTAGACATGAAATATAATACTATCTCAGTGAATAGCACTTTGACTCTAGGGTTACCCCAGCCGCTAGCACATTAACTAACATTAAAATAATAATGTCTTTAAATTTAATACTGAAAAATCTTGTCGTGGTTAATATTATTTATGCTGGAAATAATTATGTACAAGACTACAGGGGTCCGCCCTCAGCTGTACATTGTTCTTAGCCTACGTCCACGCCTTACAAGGCATTCTGGAGTCACAGAATGCCATGTTTGCTGACGATTTGGTTATATGGAGTTCAGGAAAGGACGTTGCAACACTGCAGAACCGGCTCCAGAACGATCTGACTCGGATCGAAGATTACGCCAACCGATGGCGCCTAGTGGTCAATACGGAGAAAATGGTCCACTCCATTTTTACTAACGACGGAATGCTCTGAAAAATGAAGTGGAGCTTCAGATATGCGGGAAAAGGTTGAATTGGGATCGGACTTCAACGTACTTAGGCATCAAGTTGGACCAGAAAGTCCAACTACATAACCATGTGCGTGAATTGTGTGCCACACCCACAGCTAAACTGTCCCTGGTGAAGAAACTGGCCAGTACTAGTTGGGGTGTGGACGCAAGATTACTGAGAGCTCTCTATCTCGGTAGTGTGAGGGGTGTCATCGACTACAGCCTCCCGGTTCAGGTCTTTGCGAGCCGTACGGCTTTAGAGGGACTGGACCGAACACAGAACCAAGCTCTACGTTTTGTATACTGGGCGTTTAGCACTACACCCACAGCCGCCGTAGAAATTATGTCGAACGTAGAACCCCTGGCGATAGGGCGAGAAAAAGCAATCATGACCACTGTGGAGCGATACCGTAGGTTGGAGCATGACGAACCCTTCTTCCAATTTCAAGACCGATGGGTAAAGTGGACACGACGAAAAGATACCATTCTGTATGGATACTGTGACGGAGTCGTTGTCTAGGGGTTGAGGTCCCCCCTTGGCCACAGATATTTACCACGTAGACAGGTAAAAGACTCAGCAACGCTTGGTTGTTTTCTTTCAACGTAAGTTTAATGACATCAAGAATCTTTGAACATGTATATGGTAAAGTACAATTTGCAGTTTACAGATGATGGTCATACCATCCAGAGTCCTCGGCCCAGCTTGACCGTATCGGACCACGTTCACAAAACTCTACCCTCTATCGTCCGTCTTCTACCTGCCGGCAACGCGGCAACTCAAAACACTCTCCGCGACACACAATGTGACCCCTATTATACCCCCGTCTTGTCCGACCAGTTTTTACTGGACCCTGGGTCATTCACCATGTCTCCCTTTGACCGTGGTCCTGTCAATTCATTACAACTTTCACGTACCTTGAGTTCACCCGCCCCCCGTTCCACGAGGACAAGTGTTCACAGCCCCATTTATGCGTAGTCATCCCCACACCACAACATCTGACCGTAACACCCCCCTCCTCACGAGCGACCTTAGCAAGAATGTCGCGAGTTTATAAACATAAGGTCTTGAGGTTTTGGTGTGTCCTGATCTACTAATAATATATCCCATTCTTACACACACAGGCATTTCAATAATATATAGTTATTGTAACAATATTTAACAATTGCAATGTGCACTATATACAGAATTTTCACCAGTAATATGATAGCTTCCAAAAATATTATTTCACAATAGCTGGTCTATATTCACAAATACATAATAAGGAATCGTTTTATTTACATAATGGAACCACCCGGTTTTCGTACCTGCGTACGAGTCTAGTCCTATACTACCTCGCTTTCGAGGGTAGCAAAGGTTATTACTACTCAAAATCGTAACTGTATATATGCATCAATATACAAAAGAAAAAATTTGTCACATTTGAAGTATTAATATTCTTCACATACAAAAAAAATCTTGGTATGGTTAATGACTTAAACTTCCAAAAATATTATTTCACAATAGCTGGTCTATATTCACAAATACATAATAAGGAATCGTTTTATTTACATAATGGAACCACCCGGTTTTCGTACCTGCGTACGAGTCTAGTCCTATACTACCTCGCTTTCGAGGGTAGCAAAGGTTATTACTACTCAAAATCGTAACTGTATATATGCATCAATATACAAAAGAAAAAATTTGTCACATTTGAAGTATTAATATTCTTCACATACAAAAAAAATCTTGGTATGGTTAAATGACTTAAATGACCCCCATGTTTCACAAGCAAAGAATCTCATGGTTCAATGTTAGAGTCTTCACTGACGGCTAACGTTTCAAGGATGGCAGAAGTGGATACAGAGTACTAATTCCCAACCTGGACCTGACAGAACAGAACTGTCAGGACCGTGCAGATCCGCATACAGTAGGCATGACGCCGAACTGGAGGCAATCTGCAGGGGTTTGAAGGAAGTGCGCCGACGTCTGGCAAAGAGAAATATTTTACCAACCGTCATCGTCTTCACCGACGGTTTTCGCTTGAGACTGTGGGTCGATTCTCACTGGAGACGGAAACGGCCAGTGTCATTTGGGATACAGTATAGGTGAAATCCTAGCACGAGACTGAAAAGTAATCCTTCAGTATATCACTGGACACAATGGCGAGCCTCATTCAGACAGGGTCTATCAGTTAGTAAGAGAAGGGTCAGTCCAGCCCCATCCCGACCGACCAATAACCCATTTGGGGGTCAGTTCGTCTCTTAAAGACCATTTCCAAGAGAAATGACTTCAAGGCTGGGCATCTGGAAGCACGGCCAAAAATGTTTACCAGTACAAGCCGCAACCGAGCAAAAGCGACCTTTGGTGGGAAATTTGAAGTAGCAATCAGACGCTCATAACACGATGAATAACTGAAAATTGTCCCATATGAAGCTACCTGTACAAGTTTAACACTAGAAGGGAACTGGCCTGTCATCTGTGTGGCCTGGAGGAGACGGTGTCCAAAAAACTTGAAGAGTGCCCCGAGATGTGTGGGGATTTGGAAGAACAAGTTCTGGTACCTGCAGAGAGGTACCTTTATGGCGATGCCCATACTAGATGAGGCTTGCATGCGATAAAATGAACCGGGTCGTAAGAGCCTAAAAGCTCGACCCAAAAGAGAATGAATACTGCAAATATTTCACCCTAAAACAATCTTCTCAACATGAATGACCATTCTAATTTACAGTTACAAACGTGACCTATAGCTCAAGTATATCTCAGCATGAATGACCATTCTAATTTACAGTTACAAACGTGACTTATATCTCCATTACCTGGGAAACACTCGATGTGAGCATCCAAAAACACCACCACTGGGGCCGTGGACGCCTCAAATCCCAGAAGTCTTGCTTTGATCAAACCAATCTTCTTCTCGAACTATTTTTACTTTGGGGAATCTACTAAAGTATTTCTCTAGTGGGGCTCCAAGAAAACCTTTTTGTAATTTTAGAGACATGATGAGAGATGATGAAATAACAAAATTTGTTGTGCTATCGGAAGGAAATATTTAACCTAATGTTGAGATTTATTTTATCCGGGACCTAATGTTGAGATAATTAGATCACTGACCTAATGTTGAGATAATGGGATCACTGACCTAATGCTGAGATAATTGGATCACTGACCTAATGTTGAGATAATTGGATCCTTGACCTAATGTTGAGATAATTGGATCACTGACCTAATGTTGAGATAACATCATTATCAGAGACACTCACATTTGATACATGTCTGGTGAGCACAGGGGCAGTTTCCTATGTACTGATATCTTGTTAATAACATATTCATTAAAGTTGTTGAGTCTCCGGCCTTCTTTGTACGCCCGTCTCTCACTTTCATTCAGGTGAAGTACTTTCGCATTTACGCCAGCGCCATCTTCTCATGGAAACGAAATCCAAACTGTTAGTGCTAGCAAAATAATTGCGTTTTAACTACGCTCAATACGTTGTTGAATTAAAACATTCTTTAACTAATTACAACTAACTAAACTGTTAAACAGCACGTTACGGGCTGTGTATTAAAACTTTTCAACAAAGCACAACGATAAATAGCAGTATTAATAGCAGGGGCGAAAAATAAAAGTTTTGTAAAGATGGGAAAACAACTTTTTGGGAAAATATTTTCAGAAAATATTTCAATAATGTCTTCATCGACTTTGCCAGACTGAGGATGAAAGTCTGGACAGTGTGCACGAGATGATGGACTTTGTCAATGTATGTCCTATCTTATCTTATCTTGTCCTAATTTATCTTATCACATTATCTTTTACAAACGCTCCTTCTATACATAAAATCGATTTGTCCCATACTTATCCAAGTCTTATATCCACATTTAAATGCTAATAAAAAGCAAGACTAGACACAACCTATGGATAAGCTTAGCTTGTAATTCATTTCTGTTAAGAAGGAGATTCTGTAATTGGTAAGATGTCCAGTCTTGCATTTCTATTCGAGTTTTAACTGTTGAAAGTGGGTTGTTTTTAAATCCCTTATATTAACTTCGCGGCCGTCTCATCATCTCTCTCTGTCTTGGGCTCGGCGGGCGGAAAAACAGAAGTCAAAAATGACCCACTTTCCATGATCCGATCGAACTGAAATTTGGCACACGGACCCGTCTAACCTAACAATGCATCGTATCAAAATTTCAGATCGATCGAACGTACCGTAATTAAATTAATGCATTTTTAGTTTATCCTTATATGAGGTATGTAATTTAAATTCACGGTTTGTTATTGTTTTTTTCCCACGTGAAATTTTGAGCTGACGCATTGAGGCGACCCAACGAAGCGACGGGCGCTTTTGTTTACATTTTACGTGTCACTCTGAGCTCGGTCAAGCGAATCGGTGACCAGACTTTTCCCCTCTCCCCCCACCCACCCCTCCCCCCACTAGGGTTATGATGCAAAGTTGAGTTAAGACAGATTCAGTCTGTAAATGTTTGAAAATAATCAATACTTTTAGTTATGTCTCATATATAAGGAATTTATAGTCAAAAACTTTGTTTTTACGGGTTTGTTTTTTTATCGTGTTTGTACAGGCAACACAATCCACGCCCGAATTCCAGAAGGAAGCACGAGAATTTGTATGTGCTTCTCATACCTGGAGACATCACTTTCATTGGGACTTTCACGAGGTTCAAATATCTCTCGTGCCGTGGCTTTAGATCAGTTGAAAGTAACGATAGTGATTATTATAGACCAGACTTATTCTCCATCAACATCTTCAAAATTTTAAGGCTAAATTTAAACAAGGCTAAATTGAATAACCAAAGTAATTCCCCTTGATGAGCTTGACACCCACCACTTCTCAGCCCGACGTTGTGTTCAGTGGTGATGTGCGTCATCTCTTCTACGTAGGGGCCGTCCATAAATGACGTCACGCACCTGGGGGGGGAGGGGGAGGGGGTCACACTTTTGTGACGATGCGTGACGAGGGGGAGGGAGGGGGATTGAAGAAATGTGACGTCACATCAAAAGGGTAACTTTAAATAAAACTTCCACAGAAATATTTGGTGGCTTACAATTTATTTAATGATTTTTTTTTAAAAATCAGTGCTTCTCAATGTGCCGATCGGTAGGCGATCAGACGCTGGTTGGCGTAAGCTATCAAGAGACGAAAATTAAATCTAATTATAATCCTTAAGTTTGAGAACCCACAAGATAGCATATGAAATTGTTACACTGCGTCGTTTGATGTTGACATCAAAGCATTTGAGATGTAACCGCAGCTCCGTTTGGTTCTCTCACGGCAGGAGTCAACGAACTTTTTTTGCCGTTACCCCAAAATATACAAGTTTATGTGTGTGTTACCCCCCCCCCAACCCCCAGACTCTATTTACTGCTCACACGACTCGGGGATTTGGGGGAGCGTCCTTAGCCCCCCCCCCAAATGTTAATGGTAAGTTTTACAAGCATGACAAGTGTCTAAAAATGATCTGAATAGGATTATGTGTAGATATTTTAAGTCAAAACGACACGGAATATCCTTTTTCTTTAAAACGAGGGGGGTGGAATCTATTTGATAGAATTCTAAACGTTATAAGTTTTGATAAAATTGTTCGGTTGGTTTTTGGTCAAACACCCCTGTCCATTCTAGATATAATGATAAATGAGCCCATTTAAAATTAGTCAAGTATTCATTAACTTTATTGAAAGCATCAAATTCTTGAAATCGCAATTCGAGAGGAGCACAAAACAACTTTTCTTCTTAGCTCAGTTTTTAAGGCATTAATTTTAAATATCACAGAAAGCATACTTGACCCAGTCAAGTCATGTGGATAAAGATTATTGTCACTCGTGGCAATGTAAATGAAAGTAGGGTGGATTTAGGTGTCTTCGTATAGTACGTAGGTAAGAAATCTACATAGTTGTCAAATTTTTTTAAAAAATGCATTTTCTGGAAGGAACCGGTTCAATAATGGGCATATGTTGCAAGCGTACAGTACACATGACGTATTTTAATATATCTAGTGGATTGTAGTGGATTTTATATGTCCCAAATGAGTCTGCATTACCCGAAATAATTCCCTTTTGACAACAGATGAGGTTATTTACCCACGTTCGGCGACCTCTTTCTTACGGGATGCCCGTCAGTCAATTGAGGGATTAAAAAAAAATATTAAAAATATTATTTTTAAATATTTTTTTTTCTAAACAAAGACGTTAACCGTGATGATTAATAGTCAATGTTTAATTTGTATGCATTAAAATAAAATATAATCTAAGGATGTTAACACAGTTCGTTTTTTGAAGGCCGGTTAAACGTTTTGAGAAAAATGCTCGCGCGGGTTACGATATTACAATGTAGACCTTCACTAAATAAATAATAAATACTTAAATGACAATAAAAGTGATTTGAAACATAATTATTTTCAAATAGAAAATAAGGTGTTTTGGGGGGGGGGTGTCAAAGGTTTGTGACGTATTTTCAGAGGGGGGGGGTCTAACTTTTTGTGACGACGCGCGACGAGGGGGAGGGAGGGGGTAAAAAATCGGCCAAAATCGCGTGACGTCATTTATGGACGGCCCCGTTGCCATAACACTGCTCGCTTTAACTTTCGTGATTAAACCATTACAAAGAGGCCTCTAAGATTTGATTTGAAACAAGCAATTCAGAAACAAATTAACGATCTAACTCATTTTAATTTGCAAATGAGAAGCCCATTGTGATGATCCATGTGCCTATGTTATAGTGTCTGGCCCGTTGTGATGACGTTTGTGCCTATTTTATAGTGTCTGGCCCATTGTGATGACGTATGTGCTTATGTTAAAGTACTTTACCCATTGTGATGAAGTTTTGCCTATATTAAAGTGCCTGGCCACGTTATTTAAATCCGCAAATCTATTTTACTTACCAGGCCCAAGAGGGTCATCACTGTCCACAAATACCGGAAACGTGACACTGCTGGAGTTATCTGGATGAATATAACTAAACTCCGACATCAACAAACAACTAGGAATTGAGATGTGAAGTGTGTAGACTTTTAAAACTATTGATTTCTCTACCATTACACATTCTCAGCAATCCAATTACTTCAAGACTGCACTAAAAACACATCTTTCCAAAGCTTACTTTCAAAATTAAATAAACAGCAATCAAACATAATTTTTTACGATAAACGAAGCTAATACAAACCACAATGCCATTATATCTAATCTTATCTGTTACAGACGCTCCTTCTATACAGAAGATTATTGCGTCCTACGCTTTATATGTTGTATTTGGGACATGAGTTGTTTGAAATGAATGGTTTGAATAAACGGCTATGTGACATTTTTGTATTTATGAAATATTTAAGTTTTAAAGTTCAAAACCATACAGATATATCATTTGAATTTTTCATAGGGTCAAAGTCATTATATATCATAAAACCTATAACATTTTAATTTTTACCCTCTATCGGATAGATAGGTGGGATAAGTGTACATTTTCTAAAAATGTCACATAGTCATTTCGTATCATAACAACTGTATCATATTTAAATGCGTGTTACTATTAATATATAAGTGCTGTGCTCCCAGTTGCTTGCTGCGGTACTACACTATATAAATTATCAAATTATTATTATTATTATTATCATTATTATATAACCAAGTCTTGTAAACATCATCTTCGTCAGTCTGTGTAAGTCAGGTAACCGTCGTAATGTAGATACTACATGATATACGAAGTTATGTCCCTTGACAAAATAAATAAATAAATTCCGAGTTAATATAATATTATGTTGGCCACTAAGTCTAAGTCTAAGCAATCAAATTCGTCATTTCGGCACCAACTGATTTATTTGCCTTTTGCATTTAAAGTTATCATGAGTCCACCTGACATTCGTCTACCGTCACGCAGCCTACAACTCTTATATAAACACAGCAGTGGCGTAGTGAGGGTTGGCAAGTGATGCCAGGGCGGCACTTTACTAGGGGCGGCAAATTCCTAGTCGTTAATAAAGTTTCTAACAATTTAATTTTTAAAAGCAAGTGGAGCTTTTTCTCAAAACAAAATGAAAAGTCAAATAATAAATAAAAGTACTAAAGGAAATATCCTAAAGAGTATTTGAACGTTTCTACTGCCAAACCTTCAAACGCCATATCATATATAAATTCTTTGGGTACTAATGGTACTGTACTGAAATAACAGAGGCTTAAGAAGTACCAGAACGTGATAGTGATGTGGTGGTAACTTAGTTGGTTCTTTAAATTTGACAGCCACTACTGTTATGAAGGCAAAAATTCTAGTACCCTATCAATGTGAAACATGAGCCAATCGAATGCTCTGAACGGCACATTGTTGGGGCGGGAGGGGAGCGGGAAGTTGATCGTTGTTAATTAGCTTCTAAAAATGAAAAACGTTAAAATAAAGTTTAACGAAGTAAAAGAAACGCCAAGAAAAAAATTAAAAGAAAAGCAGAAACTAGATTAAAATACGTGAAAGTTTCTAATGCCAAAACTTCAAACTCCGTAATGAATCTAAAGCCTTCTGATACTAATACTACTAAACTGAAAAACTTAGGGGCTGACTTAGTGTACGAACATAGCAATAATTTGCTGCTACATATAATTGAATCAAGTATGATTTTAACGTAAGTTAACTGCTGGAAACACAATTGTTAGCGTACTTAAATCGTTTATTCGTCTATAGCGTTATTTTTTAACTTTGTTGTCATGTTTTTTGTGGCATAAACACAATACATATTTATATTTATATAACAAATATATATAAGTATATATATTGGCTCTACCAGCCAGCTGGATTTGGCCAGATTTATGAAGTGAAATCGTGCCGGATACGGATTTGTAAAAATGACCGGATTCCGGATTTGCCGGAGCTGAAATCCGGTACACCCCTAAAGATAAGTAGAATTTTCACGAAGGTGCCAGTGTTTCGCGCATGTTAAACTTATTTATGATAAGCGAATTAACGTCATTGAATTCTAGCGAACGTTTTAGCTAAATTTATGTTGTGCTTTAACGACGTCCTCAGTATGTGAGCAATATCTTTAGTTTGACGGGTGAAGGATCAATATCTAGGTATATCAAGTTTACGACTATCAACATAATTACAAAACTTGTAGTGACAAGATAAATGTCTAAAATTATTTGACCACCATCTTAAACAGTGATTAATTTTTTTCCCCAATGGTAGCCACCGTTTATCGTAGGCTAAATTGTACAGCTCTAAACTCTATAAATATATAAAAGACAAATGTTCACGCCTTAAAATAAAACAAAAATTATTTCCGATTTCTGTTGTCTATGCTAAAACTTTTGGGTAAAAAATGTCGTTACTCCTATTTATCATATTTAGGTTGAAGCTTCATGTGTTGGGTAAAAAATGTCGTTAAGGGCCGTCCATAAATGACGTCACGCGATTTTGGACGATTTTTTACCTTCTCCCCCCCCTCGTCACGCGTCGTCACAAAAAGTTAGACCCCCCCTCTAAAAATACGTCACAAAGCTTTGACCCCCCCCCAAAAAAAAACACAACAAAACAAAAAAAAACACAAAAAACACACACCTTATTTTCTATTTGAAAATAAGTATGTTTCAAATCACTTTTATTGTCATTTAAGCATTTATTATTTATTTAGTGAAGGTCTACATTGTAATATTGTAACCCGCGTTTTTTACAACGTTTAACCAGCCTTCAGAAAACGAACTGTATTAACATCCTTAGATTATATTTTACTTTAATGCATACAAATTAAACATTGACTATTAATCATCACGGTTAACGTCTTTGCTTAGAAAAAAAATATTTAAAAATAATATTTTTAAAATGTATTTTTTTAAAAATCCCTCAATTGACTTACGGGCATCCTGTAAGAAAGAGGTCGGCGAACAGGGGTAAATAACCTAATCTGGGGTCAAAAGGGAATTCTTGGGGGTAATGCAGACTCATTTGGGACATATAACATCCAATACAATCCACTAGATAATATTAAAATTAGGGCTGTTGTCGATTAATTTAAGTTTAATCGTTAACTTTTGAAAAATTATCGATTAATTAATCGATAATTTCGATTAAAGCCAAAAATAGAAATTTATGACGTCATTAAACTGAACATTTCTCCCGGATATTGAAAATTAAGAATATTTTAAACTAAATTTTATGACAATGATACTTGATCAGATGTTTGTGCTGAAGGTGGTACGTCAGCGATGTATTTGATCCTTTAAAAGAGAATTGTTTATGGCAGTGAACACAGTAATCTTTTTCCACCATCTTTGACTTTGCCATCCGCAGTTAGCTTAAAAACAAAAATTTTTGCTCAACTTTCTAGTTATATGTTTAAATTTAACTGCGCTTATGCTGTCAGCCATTTTTTTAGTTGATGTCTGCCAGTCCACATAAAGTAATAAAATAAATTATAATATTACGCTGGAGAAGTTTGTACGTAAAAAAAAATATAAATTATTATCAATTATTAATAATTAATTATTTATTAATAATTTTTTTTTAAATATTATAAATATTTTCTTTAATTTTAATCTAATTTTTATTGATTAAAATAATTTTAATCGATAAAAATTTTTAACGATTAATCCAGAAATTAATCGTTAATTTCCACAGCCCTAATTAAAATACGTCATGTGTAGGTGTACGCTTGGAACATATGCCCATTATTGAACCGGTTCCTTCCAGAAAATGCATCTTTAAAAATTTGATAACTATGTAGATTTCTTAAATACGTACTTTACGAAGACACCTAAATCCACCCTACTTTCATTTATATTGACACGAGTGACAATAGGCCTAATCTTAATCCACATGACTTGACTGTATTAAGTAACCATTCTGTGATATTTAAAAAATTAATGCCTTAAAAACTGAGCTAAGAAGAAAAGTTGTTTTGTGATCCTCTCGAATTGTGATGTCAAGAATTTGATGCATTCAATAAAGTTAATGAATACTTGACTAATTTTAAATGGGCTCATTTATCATTATATCTAGATTGGCCAGGGGCGTTTGACCACAAACCAATCGAACAATTATATAAAACGTAAACTGTTTATAATGCTATCAAATAGATTCCCGCGTAACGCACACATAAACTTGTATATTTTGGGGTAACGGGCAAAAAAGTCGCCTGCCCTGAGAGAATGAAGCTGCGGTTACACCACAAATGCTTTGATGTCAACATCAAACGAAGCAGGGTAACAATTTCATACGTTATCTTGGGGGTTCTCAAACTTAATATGTATGTAGATTAAAGTTCTTTCTTGTAGTCAAACATCTGTCTGAGAGCCACATGCAGTCATCAAAAGAGCCACATCTGGCTCGTGAGCCATGGTTTCCCAACCCCTAACCTAGAGTCTGGGGGTGGGGGGGGAACGCACACATAAACTTGTATATTTTGGGGTAAAGGGCAAAAAAGTTCGCCGACTCCTGCCGTGATAGAATCAAACGGAGCTGCGGTTACATCACAAATGCTTTGATGTCAATATCAAACGACGCAAACAATTCAAACGGTTTCATACGTTATCTTGTGGGTTCTCAAACTTAAGGATTATAATTAGATTTAATTTTCTTTTCTTGATAGCTTACGCCAAACAGCGTCTGATGGCCTACCGACCAGCACATTGAGAACACTGATTTAAAAAAAAAGAAAAAAGTATTTAAATAAATTGTAAGCGAACGAATATTTCAGTGGAAGTTTTATTTAAAGTTACCCCTTTGAAGTGACGTCACATTTCTTCAACCCCCCTCCCTCCCCCTCGTTACGCATCGCCACAAAAGTGTGACCCCTCCCCCCCCCATTTTTTTTAGGAGCGTGACGTCATTTATGGAAGGCCCTTTACTCTTATTTATGTTATTTAGGTTGAAGCGTCATGTGTTAGGTAAAAAATTTTAAACATTCGAAAAATCTGAGACGTTTCACGATGGTATAAAGACAATTGCTCAAACTCCATGAACACTTCCAAAAACCTTATTGCAGGGATCGGGAAACTGAAAGAGCCATAAAAACTACAAATTGTGAAAAGTAAATTCTGTGAGAGCCATACATAAAGTTTAAAACTTAAAATCAAGTAAATGTGTGAATTTTGTGTAATTTCAACACTAAAAATACCATAATTATGTCTCATAATTCTTTTAAATAACATTATTATGCTGTTTTTTAAAATATGCAAGTAATATGTAGATCAATGGAGTCGAATAATTTTTTTTTAAAATAATGAAACATTTGTCTGAGAGCCAGATGCAGCTATCAATAGATCCACATCTGGCTCGCGAGCCATGGTTTCCCGACCCCTGCCTTATTGGATCTATTTAAACCCTCTCCGACCATCTACCTCAACAATACAAGTTATTGTAGTGAAAGGCGTGGCTTATTCAAATAGTGATAAGACGGTTTATATTTTGTCGATTCAGATCCACTGGACAGGAAGTAGTGTTGCCTATGGGAAGAATGTTTCATGATCAATAAAGTCATGAAGGAGTTTCTAAACCATTTTATGCATGTTTAATCTGTGGAAAATGTTCATATGTTCCAGACACTCCCATGATTACACGCGTATATATTTTTTGTAGACATAGGCATCTCCCCCAAGGCGTACATCAATGAATTGCTGCCCCCAACCCTACCTGCTCCCCTCTCTCCCCCAATTTCTATCTCTCTCTTTCTCTCTCTCTCCCTCACACGCACGCACGCACGCACGCACACACACACACACACACACACACACACACACACACACACACACACACACACACACACACGGACACACATACACACACACACACAAACACATCAATATTTTTATTGCTAGCCATTTTAAAGTCCCAGTAAACAAGAGTTTTCTGATTCCGAAGACTTTAGCTGTGGCTGTATCAATGGTAGCACCAGGCCATGCGATGGAGATAAAGCGTTGTTTACTACAAAATATAATCGTCTTCTGGAATTAATGTATTTGCTGTCATTTGATATAAAAGTTTCAAAAATTTGACATAGTAAAAAAAACGTAAATTTGGTGATGGGTGCCATTTAAAGCAACAACTAAGAATCCAGAATGTCCTTGCCGAACCGACGCTTTTGTGATATTAAGCATGAACATACACACACACATAATTACAAAACAATGTAATATCTGGTGTTAAGGTATACACAGACACATTAACAAGACAGTGTGATATATGTTATTGACATACAGACACATTAACAAGACAGTGTGATATATGTTATTGACATACAGACACATTAACAAGACAGTGTGATATATGTTATTGACATACAGACACATTTACAAGACGGTGTGATATATGTTATTGACATACATACACATTTACAAGACGGTGTGATATATGTTATTGACATACAGACACATTTACAAGACAGTGTGATATCTGTTATTGACATACATACTATTTTTACAAGACAATGTGATATCTGTTATTGACATAAAGACACATTTACAAGACAGAGTCTTTGCAGTATCATGTGCTGTGATAGATTTATTCTTTACTCTCAGAATATCAGATTTGTGCACATTTAATATTTACTGTCTGACGACGAGACCCATTCCAATATTACCTTAAGGCTGCGAGGCTGCACAAATTTCCTGCGCAGCAGATAAGAATTAACTCGCAACAAATTTTGTAAAATATTGGACTATAAATGGACTCTGTGCAACTCTGCTCACGAGTTGTTTTTTTTTAATTTTTACTTCACACATTGAACCACACCCCCATCACCATTGACCCATACCCCTATCACAATTGACACATACCACCATCACCATTGACCCATACCCCCATCACCATTGACCCACACCCCCATCACCATTGACCCATACCACCCTACCATTGACCCATACCACCATCACCATTGACCCATACCACCATCACCATTGACCCATACCACCATCACCATTGACCCATACCACCATCACCATTGACCCATACCACCATCACCATTGACCCATACCACCATCACCATTGACCCATACCACCATCACCATTGACCCATACCACCATCACCATTGACCCATACCACCATCACCATTGACCCATACCACCATCACCATTGACCCATGCCACCATCACCATTGACCCATACCACCATCACCATTGACCCATACCACCATCACCATTGACCCATACCACCATCACCATTGACCCATACCACCATCACAATTGACCCATACCCACATCACCAAAAGAAAAATCACAATCTTTTACAAACACCAACCCCTCTCCCCCTTTATCTGTGCATACGTTACAATTGAATCATCCCATTTCAGGCATTATTGATGTCCCGAAGACCACACTTTCATGTAACGTGGTGTACTCACTTGGCGAGATCTGTTGTATAATCGATGAATGAAGTGTATGCGGTAAAGCTGCTGAACATAAGAGATTTTCAACCATTGTTAGCTGACAGGAATATGGCGGATGATAAATCCAATTATTGACGGGTTTAGCGAGTTTAACGTCCCCGCGTCCCACTGTTATTCTCATCATGTGCCAGTGACGTAGATGCAGTTATATACTTCTAGGGATACATATACCTTAATAACCTCATGACCAGGGTCGGATTAAGACTGCACGGGGCCCCTGGCTGCAATTCAAACTGGTGCCCTATCCAGTCAGCGTTCCTTAAAATAAAATATTAGCTAGCTACTATAAGATTGTAACTTGTAACTAAATAGTTCATTGGTTCCTTGCTCATACTTTTAAATATTTTTATTTAATAGATTGTATGAATCTTCTGTACAATTGTCTTTTTATTTAATCCTCAAAACCGTAGCTAGGAGATCGGCAGCTGATACATTCAAACAAACAACAACATACTCATAGAAATCCCTAAACAAAAGACACGGAACACAAAACATCACATTCTTTATGCGGATTTATGTTTGAGGGTATAATAGAAACTTCTGTTGTGACATCTGCGGTGACAGGGAGGACAATAACTTGGATATGTTGTTGACGTCATAGCGAGAGCCAGAGCCACACGCGGAGGGCGTGGTGAGGGCCCGCTCAAGATGTGACCACAGCGTGTCTACAGTGAAAGAGATAAAGTGGTCGAGATTACATGATTAAAGTGTACGTGAGGGCTCAATCAATCTGTTTACTTTACTGCCACTATGTAAATATATTCACTTAACTGAACCTACGTAAATATGTTCACTTTACTGAACCTACGTAAATATGTTCACTTAAATGAACCTACCTAAATATGTTCACTTACCCGAACCTACGTAAATATGTTCCCTTAACTGAACCTTCTACTCGATCAATGGGTGCAAACATGACATGAAAACTTAGATCAAAGCTTTCATTTTGTTATCAACTCACACCAGGGGGCGGGAAACCATGGCCCGCGAGCTGATTGCTGCATCTGATTCTCAGACTAATGTTAGATTATATTTTTTAAACATTTATTCGACTCCTTTGATCTACAGATTACTTGAATATTAAAAAAAACCAGCATAATAATGTTATTTAAAAGAATAACGAGACATAATTATGGTACTTTTAGTGTTGAAATTACACGAAATGCTCACATTTACTTGAATTTTAAGTTTTAAACTTTATGTATGGCTCTCACAGAATTACTTTTCATAATTTGTAGTGTTTATGGCTCTCTCAGACAAAAAGTTTCCCGACCCCTGGACCTACACCAAGTTTGATTGAAACATGAAGCCTTAACAGAACCAAAACTCCATTAATATACACCAGGGTTGGCGAACATATGGCACGCGTGTCACTTTGGACACGCGAGACAATTTTCCATTAAGCTTTACAAAAATACACCATACAAATAACCAGAATAATATTTATGTCCCAGATAGGCCAGGTTGGCGCACTAAAATAATTATATTTTAAAATATCGCCACACGAACATGGGCGAACTGGGGCTTTAAATGCGGCCCGGGCATTATTTACAGAGCGGCCCTTCTCACTAAAATAGGCCTACGGTAGCAACGTTCATAATATTATTCTATAGAACAAAATAGTAGGGGTCTACCGATATATCGGCACCGATATCTGTATATCGGCAATATCGGTATCGGTAGCATGTAAAGGTCCCGATATTGACGTCACCGATATTTCATAATAAGTGACATTTTGACCCCCCCAAAAAAAACAGAAACAAAAAAACTATCATTTAGAATTACAGTATCTCGACAAATTAATATATCGACCCCGAAACCGGTATTGAAATAGTCAAAAGAGCCCTAGTATTAATATGAGCAGCAACGATAAAGTGTGCCCTGTGCTTTGATATTGTTTAGGTATCGGCCGATTTTCGTATACTCAGAAATACTGTGTAAATAGTGCCGATGCCAAGTATACCGTAATTGCTCTATTAAATGTATAACGTGTAAACATTATGTTCACGTAATTGCTCTAATGGCAAAGATGCACGCAGAATCGCAGATGTCTAACACATTTCGTTTCGTATGGAATAACAAAATGTACCGTGTGAAGACTTGTTGTCATTGGCAACCATTCAACCTTCAACCTCATTTTCACTCTATTACTATTACTTTGTTCTCATTGTTTCATTCATAAAAGGTGGCTGTGTGCAAAAGCTATTAAACTATTGGTTAGAATTAATAATTATGAGTCAAGGTTGAAGTTTCAAAAGGAATTAAATTTTTGCTTGTACATTTTTATAAAGGACGGTTCGTTTTGTTATGAGTCCTATGTAGGTCATGATCTGGAACTTGTAAACACATTGGAAACTTCGTTTCGGAAAAAAAAATCGGTAATTTCGGCAAAACTGGATATCGGTAGACCCCTTAATTATAAATTATAAATAATTACGAGTGATAAATTTAAGAATGACGTCATCAAATATGACCGCTGTTATTTTTGTCCTAACAAATACTCATATCGGCACTCATTTCGGAAAAAAATATCGGTAATATCGGCAAAAATGCAGATCGGTAGACCCCTAATATTTTAAATAATTACGAGTGAAAAATTTAAGAATGACGTCATCAAATATGACCGCTGTTATTTTTGGCCTAACAAATACTCATATCGGAAAAAAATATCGGTAATATAGGCAAAAATGCTTATCGGTAGACACCTAATATAAAAGATAAATAATTAGGAGTGATAAATTTAAGGATGACGTCATCAAATATTACCGCTGGTTTTTGTCCGAACAAATACTCATATCGGCACTCATATCGGCAAAAAAAAATATCGGTAATATCGGTATCGGCAATATCGGCAAAAAGGCATATCGGTAGACCCCTACAAAATAGGCTCGTCGGCCCACCGGGCATTGCCCAAATGTCCGACTGGCAAGTCCGCCACTGCACACAAACGAATAAGGGTTTGCCACATCGGATGTATAACATAGCCAGTAGGAGAGTGCAGTCGATGACGTCATCCTAAACCCGACGCTAGATGTCGCTGACTACCGGGGGTTCAGTGGGGCTTTGATCAGGGTTTTGTAGACCCATTCTGACCTCTGCCAGCACTAAATGAATCAAATACTAGAAAAACAATCTTGTTATTTCACTAAGTCACCTTCCACAAACTGAGGTTATCTTGTCAATAAGACATGCCATCATTATCATCATTGCTATCAATATCAATTGCTAAACTTGCACTTAAAACATTTTATTCTCTATTTGAAAAACCAGCACGGGAGGTTCAAAATCAACAATACAAAAAAAATAGAACACACACAAAAAAGAAACACATGCACTAGGTTGGGACAATCTATATATATAATTCTCTCCGTGTGACCATGCGAGACACCACACAAGTATATCCAAACGAGCAAAACGAATAACCCTCACTGGGGTCGACCAATGTTTCGAGACCAACAATGGTCCTTGCGTTCACTTGCATTGTTCCTTCACAGAATAACGTGAGATTCGTAGTGTACTGTTTATCACGTCCGCCTTATACGGGGAAGGTCCTGGATTCAAGCCCCAACGAAAACATGTTAAATATTTTTTTATTAAATGTCTGTTTCTGTCCGTTCTTTTACCTCTTTATTGCCAACATGGCTGACCCTCGCTAGGGTCGGCAAATCACAGTTGATTAGCAAGCTAATGTGTAAAGGGTGGTGGGCAGGCAGATAACCACAGTGCAAATATCTCGATACACACAATGAGTCCCCAACCGACGTTCACTCGCGTTGTTTTGATTTCTTCGTGCTGTAGTTTGTGTCCGTTCGTTCTTTACTTTCTTTGCACTCTCCATGAGCAAGTCTGCGGCGTATGCTACGCCGCGAGGCGTCTAGTTTATTTTTAAAAAAAATATTTTTTTCGTGCGCACGATAGCGTATGGCCGGGCTTTTTGGAAGTATGTACACGTATATATGTTCAATAAAAAAATCTAAATAAGATGCTATGAAGGATTAGTGACATGTGTTGAGTGTTTGTTTCATGGATCTAACAAGTTGCCAAACTTTACCCAAGATTTATTGGGGTTGGGGGGGGGAGAGGGGAATGTTCCCTTTAAGGTTCGTTGGTCCGCGTGCAAAGTAAAAAAATACAAAACAACCCGCGTGCAAAGCTGCTCAGCATCAATTTTTTGTGCAATATTTTACAAAATTTGCTGTGCGGTAATTCTAAACTGCTGCGTGGCATCATTAAGTCATCTGCGCAGCCACGCAGCCACGCAACTTAAAGGGAACATTGTTGGGGGGGGGGTGCGCTTGGTCTATCCACATAACCACATCTGTGAAAAATTTAGTTAGGTGATTTAAATAGATTTTTAGAAAGTGATCGAATTTCATTCCCTTTTCCATGTACAGGGAAGTAATGGTAACACTTTGGGAACCCTTAGCACTTTTTTTTACTACGACAAGCTGATCGCATATGGGAGTCTTACATGTGAATTGCGAAATTTTGACTTTTTTTCGTGTGGCAATCTATGTATATATTTCTCGCTGGGGACAGACACAGATGGAGACAATCGTTGACTGCCGGGCTAGAAGCAGGAGAAAGAGACCTGCGACAGGTCGCAGACGCGGACCACCAAAAGAGGAAGAGGAGAGCTAATCAGACAACCACAGGTGCTGCCTTTCAGTGCCAGAAGTGCGGCAAAGGCTGTCATTCGCGAGTGGGCTTGTACAGCCACAGCAGAAGCTGCAGGGCCATGCGCGAGGATCCCACAAGAGCACAGAATCTTCCATCCTCTCACGAGACATAATGAAAGCCAACAACAATTTCTCATAAACGACCATGTGCAATTGAGCATGACGAATGACCCTCGCTGGTGTCGAAAAATCACAGCTGGCAAGCGGGGTGGGATGAAAAGGAAAGAGAAGACAATAAAAGGGGCGGGGTGGCAACACAGCTTCTTGCGTTCACTTGCCGTTCAGTTGCTTTTTTCATCCACAGAATAACATTTGATTCGTAGTGTAGTGGTTATTACGGGCGCTTTGCACGCGGAAAGTACTGGGATCAAAACCCAGTGAGAACACATTTTTTAAAAATGTTTTTTTTTAAATGTTTGTTTCTGCCCGTTCTTTTCCCCTTTTTTTCAAGCATGACTAAGACTATTAAACGATAATCGGATTTGAAAGCGACAGTCGGTGATAAATTTCCCAAACCGATAATCGAATTTGATTCGGCCGGATGTATGAAGTGAAATCCGGCCTGAGCCGAAGCCGGATTTGTAAAAATTGGCCGGATTCCAGATTTGCAGAGCCGGAGCTATAATTAATATATATTTTATCGCAAACCCGGCAGGCCGATTTGGCCTGGTTTATGAAGCAAATTTCTGCCGGAGCCGGATTTGTAAATATGGCCGGATTCCGGATTTGCTGGAGCCGCAGGCTAAATTCGGCACACCCCTACTTTCTATGAAGTCATCTATAAAACGATAATCGATTTATAAGCGG
This sequence comes from Ampullaceana balthica, assembly GCA_944989445.1. Taxonomy (NCBI): domain Eukaryota; kingdom Metazoa; phylum Mollusca; class Gastropoda; family Lymnaeidae; genus Ampullaceana; species Ampullaceana balthica. The sequence continues at coordinate 300,213 of CALYLW010000527.1, read as the reverse complement.
AGTTACATAATCGAAAATCAGTTTGCCAAAAAACCCCATTAACACGCAATTAACAACCCTAAACATGACTAACCCTCGCTATGGTCGGCCATTCACAGTTTATGTTTAAGGGATGGTAGTAATAGGGGGGGGGGTAACAACAACCTCAGTGCGCATGTGTCCACGTTTACTCGCGATTTTTTCATTACTTCGTGCTGCTGTTCGTGTCCTTAATTTCAACCCCCTACCCCTCCACCGTTCTTTGCACTGTCTATGATGAGCAAGTCTGCGGCGTATGCTACGCTGCGGGTCATTCTTGTAGTTAATAATTTAATAGAATGCTATCACAGTGACTGATCAGAGGTTTTGTATTAAATTATAAATTTAACCTTTAAAAAAAAGAGACAATAATAATTGAAATCTGCCCAACTTTCAGCAGAACCGAGGCGTTACAGATGTATTCCGAACAATTTCAGCTGCTCTATAACGCATGTGGCTAGATGGTGTACTTCAGGCATTGCTGTACTATGCATTTTGCTTGCTGATCTGCTAGGCATTATTCTTTTTTTAACTTAAAACCCAGCAAATATTCAGAAAATGATTTCCAAAAATTGGTTAAGACTGTAAAATAAAGTGGGGCTGCGGAAATTAATTATAAATTAATAGATTTATGTTTAAGAATTTTAATCGATTAAAATTAATTTGATAGATTACAATTTGATTAAAATTTAAGAAAATATTTCGATTATTTTTTTCTCCAATTTATTAATAATTTCTATCTTTTGTTACTTACATACTTTTCACACGTATTATTATTATTTTTTAGACGTGTATACGTAAACAAAAAGGTTTTTCTTCAAACTTTCTTGCATAGCAAAAACGAATTTGCTGTGTTACGTCATAACATTTTGGGGCCATTGAATTACCGCGACTTAACCGATTTCGCTAAATAATGAATCGCAACTTATCGGGATCTATATATGCGTTATAAGAAATATATTTAATAGAAATTAATCGATTAATCTATTCAATTTTTTTTCGATTAATCGAACAACATATTTTTAAAATCAGAACCAGACCTAAAATAAAGCAGGGGATACCTTCTAGCAAAGTTAAACATGCAACTTTATTTTAATAGAACATCTAATGTTACGTATTTAATAAAACGTGACGTCTGTCAAATAAAAAAGATATTAAAAAATCATAAATTTTGACTAGGTAGAACCAGACAGTTCAAAGATTAATACACTTGAAGTATTGTCGACAAGCTGATATTGGAAAGGGATTTGATTTACAGAAGCACATTTCATCATTATTTTATATATAGAAATAAGTTGTGACAATAATTTTTAAATAATCACATGATGACACACAATTTCAACGCAGGGTGTTTAATCCTTCCACAAAAATGTACAAATATATAGTATCTGTGCCAGCAGTATTAAAAAAAAAGAAAATTCCCCGAAGCATTATTATTATATATCAATAATCTCACATTCAACATATGGTTCCAGATTACAGTTTGCAAAGTCCCCTGCAGTCGAGGATCAATTCCAATATTATCATTGTCAATAATTTTATAAAATACTAGCAGACCTGTCGTGCGTTGCCACGATCTCAGTAAAAATCAATAAATTTAAAGAAATCAATGAGTGGTATGTTTTAAAAACAATTATGCCAAAAACCTTCGCGGAAGTGGGCCTATCCGGTGCAAGATGTCAATTTCAAAACCTGTTCATTTTAATTCAGTTTCATCATGGATATATTTCTCAAGATCGTTAAAAGGTGAATGGGAAAAAGATCTTAAACATTTACGAAAAAAGACATTTTGGGCCCCCGGCCCCGAAGAAATTGACATTAGAAGTTCATTGCCCTTAAGTATTTTAATATGGGATATCAAGTTTTTTAAAACAAAGTTTGGTTAACATCCATTCATTTACTTAGTAGCTAACGCATAAACTAAATTTTATATAGCTATATAAGCAAAAAACGACGCTAAGACATAAAATTCAAAACACCAGTTTGTTTCAATATGGATAATAATGGTTGCATTTATCATTATTTTTCAAGATCATTAATAAACGAATGGGGAATAAATTCTTAAAAGTTTAAGAAAAAAGGCATTTTGGGCCCCCAGACCCCCAGGCCAGAAGGAATGGTCATTAGGATTTAATTGCCCTATATTATTTTAATATTGGCTATCAAGTTGTTATATACTAAGTTTAGTTAAGATCCATCAATTAACACAGTAGATAACGCTTAAACTAATTTTTATATTGCTCATATAAGCAAAACATGACATTATGGGCCACGGCGACCCACGAGTGTTAAATTTCGAAAGAAAGTAGCCAGTTACCATCCCGGGAGCATACTCAACAGTCTCGAAAAGTTTCATGACGATCGGGTTAATGGTTTAGTCAGCTATAAAGGACATGTACACACACACAGCCATACATTGATTTATATATATATATATATAAATAAAATTTGTTCCTATTATCTGTCTTGCTGAACTAAACTTGACCACACAAACTGTTTTGAATAGGTGATATATTAATTTGTATTGTTGAATTGAAGCTTGACGTCACAGTCTATTTGGGAAAGACGAGATCACTCCGCCGTCGCTGAACGTCCCAAAGTTGCCATTTGTTGTTGGGTTGACATGGAGCCAAAGAAACATTGCTATCTGTGACACCGGCAGTCAGGCATTGATTGGTTGGTAAGTAGACCAAACTTTTGTCCTGAAAAATAAATATTACACGAGTTCACCCAATGGTTTGTACTCAGGTGTAAATAACTGCATAGAGCTCGGAAAATGAATACACCTTCAATGCATGAGAAAAGATATCGATAAAGGATTTTTTTTTCCGGGGACGAGATTACAGAAAATTGACTGGGTTGTGGAGCGAATGATTTCAAGATTTTTCCATCCCTGTGACTGTGATTTATAAGTCTCTCTCCTAAAAATTTTCGTTGTCAACAACGCGGGCGTGGGTTAAGAGAAAATAAGATATAACCTACACACAAAAAAATAAGTGTAATGAAATTAAATCTGCAGTCTCTCGTCGTCCTGGTTTGTTAACTCATGTGGGTATTGATAACAATTTCTAGTTTGTATGACATAAAGATTTAGATGGTAAAATAAAGAGTTTAAGATGACGTAACAAGACTGTCTAGTCTAGATAGAATTAAATAACGGCTAGATTTTATAAAATAAATGATATTAAAATAAAGGCTAATTGTAAAAAATTGATGTCTAGATGGTATATCAATAATATCTAGATTTTATAACAATGATGTCTAGATTTTATAATATTAAGACTAGATGGTATAACAAAATGGTCTAGCAGAGATAGGAATAAAATTCACTGAAATATATCAACATATTTTTGTGTGAGGTTTAAAGTATGTTTTGATATTGCCTCTTTAACATTAATCTGACCACTAATTCCCTTTACCATTTTCCGCTAAATAAATATAAAAACCCCGTAAACTCATTAAGACTAATCGATACAGATTTTATGACCCTCATCATACATTAATTTACGAAAGATATGTAGTGGTGAAAATACTGATTTGCTGAAAACAATCGACTTACCTCTTGATATCGCCAGCTGCCTTTAGAAGAGCACTTGTTCAATTCAAGGACAGTTGAATCATTTTTGACACAGAGAAACATATTTTCTCGATAGATTTGATGATTGTTGGTAAAATACCACAGCTGATTATTGCCTTGTCCGTGACATCCATACATAATGGGTTTAGACCCGGATTTGGTACCACAATCCAAACATTTTGGGGCCGCTTCACTTTTTATCTGAGGACATCAAAAACTTTATTTATTGGTAGAGCTGTTAAAGATGTGATATGTTATCCATGACTATTGATGTTAAAATCAATTTTAGATTAAATTTAAATTTGTGTCCGAACTTTGCCTCTACCACACTTAAAATTAAGCTTGAAAGAAACACTGGTTTTGTCACAATCTGAACAATGACAATTGGTTATGTTAAATTATTATGCACTAAAAATATACCCGTGCTTTGCAGCGGAAGTGTACTGTCTTAAAGTTTTACTGCGTAGGTGAAAATATGTCACTTATTGTTTGTTAAGTATCTCTCTGTATACGGTGATTTAAGTTAAGCTTTCTTGTTGCAATATAACTAAACTGGGCGCTGAGTTTACTCTTGAGAATTCAACTTAAAGTTGCTTAGAAATATACATATGACAAATAAAATCATCGAATATAATATAATTTTACGTACGATAAAGAGCACCGGGGAACTAAAACAATTCAGTAGGGTTTAAGTTTAGTTTAAAAATCAGAATAGAAATATAGCTCATAGCTATATATTCGGCTTAGCAAGGGATGGCATTCGGAATAAAACACATCTACACACACACACGCACACGCACACACACACATAAACACACGCACGCATGCACGCACACACACACACACACACGCGCGCGCACGCACGCACGCATGCACGAACGCACGCACGCACGCACACGCACACACACACACACACACACACACAAAACTTATCCCCAAATAAAATGCATTAAAACTATTTTCATAACTACTTTGTTCAATTTTGTCCCTTTTATAAAACGATCATTTTTACCGATGGAATCCCATATCTATTATTTTGCTTTTTCGTTAAGGGATGAAATTCGTTGTTTATTTTTGTATTCTAATGTGAGACAAAGATATAACATTTTAAGAAAACAATTGATTTTGGTACCCCGGACCGTTCCCCCCTTTTTTTTCATCTCCAGTATGACGTCACAAAGCTTTGCACCGCCCCTCCTCATAAAAGCCGCAATTTCTGTTTGAAAATAAGCATTTTCAAACTACTTTTTTGTCATTTAAGTATGTATTAATTGTAAGGCTGCACTATAATACCGTAACACACGTGAAGCCATTTAAAACGTCATTAAATAAATTTTAAGCAATGAAATACTTATGTATACCTTTTAAGTTGCGCGTTTTGATGTGACGTCCCACTTCTTTAAACAAAAACAAAAATTTAAAAACCCTTCCCCTCGTCACACATCGTCTCAAATGGTCGACCCCCTCCCCACCTCTCAGGTGCGTGACGTCATTTATGGACGGCCCCATACCCCCACACCAGAGTTTTGTTCCTGAAAAATACAGAAATTATAATACAACATATAAAAAATATTCAATCGACTGTTTATTAGCGCACGTGGAACAATGACTAAAATTAATTTTAAATATTGCCTTTGTTATTTCGGCTACAAAGGCATTAACATGACATATTCAATTGGCAATATAAATTAATTAAGGATTTTCAGGTTCGCTTGTTTTAAGTTAATCTTCTTCTGTTCTAATAAGTCCTGTAGCCAATGTTTAATTTTTATACCTGTAAAGCTTATGTACACAAAAAATGAAAGCATTTGCCCTAGGCCCACTTATGTTAACAAATTAAAGGAATGAGCAAACAAAACTTAAGTTGGAGAAATTTTGATTATTGATAAGGTGTTAATCGGTATAGAAAAAGTTTTTAACGAATGAAATATAATTAAAAGATAAATATTAAGGAGATATCCATGATTATATAAACACGAAATTATATCAGTTAAATACGATCACATTAATAGTATTAAATTATATATATATATATATATATATATTATTTATATATATATATATATATATATATATATATATATATATATATATATATATATATATATATATATATATATATATATATATATAAAATATATATAATATATAAAGCTCAGTTGGTGTTTGTATCTTTGTATGTTTGGATGTTCAACGTTTTGACTGTAAGTTCCACAATCACGGAAAAACCAAATGACGGAGGAGACCAAATTTGGCAGGAAGGTTCATTGTAACCTGCAGATGGTTTACCTATATTTTTGTAATTGTCCCTTTTGCCCGAAAGCCATTAAGTGAAAGATCAGAGAATGTTGAGACAAATAGAGAAATATTAAATCTCATTTCGATATTGAATATCTTCATGCGGACATTCATAACGCGTTCATTTTGTTGCGGTATTTTTTTCCACAACTTTATTTTGAGCGGTGCCCTTTCAAAAATCTTTTATTGTAAAATTACGGTGCGCACCTATTCGTGTTCGTATCTTAAGTTGAACTGAGTGGTACAAAGCAGTTGCCTTTTTTAAAGGTACTATTATCAAAATGGTCGGTAATAGATAAATCTGATAAATAACTCGGCAACAAATATAATAACCAACAAATAGTACTTGGAAAAAGGGCCAGCACACTCCCGCTACAAAGTGCGGGTATATTTCGTGTATATATATATATATATATATATACTAGTTTGCGCCGTGGCGCCTACGCGTCCACTGTTTTTAGGGCGCCTACAGCGCCCACTTTTTTCAAAAGCCCAACTAACTTATCCTTGTTTGATAAATACTTAAATAATCAACTTACTGAAATTTACACAAAGTATTTTATAATAGGGGTTGTAGGGCGCCTACGGCGCTCACTCCAGCTGTAGGGCGCCTACATTTTTTTGTGTCAAACGCCCAAGTAACTTATCCTTGTTTGATAAATACGAAATATTAAACTTGCTGAAATGTACAATAAGTATTTTATAATTATAAATCCTCAAATCCTATTTTTACATCGTTCCCTTTTCAAAAATTAAAATATAAGCTAAAAGAATGACGTCATATAATATTTTTTTACAGCGCGTCTTTAATTTATAATTATTTTGCACACCTTTTTGCGCGCCTACCTATGCACGCCTTGTATTAAAAAATAAGCTTAAAAAATGACGTCTATCCGGTCCGGATATCTGGACTTTCGCCACTATCCGGATTCGGCAAATACTTATGGCAGATCTGGATAGTATCCGGATATGAATGTAGTAAAGAGTTTGTGTAATCAAATTAAATTAATATTAATAAGTTTATACACAAATAAATTATAAAAAAACAATAACCAGAAATCAGTACAATTAACAAGGGATAGTGAGAGAGCATTTAGCACAGTGGGGCACATAAATGATGATAAGCGTTCTCGCTAATCACCGAGTAAACTTGGGATGTTATTGTTCTTGAAAAAGAATTGGGAATGACAAAAAAAATTTCGAAACTTAAAAATCGAAGAAACAAACTACTATCTTAATCTGCTGAGTACATGTACCATGTTACAACTTACTAGTAACTAGTAACTACTAACTAGTTACTATTTTACTTACTCATGTCATTAAATTATTTTCATTGTTATAGCATCGATCCGAGGCAGATCCCGAGTCGCGGGTTCGAGCCCAGGTACTGGCAAGGCCCCTGGGGCATTGTGCTGGCCACACTTTTCCCTGCTCGTTAGTGGTGGCTAAAAACTTGTGAACGCTACATCACTTGCCCCATAGTCCGTCATGGACTGGAAAGGGGTCATTTTCATTTCAAATGTCTAATTATTAGTTTATACTATAAGCTTTATAGTTAAACAGGAGCCTTAGAAACTGGGATAGGCTGAGTGTTGACTTTCGTTTTTAATTTCTTTGTCATTGACTAGTTCGTTGACAGTAGTCAATCATGCAATACTTTAAATTCAGTATTTTCATTTAAACACTTTACTAATATGATATAAGTTATATCATTGTTATAATTTTATATTCTTTTTTTCGTTGAACTTTAAATGGCAGATACAATTCTGATTTGATTTTCGAACTTAAAAATAAAAATGTTGCTTGTCTCACGCGTTAAATTATAAGACTGAATAAGGATGGGGTGCGCAACCTGCGGCCGTACGGCCGCATGCGGCCGTGGGCACGAAAATGTGCGGCCATGGAAATCTGTTTAATTTATAATAACATGCTCTTAATAACAACCTATATATATATATATTGTAGAGAACCTGACTAGTAGTGTGTTGATGGACCTCCTTACTGGTCATACTATATAAATTGCTTCATTCGTTTCTTATTTCCTAGTCACACTTGTCTTCTCGTACTCAATCTCAAAATCAAACTCCAAGACTGCAGGTACACTAATTAATTACTTTATTGATTCACTTGTTTTCTCTTCTCCACATAACACTAAGACTTGTCTACTTCGCTTTCTCTTACTTCAAACTGTCCTAAGTCCACGGTCGACCAGTTCAACGCGACTGTCCAAACAACTAGCCAATTCTAGCACGTGGGTCGTATTCCAAAACAAATGTCGTATACCAATTATAAAGTTTCACGTCCAAACAGGACGTATACCAATTTGGACTTATTCCAAAGCAAGCTTATACCGAGGTACCTCTGTTTATATATATATACATACATACAGTGCTTTTGTTTAAAAAAAGGTCCCGGTACTCAGTGATGGATTGCCCAACTTATAACTACCAGTTCGCACCTCGATGCAAGCTGAATCACAACTGCAAAGATACTAGATGTCGAAAACAACTTTATTTTATAATTAACCAATAATAATAAACATTAAAATACAAGAAAAGTAATAATTTTTCCCACATTGAAAAAGGTGCCGGTACGCCGTACCGGTGCGTACCGTCACAAAAAAAAGCACAGCATATATATATGTATATATATATATATATATATATATATATATATATATATATATATATATATATATATATATATATATAATATATACATTTATTTTTTGATCAAATAAAATCGTAAATGACTGATTATTTAACATATTTTGGAAAAAATCTTTTCTATCAATACGTCTTCACTTAATCTGCATTTACATTACAAAATATGCCAATGTTCTTACCTCAACTACATAGCTTTTAACTCACCTATATAGCTTCCTTTACCTCATCTATATAGCTCTTACCTCACCTAAATAGTTCTTACATCACCTAGATAGCTCTTACCTCACTTACATATCTTTTTCCTCAACTAAATAACTCTTACCTCACTTATATATTTTTTATATAATATACATAGCTCTTACCTGGCCGACATATTCCACTCCGTGAGGTATAGTGAGTTCAGGGAGGACATTTCTCAGGTACCACTCAAAGTTTTGACATTTCAACCTTTCTCTCATAATCTTACGATCTGTCACATTACCATAATCTATCTGTTAAATGAGAAAGTATTTGTTGAAGCTTTGTAAGTCAATTCGCCTTATCCTATATAATTTAGGAAAAAGTTAATCCTAGAGATGTTAGTTCTTTATACATGAACAGAGGCATTGTTACATTCATTTTTTTAAAATTCGTTGTAGGATGTAATAGAAATTATTAATGAGTGTAGTAGGCTAAGGGGTTGTCCATAAATGACGTCGCGCACCTAAGTGGGAGGGGGGTCCACAAATATGTGACGAGGGGGAGGGGGTGTGTTTGAGAAATTTGATGTCACATAAAAAATTGCAACTTTAAATAAAAGTTCAACTTAATTTTGTTTATTTCTTACAATTTATTTTATAACGTTTTACATAAATTCACGCGTTCACGCGTGTTACCCACGATATTAGAGTGCAACATTACACTAAATACATACTTAAATGACAAAAAAGTGATTTGAAAAATGCTCTTTTTCAAATATACAATACAGCTTTTATGGGGGAGAGAAGCTTTGTGGCGTCATATTGGAGGGGGGTCTAAGTTTTCGTGACGAGGGGGGAGGGAGAGTGAAAAATCTGCCAAAATCGCGTGACGTCATTTATGGATGGCCCCTAATCTATGTGTAGTATAGTCTGTGTATAATACAAAAGCTTAGAGCACGTTGAAGAGTCAGCTATATAGGCTCAAAAATAGTTTCCTTACAGTTTGGTAATTCTTTGCCTCATAAAAGTAATTTTTGTAGTTGTCCATCCACACTTCTGCTACTCGCATAGAATTTTTCATGACGGCGTTGGGGGGGCCCTTCGAAGGAACACCTGATCTGAAGACATGGCCCACATGGGAGCAGGCGTCCATCAATAATGTCCCACCACACATCCAGGTCTGCAAGCAGAAATTAAGTCACAAGAAATTAGTTTAAAAAACGCAAAGTGTTTGATACATTTCTCTAATTTATATTTAATGTATTTTAGATTATCTGTAGAGACAATTCATAGTAGCATTGCTTGACTAGCAATGAGTTATGGAGCATAGATTATTTGTATCCGATACATTGCAAAGAGAACGTCGACAAACGATGACCACTATGATCAGAGACCCTAGATGAGGGGAAGATCTGTTGCTCAACAGGACAAGACAACAGAGACGAGCGAGGCCGGCGCTTGGCCTAACCCGTCCAAGAGGTGAAAGGAAACCAACCGTGCCCGAGGAGTAATGGATGTGTTTATTATAACACATAGAAACCCGCCTGTCCATACCAGAGAAGCTAAAGTGATTTATTAGTATTCTTAGTGGTAGTAATTATCATTGATGGTCATTTATTTCAGAAGATTTACTTTCTTTGTGTATTTGTATTTCATTTATACAGCTATACATTTTTATATTTTCATTAAATGTTATTGCCTGTCTAATAACTGAGATGTTGTCTATTTTATTTGGTGTAAGTGTATGATCCACAAGTAGTTAATTTCAAAGTAGATCTACGCATCGTCATCTAAGATATAATATTCATACTTAAAATTGGGGATTCAGTGTCTTGGATGTAACATTTCTCCACAACCTCCAAATTATTCTTTTTTAACAATGTAAAAATGTGTGTGTATATACATACGCATACGTCATTTTGTATGCACAAGAGCTGAGCTAAAATGCGAGGAAACCAACCTTAAATGAGAGTTCAATATTTTCTCCACCCCAAAAGTCCATCTCAGGATCATAGGTGCCAAGTTCGATGAAAAAGTTTCTCGCTATAGCAAACAGACCCCCAGGCATTGTGGGCGATCTGAAAGTTTGAGTCAAAGTCTGCATGTACTCAGTTTCATTTTCAACCATGTTTCTATCATTAGATTAAAATTAGCCAACTAGCAAAACAATCAGAAGCTGATTGAAACGAAATATTACTATATAAGGGGAAATAGAACAAGATTAAGCTGGAATACATTAAATTCATTGTATAGTACTTAATGAATAAGTAAAAGTCTATTACATTTCCAATTTTCAAAACAACTGCAGAAACTCTAGACAGAGGTGAACACGAATAGGTAATAGAATAAAACAAAGTTATTATTGAAGCTTGAGTGCACGGAGGAAATTGATCCTTCATGTTCAACCCGTAAGGTTAGGGATGCAATGTTAAAGCAGTGAATTCTTTAAAACAAAGCATATATTTCAAATTAATTATTTATAGTATAAAATGCTGCTCTCCAACCAAATGAAACCGTCTTCATCTACATCTTACCTCAGGACCACTGACTCAAACAATGAAATTGTGCTTTCCATAGTTATATTCTTACTTATTCAACGCCTTTAAAATAGATTTGTATCCAATAAATTCGTATTTGTATCCAATAAATCCGTATTTCTATCCAATAAATCCGTATTTGTATCCAATAAATCCGTATTTGTATTAAAAAGAGCGCAGCCTCAAATACCACATCAATCAGAAATTTTGATGCCGTAAGCTGAGCCTTAAAGCAAGAATGTTCGTTATTACCTTACAAGGATTTTCATAATAAAACCAATGGGATATACTGACGTAATGAAGTTTTAAAAAAAAACAGAGAATTTCTTTATTTTGTGAAACCTCACTTACAAGGCACTGTATCCTCAGTGCGCTCCTCTGTGACCAAGTGAACACGATGGGCTTCCTATTTTATAGTTTCTGAAGGCTACGCAGCTGCATTAAATGCTGGTTTATGGATGGCAGCATAGCTGACCTAAGCGCAGATTTATGGACATCCGTACTGCAATTTTCTCTTTAAGCTGCGTGGCCACGCATATATCTGACCACCGTTTGGCAGCAGTTTAGAATTACCGCACCGCAAATTTTGTAAAATATTGGTTAGAGGTAACATTGCCACACAGGTGACCTAATCGCTGGTAAATTGACGGCCACACTGCTGGCTCTTGGTTAGAGGTAACATTGACACACAGGTGACCTAATCGCTGGTAAATTGACGGCCACACTGCTGGCTCTTGGTTAGAGGTAACATTGGCACACAGGTGACCTAATCGCTGGTAAATTGACGGCCACACTGCTGGCTCTTGGTTAGAGGTAACATTGGCACACAGGTGACCTAATCGCTGGTAAATTGACGGCCATACTGCTGGCTCTTGGTTAGAGGTAACATTGCCACACAGGTGACCTAATCGCTGGTAAATTGACGGCCACACTGCTGGCTCTTGGTTAGAGGTAACATTGGCACACATTCGACCTAATCGCTGGTAAATTGACGGCCATACTGCTGGCTCTTGGTTAGAAGTAACATTGCCACACAGGTGACATAATCGATTGTAAATTGACGGCCACACTGCTGGCTCTTGGTTAGAGGTAACATTGCCACACAGGTGACCTAATCGCTGGTAAATTGACGGCCATACTGCTGGCTCTTGGTTAGAGGTAACATTGCCACACAGGTGACCTAATCGCTGGTAAATTGACGGCCACACTGCTGGCTCTTGGTTAGAGGTAACATTGGCACACAGGTGACCTAATCGCTGGTAAATTGACGGCCACACTGCTGGCTTTTGGTTAGAGGTAACATTGCCACACAGGTGACCTAATCGCTGGTAAATTGACGGCCACACTGCTGGCTCTTGGTTAGAGGTAACATTGGCACACAGGTGACCTAATCGCTGGTAAATTGACGGCCACACTGCTGGCTCTTGGTTAGAGGTAACATTGCCACACAGGTGACCTAATCGCTGGTAAATTGACGGCCACACTGCTGGCTCTTGGTTAGAGGTAACATTGGCACACAGGTGACCTAATCGCTGGTAAAGTGACGGCCACACTGCTGGCTCTTGGTTAGAGGTAACATTGGCACACATGTGACCTAATCGCTGGTAAATTGAAGGTCATACTGCTGGCTCTTGGTTAGAGGTAACATTGGTACACAGGTGACCTAAGCGCTGGTAAATTGACGGCCACACTGCTGGCTCTTGGTTACAGGTAACATTGGCACACAGGTGACCTAATCGCTGGTAAATTGACGGTCATACTGCTGGCTCTTGGTTAGAGGTAACATTGGCACACAGGTGACCTAATCGCTGGTAAATTGACGGCCACACTGCTGGCTCTTGGTTAGAGGTAACATTGGCACACAGGTGACCTAATCGCTGGTAAATTGACGGTCATACTGCTGGCTCTTGGTTAGAGGTAACATTGGCACACAGGTGACCTAATCGCTGGTAAATTGACGGCCACACTGCTGGCTCTTGGTTAGAGGTAACATTGCCACACAGGAGACCTAATCGCTGGTAAATTGACGGCCACACTGATGGCTCTTGGTTAGAGGTAACATTGGCACACAGGTGACCTAATCGCTGGTAAATTGAAGGTCATACTGCTGGCTCTTGGTTATAGGTAACATTGGCACACAGGTGACCTAATCGCTGGTAAATTGAAGGTCATACTGCTGGCTCTTGGTTAGAGGTAACATTGGCACACAGGTGACCTAATCGCTGGTAAATTGAAGGTCATACTGCTGGCTCTTGGTTAGAGGTAACATTGGCACACAGGTGACCTAATCGCTGGTAAATTGACGGCCACACTGCTGGCTCTTGGTTACAGGTAACATTGGCACACAGGTGACCTAATCGCTGGTAAATTGACGGCCACACTGCTGGCTCTTGGTTAGAGGTAACATTGACACACAGGAGACCTAATCGCTGGTAAATTGACGGCCACACTGATGGCTCTTGGTTAGAGGTAACATTGGCACACAGGTGACCTAATCGCTGGTAAATTGAAGGTCATACTGCTGGCTCTTGGTTATAGGTAACATTGGCACACAGGTGACCTAATCGCTGGTAAATTGAAGGTCATACTGCTGGCTCTTGGTTAGAGGTAACATTGGCACACAGGTGACCTAATCGCTGGTAAATTGAAGGTCATACTGCTGGCTCTTGGTTAGAGGTAACATTGGCACACAGGTGACCTAATCGCTGGTAAATTGACGGCCACACTGCTGGCTCTTGGTTACAGGTAACATTGGCACACAGGTGACCTAATCGCTGGTAAATTGACGGTCATACTGCTGGCTCTTGGTTAGAGGTAACATTGGCACACAGGTGACCTAATCGCCGGTAAATTGACGGCCACACTGCTGGCTCTTGGTTAGAGGTAACATTGACACACAGGTGACCTAATCGCTGGTAAATTGACGGCCACACTGCTGGCTCTTGGTTAGAGGTAACATTGGCACACAGGTGACCTAATCGCTGGTAAATTGACGGCCACACTGCTGGCTCTTGGTTAGAGGTAACATTGGCACACAGGTGACCTAATCGCTGGTAAATTGACGGCCACACTGCTGGCTCTTGGTAAGAGTTAACATTGCCACACAGGTGACCTAATCGCTGGTAAATTGACGGCCACACTGATGGCTCTTGGTTAGAGGTAACATTGCCACACAGGTGACCTAATCGCTGGTAAATTGACGGTCACACTGCTGGCTCTTGGTTAGAGGTAACATTGCCACACAGGTGACCAAATCGCCGGTAAATTGACGGCCACACTGCTGGCTCTTGGTTACAGGTAACATTGGCACACAGGTGACCTAATCGCTGGTAAATTGACGGCCACACTGCTGGCTCTTGGTTAGAGGTAACATTGCCACACAGGTGACCTAATCGCTGGTAAATTGACGGCCACACTGCTGGCTCTTGGTTAGAGGTAACATTGGCACACAGGTGACCTAATCGCTGGTAAATTGACGGCCACACTGCTGGCTTTTGGTTAGAGGTAACATTGCCACACAGGTGACCTAATCGCTGGTAAATTGACGGCCACACTGCTGGCTCTTGGTTAGAGGTAACATTGGCACACAGGTGACCTAATCGCTGGTAAATTGACGACCACACTGCTGGCTCTTGGTTAGAGGTAACATTGCCACACAGGTGACCTAATCGCTGGTAAATTGACGGCCACACTGCTGGCTCTTGGTTAGAGGTAACATTGGCACACAGATGACCTAATCGCTGGTAAAGTGACGGCCACACTGCTGGCTCTTGGTTAGAGGTAACATTGGCACACAGGTGACCTAATCGCTGGTAAATTGACGGCCACACTGCTGGCTCTTGGTTAGAAGTAACATTGCCACACAGGTGACCTAATCGCCGGTAAATTGACGGCCACACTGCTGGCTCTTGGTTAGAGGTAACATTGCCACACAGGTGACCTAATCGCTGGTAAATTGACGGCCACACTGCTGGCTCTTGGTTAGAGGTAACATTGCCACACAGGTGACCTAATCGCTGGTAAATTGACGGCCACACTGCTGGCTCTTGGTTAGAGGTAACATTGGCACACAGGTGACCTAATCGCTGGTAAATTGACGGCCACACTGCTGGCTCTTGGTTAGAGGTAACATTGCCACACAGGTGACCTAATCGCTGGTAAATTGACGGCCACACTGCTGGCTCTTGGTAGCTTGTTTAAATGTCAACACTTACTTATTCCATTTTCAAGTACTGAATCCAAATAATTAAATCATCAATCTGCATCAGGATATTAATCCTACAAAGACTATCTTTATACATACGTTTTGATATAACAAGGATTGCTGAGAATATGTGTATATAAAACTTTTTATTGGCTTCGTATGGCTATAAGACTGTCTTGGGCCGTGGATTAACTCTAGGATATTTGTTAGCCTTGTGGTAGAAAATAAATTTATTTACTTGAATTCGAGTAAACCTATAGATCAATGAATTTTTAGCGATACAATTAAGTTTATATGTTTTAAATATCAACGGCAGACTCCAACAAAACCTCTTGATCTTAATCTTCCATACCACGTACACCAATATGACACAACCGAACTATTTTGGGTTTTTTTGAAAGGTAATTTATTCTGCTCACTTAAATGGTTCAGTGATATCCTTCCTTCTGTCGAACTCACGTCTGGGAATTTCTAACCAATCAAACATGAGGGTTGTGAAGTGAAAAGTTCCGTAATAAGTGGGATTCTTATTGCAGTCCACGGCGAATGTCTTATCACGGATGCCATCTATCAGTGGAAAAACAACTGCTTTTGGGTTCAGGGATATCTGCATCAACAAGGGCTCCGCCCAGCCTGAATACGTTATTATTTCAAAGACGAGATGAGGAACAAAAGAGAAAGCCAATTAGTCTATGGGACTATTACATTTGATATAAAAAAGGCCACGATTCATTAATCTCATCTCCTTTTAAATCAATAACAGAAAATTTAAACCTGTGGTACAGTGATCTTATTTGAAGTCATTCTAGCGTTGTGTAAACTTTCTATCTCGCAGTCTCAACATGTCAAATTTACACATTACAAGTTGTAAATGGAAAGAATTTTCATCTTTTCCCTGCAACTATGGACTCACGTTGGGAAGGTTTATTTTTCTATCAGCATTTGTTTTTAAGAATTTAATTCTCTTCTGTTTCGTGGCTGTAATTTACATCAACAAATACTTTCTCTAAAAGAATTGAAAAGCATATCAATAAATTTAAAAGAATAGTTAACCCAATGACTTAGCATATTCTAAGTTATTGATATTTACACAATTCGCTATTTTACAAGCTTTTATTTAACTCACATTGTTTGTATGTTGTATTTTAATACTGCAATCACTGCACACTAAAACAATCTTCTCAACATAAATGACCATTCTAATTTACAGTTACAAACGTGACTTATATCTCAAGTATATCTCAACATAAATGACCCTTATACTTTACAGTTACAAACGTGACGTATATCTCCATTACCTGGGAAACACTCGATATGAGCATCCAAAAACACCACCACAGGGGCCGTGGACGCCTCAAATCCCAGAAGTCTTGCTTTGATTAAACCAATCTTCCTCTCAGATCGAAATATTTTTACTTTGGGGAATCTACTGAAGTATTTGTCTAGTGGTGCTCCAAGAAAACCTTTCCAGAGACATGATGAGAGATGATGAAATAATAAAATTAGTTAAATGAGTTGTGCTATCGGAGGGAAATATTGAACCTAATGTTGAGATTTATTTGACCCGGCACCTAATGTTGAGATAATTAGATCACTGACTTAATTAATGTTGAGATAATTAGATCACTGACTTAATGTTGAGATAATTAGATCACTGACTTAATTAATGTTGAGATAATTAGATCACTGACTTAATGTTGAGATAATTAGATCACTGACTTAATGTTGAGATAATTAGATCACTGACTTAATGTTGAGATAATTAGATCACTGACTTAATGTTGAGATAATTGGATCACTGACTTAATGTTGAGATAATTGGATCACTAACCTAATGTTGAGATAATTAGATCACTGACCTAATGTTGAGATAATTGTATCACTGACATAATGTTGAGATAATTGGATAACTGACCTAATTTTGAGATAATTTATCACTGACCTAATGTTGAGATAATTGGATAACTGACCTAATGTTGAGATAATTGGATAACTGACCTAATGTTGAGATAATTGGATAACTGACCTAATGTTGAGATAATTGGATCACCGACCTAATGTTGAGATAATTGGATCACTGACTTAATGTTGAGATAATTGGATTACTAACCTAATGTTGAGATAATTGGATCACTGACTTAATGTTGAGATAATTAGATCACTAACTTAATGTTGAGATAATTGGATCACTGACTTAATGTTGAGATAATTGGATTACTGACTTAATGTTGAGATAATTAGATCACTAACTTAATGTTGAGATAATTGGATCACTGACTTAATGTTGAGATAATTGGATTACTGACTTAATGTTGAGATAATTGGATAACTGACCTAATGTTGAGATAATTGGATCACCGACCTAATGTTGAGATAATTGGATCACTGACTTAATGTTGAGATAATTGGATTACTAACCTAATGTTGAGATAATTGGATCACTGATCTAATTTTGAGATAATTAGATCACTACTTTAATGTTGAGATAATTGGATCACTGACTTAATGTTGAGATAATTGGATTACTAACCTAATGGTGAGATAATTGGATTACTAACCTAATGTTGAGATAATTGGATCACTGACTTAATGTTGAGAGAATTGGATTACTAACCTAATGTTGAGATAATTGGATCACTGACTTAATGTTGAGATAATTAGATCACTAACTTAATGTTGAGATAATTGGATCACTGACTTAATGTTGAGAGAATTGGATCACTGACTTAATGTTGAGATAATTGTAGCACTGACCTAATGTTGAGATAATTGAACCACTGACCTAAAGTTGAACAATCATCTACAAGTATAATTTCTCTCAGAAGATGTTCCTGAGTTCTGGACAACACACTGTGAACAGATCTTAAAAGTGTGGACCAAGCCTCGTTGTGGAATATGATGATGACACTCAATGTATCCAGTGAACCGTTGAACGACTTAACAGCTTGCTTACATCTGGGAGTAGACGGAACGGAAATGAAAATCCCAGAGTCTCCTCACATAAGTAAACAGATAAGATCGATGCTTAGCATTAAATATTAATAGCATTTATTTTATTTTCATTGTAGAGATCTTTAAAAAAAATGAAAATAATAATTATAATTTAACAATGCCCATAATGCGTTAAGCTTCCAGAGTTTATAAAACCAAGGAAAGTGATAGGGTCAGAAAGATAACACCAAGGAAAGTGATACGGTCAGACATACAACACCAAGGAAAGTTATACGGTCAGACAGACAACATAGACAGTGATACGATCAGACACACAACACCAAGGACAGTCATACATTAAACCAGTAAACAATGAATGCCATATACATTCAGACAGTAAACACTGAGGACAGTGATACATTCAGACAGTAAACACTGAGGACATGGATACATTCAGACAGTAAACACTAAGGACAGTGATACATTCAGACAGTAAACACTGAGGACAGTGATACATTCAGACAGTAAACACTGAGGACAGTGACACATTCAGACAGTAAACACTGAGGACAGTGATACATTCAGACAGTAAACACTGAGGACAGTGATACATGCAGACAGTAAACACTGAGGACATGGATACATTCAGACAGTAAACACTGAGGACATGGATACTGTCAGACAGACAACACCAAGGGTAGTTGCACGGTCAGACAGACTTAGAGTTGATGGAGCAGAAAAAAAAGAAATGGTACATTTTTAAATCCTTTATATTAACTCCTTGTGTCAGCTTGAGGCCTTGATTGTTTGTTTGCCGAAAAAACGTTGGATCGATTTTTAACCCACTTCCTCGTAAGCTAGCGAGCTGAAATTTTGCAGGCAGACTCGTGCCGATGATAAAAATGTATCAAAATTTCAGATCGATCGCATGTACTGTAATTAAATGTTTGAATTTTTAGATTATTTTTATTTATCTCAATGTACTATGTTAATTTGTGTGCTAGTGTCGTGGTGCGTATTATATTGAACAACCTCTCCTGTCGCGCAATAAGGTGCATATTATATTGATAATACTTTTAAAAAATATATTCCCGATCGGTGCGCATTATATTAAACATGTTTTAGGCCTATGAGACATAAATAAAATTTTGGATTTTTGGATTGTCGTGCGCTGCGTATTTTAATGAACATTCTTGTAGTTATGTCTCGTAAATAAATGATTTATAGTCAAAACTTTGTTTTTTACGATTTTTTAAAATTTATTGATAAGATCCTTTATTTTAACTCGTGGTGTCTGCTGGAGGCCTTGATTGTTTGCCGAAAAAACTACTGATCGATTTTTAACACACTTCGTGGTAAGCTAGCGAGGTGAAATTTTTCAGGCAGACTCGTGTCGATGATAAAAATTATGTATCAAAATTGCAGATCGATCGAATGTATTGTTATTAAATCAATGAAATTTTAGATTATCTCTATTTAATTTCTATGTTGCATGCTATTTTTTTGTGCTTGAGTGTCGCGGTGCACGCGTATTATCTTGAACAACCTTTATAATGCATTCCTTTTTTTGCTGTGCGGTGCGTATTACATTGACGGTACTTTAAAAATATATTCCCAATCGGTTCGCATTATATTAAACATGTTTTACGAGACATAAATTTTTTTTTGGATTTGTTTACTGTCGTTCGCTGAGTATTATAATGAACATTCTTTTAGTTATGTCTCGTATATAAAAGATAGTCGAAAACTTGTTTTTACTTTTTTTTAAAATTATTTAAAAAATACAAGGTAAATCGGTCATTACGATTGTTTACTTTGTACTACTAATCTTTGTCTTTGAGCTCTTTTTTAGACAAGAGTTAGCGGTATTTTTAAAACAAAATTATGTGGTAAACAGTGGCGAAAGCGAGTGCATTAAAATTCATTGTTGAAAACAAAATTTTAAAAACAATTTATTAATACATTATCAAAAATAAATACAACTATTAAATAATGTAAGTGCAGATGTTTAATAAAATAATATTTTATAACTTCTGGTAGAGCAGTGGAATCGGGTAGAATGTAGACAACGACCTTGATGACCTACAGTAACAACAACGATATTCAGTGCACATGTAGAAATCACCTATGACCCGCTCCTAAGCCGACCCCCCAACTTTTCCCCTTAGATTTTGTCCAAAATAGGTCGGTTTTAGAACGAGTATATACGGTAATTCCGCAAGCAGGTCTCACAGATACCAGCAGATAGTGTAAACCATATGCAGTTGTTGTTTCACTGAGCTGATGCTAAAGTGAGGGTTGCATGAAATATTGGGACGACAGTGTATTGATACCTAACAATGTAACAATAGTTACACAGTAACAGACAACGCATAATAAGTCACTTAGCAAACCACCTTATTGACTGTTTAAATAACAACACACAATAAGTCAAGTCATCAACAGAGTAACAAACATAATTTACTTTTCTGGTGAGCACACGGACAGTTTCCTGTGTACTGATATCTTGTTACTAACATATTCATTAAAGTTGTGGAGTCTCCAGCCTTCCTTGTACGCCCGGCTCTCACTTTCATTCAGCTGATTTACTTTCACATTTACGCCAGCGCCATTTTCTCCTGGAAACGAAGTCCATAACTGTTAGTGTTAGCAAAATATTTACGTCTTATGGAAGTTTTAGCTCAGCACATTGTTGAATGAAAACATTGTTATACTGCAAGATTACACAGCAAGTTACGGGATGTGTAATAAAACTTTTCAACAAAGTACATTAATAAATAGTAATAAACGTTTTCCAGTGTCGAAGGATGAAAGTTTCGCAATGAAGAGAAAACAACCTATTGGGAAAACATCTTCGGTAAATTTTTCGTCAATATCTACATCGACTTTGACAGGCTGAGGATGAAATTTGGGACAGTGTACATCAGATGATTGACTTCGCCGCTGTAGGTCCTATCTTATCTTATCATCTTATCTATCTTTATCTTATCATATTATCTATCTTATCTTATCATATTATCTATTAAAAACGCTCAATCTATACAGAATATTATTGCGTCCTACAGTTTTCCAAGTCTTATGTCAACATTTAAAACTTTAATCAAAATGCAAAACTAGACACAAAATATGGATAAGCCTAGCTCGCAATTCAATTTGTTAATGAGGAGATGCTGTAATAGATAAGATGTCTTTTCTTGCATTTTTAAAATCCCTTATATTAACTTCACCGGCGTCTCTGTCGACATCTCTATCTCTCTCTCCCTCTCTCTGTCTGTCTGTCTTGGGCGGGCGATAAAACAAAAATCAAAAATGACCCATTTCCCGTGATCCGATTGCGCTGAAATTTGGCACACGAACCCGTCTTACCTAACAATGCCTCGTATCAAAATTTCAGATCGATCGAACGTACCGTAAATAAATTAATGCATTTTTAGTTTAGCCTTTTATAACGTATGTAATTGAAATTCACGGTTTGTTTTTTTTCCCACGTGAGCGTTTGAGTTGACGCTTTGACGTCGACCCATCGAAGTACAGGCGTGCTTTTGTTTACATTTTACGTGTCATGCTGAGCTCGGTCCAACCAGCCCCCCTCCGCCCCCCTAGGGTTATGAGGCAATGTTGAGTTAAGACAGATTCAGGCTGTAAATGCTTGTAGCGTTTGAAAATAATCAATACTGTTAGTTATGTCTCATATATAAGGGATTTATAGTCAAAAACTTTGTTTTTACGGGTTTGTTTTATTAAATCATTTATATTAGCTTCACCGCCGTCTCTCTCTGTCTCACTGTCTCTCTGTCTTGGGCGGGCGGAAAAACAAAAGTAAAAAATGACCCACTTTCCGTGAAGCCATCGAGCGGAAATTTAACACATGGACCCGTGTAACCGAACGATGCATCGTATCAAAATTTCAGATCGATCGAACGCACCGTAATTAAATTAATGCATTTTTAGTGTATCTATAAACGACAGATGTAATTCAAATTCACGTTTTTTTTTCCACGTGCCAGCTCAGTTCGCTCGATGGCGCCACACGGTCGATATACCGGCGTGCTTTTGTTTACATTTTACGTGTCCCGCTGAGCTTGTTCCAGCGATCGGTGACCAGACCTTTCCCCTCTCCCACCCGCCCCCGGGGTTATAAGGCAAATGGGAGTTAACACAAATTCAGGCTGTAAATGTGTGTCGCATTTGAAGATAATCAATACTTTTAGTTATGTCTCATATATAAGGGATTTATAGTCAAAAACTTTGTTTTTACGGGTTTGTTTTTATTAAATCCCTTATTTAACTTCACCGCCGTCTCTGTCTCTCTGTCTTGGGCGGGCGGAAAAACAAAAGTCAAAAATGACCAACTTCCCGTAAAGCCATCGAGCTGAAATTTGGCACATGGACCCGTGTCACCCAACAATGCATCGTATCAAAATTGCAGATGGATCGAACGTACCATACTTAAATTAATGCATTTTTAGTTTATATCTATACAACGTATGTAATTCAATTTCACGGTTTGTTATTGTTTTTTTTCACGTGACAGCTCAGTCTCGCGTTGACGACAGCCGTCGATGTACCGGTGTGCTTTTGTTTACATTTTAAGTGTCACGCTGAGCACGGTCCAGCGATCGGTGACCAGACCGTTCCCCTCTCCCACCCCCCTCCGGTTTTAAAGCAAAGGGGAGTTAAGACAGATTCAGTCTGTAAATGTTTGTCGCGTTTGAACATTATCAATACAGTTAGTTATGTCTCATATATAAGGGATTTATAGTCAAAAACTTTGTTTTTACGGGGTTTGTTTTATTAAATCCCCTATATTAACTTCACCGCCGTCACTCTCTGTCTTAGGCGGCGGAAAAACAAAAGTAAATAAAACTAACCCGTAAAAACAAAGTTTTTGACTATAAATCCCTTATATATGAGACATAACTAACAGTATTGATTATTTTCAAACATTTACAGACTGAATCTGTCTTAACTCAAGTTTGCTTCATAACCCTAGGGGGGAGGGGTGGGTGGGAGGGGGAGAGGGGAAAAGTCTGGTCACTGATTCGCTTGACCGAGCTCAACGTGACACGTAAAATGTAAACAAAAGCACCCCGTCGCTTCGTTGGGTCGCCTCAATGCGTCAGCTCAAACTTTCACGTGGCAAAAAAACAATTACAAACCGTGAATTTGAATTACATACCTCATATAAGGTTAAACTAAAAATGCATTAATTTAATTACGGTACGTTCGATCGATCTGAAATTTTGATACGATGCATTGTTAGGTTAGATGGGCCCGTGTGCCAAATTTCAGCTCGATCGGATCACGGGAAGGGGGTCATTTTCGACTTTTGTTTTTCCACCCGCCCATGAGATGACGACAGACAGAGAGACATAGACGGCGGTGAAGTTAATATAAGGGATTTAAAAATGAAGCACTTGCCGTAAAGCCATCAAGCTAAAATTTGGGACATGTACCCGTGTCACCTATCAATGCATCGTATCAAAATTTCAGATCGATCGAACGTACTGTAATTAAATTAATGCATTTTTAGTTTATCTATATATGACGTATGTAATTCAATTTCACGGTTTGTTATTGTTTTTTTTTCACGTGACAGCTCAGTTCGATCGATGAAGCCACATGGTCGATGTACCAGCGTGCTTTTGTTTACATTTTACGTGTCCCGCTGAGCTTGGTCCAGCGATCGGTGACCAGACCTTTCCCCTCTCCCACCCGCCCCCCCCCGGAGTTATAAGGCTAAGGGGAGTTAACACAGATTCAGTCTGTAAATGTTTGTCGCATTTGAAGATAATCAATACAGTTAGTTATGTCTCATATATAAGGGATTTATAGTCAAAAACTTTGTTTTTACGGGGTTGTTTTATTATTAGAGCTTTAACCTTTGATAGTGTTTTGGTTTTCCTCCTTTGTACGTTCAACCCATGACGCCCGAATTCCAGAGAGAAGAACGAGAATTTGTATGTGCTTGTCTTACCAGGAGACAGCACTTTCATGGGACTTTCATGAGGTTCAAATTTCTCTCGTGCCGATGTCTTTAGATTAAGTTAAAATAACGGTACTGATTTGTCCAGACTTATGGTCCACCAAGATCTTCACAATTTTAAAGTTAAAATTCAACAATGTTAATTTGAATAACTAGACTACTCCCCTTGATGAGTTTGACACCCAACTCAGCTCCGCCCATCATTGTGTTCAGTGGTGAGGTTCGTCCTCTTATCTACGGAGCCATAACCGTGCTCACCGTGCTCACCATGCTCGCTTCAACTTTTGAGATTAGACCATGACGACATAACATTTGCTTAGATTCATCTCAGTCAAAAGGGTGCATGGTGGTTGAGTGACTTGCGCGCTCGGCTGGCGTACCGATGGTCACGGGTTCGAATTCCCGTGAAGGTAGTGACTCCTATGAGGTTTTACATGTGCAGTTCACTCATTCTCTCACTTATAGAACTCCTTTTAACTTTTATACTAAACACCAACCCCACGTTTTTAGTCATATTAAATCAAAATTCTTGAACGTATAAGTTTTAAATTATTTTCTTATGTTTAGTCCACTTATAAAAACGTGGTTTCAAAAAATCCTTTTTTTTACCTTTATTTATTTTTTACTTACGAAACTCATTGTCCGAGTTTTTACGTCTTATCGTTCCTACTTCGTCGATTTCAGTTGGTCACCGGTGTATGGGCAATGATCCGCAGTTTCAGAGTCAGTAGTCAATACGGAAACTGATAACAATATTTGTAGGGTCACTTCAGGGGCTAATTATCTTTAGAGACTTGTAAACAAGACCACAGCCGGATAATAGATTTCTGATTCCGTATAGCAACAAACCATTTAGTTTTGGACCATTTATTTTAAGATCATTACGGTGTTAGACCATTTAATGTTAGACCATTCAGGGATGATCTATGACATCATGTGTTTTGTTTAACTATGGTATGAATGTTTTGTATTAAATGTATATTTTCATTAGTAGTGTGTACTTTCGTGTACGTGTGTGTGAACGTGTGTGTGTACGTTTGTAGGAGGTGCGATGAGCCCCTGGCTGGGTTTCCGGACTACGCAAGTTCGATACGTCACTATACGACGAAGCTACTGGCAATCTGACACATCTGATCTGAACACAGAGATTTTATTGACAGGCTATTTCAACGTGTTGACATACAGATCTAGTGAATTTCATGTAAAATTAAATGTAATTAATAAACAAATAACGAACTAATTTATTTTAATTTGCAAATGAGAAGCCCATTGTGATGACGTATTTGCCTATGGTATAGTATCTGCCCCATTGTGATGACGTATCTGCCTATGTTTTAGTATCTGCCCCATTGTGATGACGTATGTACCTATGTTATAGCACATCGTCCATTGTCAGGACTTATGTGCCTATGGTATACTAAGTTATAGTACCTTATTCATTGTGATGACGTATGCCCCTATTTATAGTGATGGGCGGGTGGGTAGCGAAAGTCAATAGTGCGCTCGCCTCAAAAGCTGATGGGCATGGGATCTAGCCCACGTTAAAGCCACAATAAAAATGTTGATGAATGACTATCGCTTAAAAAAAGTCCTCCGCTGACCTGGAGAGGAGATGGGCGCCGCCAAAGTCTACTAAGCCCCGACAAAGTTCTAATGGAAACATTAGAACCCCCTACGACCACGAGGTTATGGGAAAAAAACAAAAGCCGATTGTGATGATATTTTGCCTATGTTATAGTACCTGCCCTATTGTGATGACGCATGTGCATGTGTCATAGTACCTGTCCCATTTTGATGACCCATGTGCCTACGTTATAGTACCTGGCCCATTGTGGTGACGTATGTGCCTTTGTTATAGTACCTGCCCACTTTATTTAAATCTTTAAATCTTGTTTACTTACCTGGCCCAAGAGGGTCATCACTGTCCACAAATACCGGAAACGTGACACTGCTGGAGTTATCTGGATGAATATAAGTAAACTCCGTCATCAACAAGCAAAACATGTCCTTTCTACGTGATGTGCTGATTGATGTTAGCACGTAAAAAACTAGGATATGTGGAGTTTCTTGACTTCATATTGCAGCTGAGTTTTAGGTCAACCTCTTTCAAATGTCAGGCTTGAAATCTTAATAAGTTCATTGCACTACACATCACAAAAAAGAAAATAAATTTAAAAAATAACATAAAATAAAATTTAAAAAAAAACTCATAACAACACTAACATAAAGACCAATACAAACTTCTTAACCACATCGAAAATCCACACCAGATTTTTTTAAAAACAACAGAACTTAACTTACACGAACATATATAATATAAAGAATTTCTTACATTAACCTCAAGTTAATACAGAAAATATCAAATTAATCAACAGAGATGAGCTTCAATCAACTGGCCGATAGAATTACACATATATTTGTAAGTTCAAAACCGATTTTGTTCTTTACATTACATTATGTTTTAACCGAAACATAAACAAAACTGTTTGCTAACCGATACCTAAACTAAGTTATTTGTTAACCGATATATTAATTACACTGTTTGTTAATCGATACCTAAACTAAGTTATTTGTTAACCGATATATTAATTACACTGTTTGTTAACCGATACCTAAACTAAGTTATTTGTTAACTGATATATTATTTACACTTTTTGGTAATCGATACCTAAACTAAGTTATTTGTTAACCAATATATTAATTACACTTTTTGGTAATCGATACCTAAACTAAGTTATTTGTTAACCGATATATTAATTACACTGTTTGTTAATCGATACCTAAATTAAGTTATTTGTTAACCGATATATTAATTACACTGTTTGTTAACCGATACCTAATTACATTGTAGGCCGATACCTAAGCTACATTATTTGTTTAAAATCGGAGTTACATAATCAATAATCGGTTTTCCAAAAAAACAAACAAAAAACACGCAACTAACAACCCTAAATATGACTAACCCTCGCTAGGATCGGCCAAACAAAGTTTATGTTTAAGGGATGGTAGTATTAAATGGGGGGGGGTGGGTAACAACAACCTAAGTGTGCATGTCTTCACCTTTGCTCGCTATTTTTTATTTACTTGGTGCTGCTTTTTGTGTCTGTACTCTCACCCCCCCAACCGTTCTTTGCACTGTCTATGATGAGCCAGTCTGCGGCGTATGCTATGCAATAAAGAGGTAAAAGAATGGTCACAAACAGACATTTAAAAAAATATATATATTCGCCGGGCCTTGAACCCAGGACCTTCCTCGCATGAGGCGGACGTGTTAACCAGTATACTACGAATATCACGTTTTGTGTGAAAGCACAATGCAAGTGAAACGCAAGGGCCATTGTTGGTCACACCTCCACTACCTTCGCTTGTCAACCGTTAACTGTGTTTAGTTGACACGAGCGAGGGTAATTCGTCATGCCCTGTTGCACATTCTTGCAGCTTCTTGCCTCGCATGGTCCGACCATGAAGAGAATTATATATATATTTTATCGCTGATGACTAACGCTAAGGGACATCACTCTGCTTTTTAATATTTTGTGTTGTAAGCAGGGCTGATTGACTCAAATAGTTATTTTTTGGTGCAGTAATTTGGTGCGCTGCTTTCTAAAATTAGTTATAAAATCGTGTGGTGATTAGCACTGTAAAAATTATTATATAAATACTTTGTTTAATTTTCAGGAATATTTCGTATTTATCATACAAGGATAAGTTACTTGGGATTTTGACCCCAAAAAAAGTGGGCGCCGTAGGCGCCCTACAACCTCAATTTAAAATTACTTTGTGTACATTTAAGGTAGTTTAATATTACGTATCTATCATACAAGGAAAAGTTTGTAGGGCTTTTGAAAAAAGTGGGCGCCGTAGGCGCCCTAAATAAAAGTGGGCGCCGCAGCACAACCTATATTATATACATACTTTGTGTACATTTCAGGAATATTTCGTATTTATCATACATGGATGAGTTACTTGGGCTTTTGACATAAAAAATAAAATTTAAAAAAAAACTTTTATAAAATACTTTGTGTACATTTAAGAAATTTTAATATTACGTATTTATCATACAAGGACAAGTTAGTTGGACTTTTGAAAAAGGTGGGCGCCGTAGGCGCCCTTAAAAAAGGGGGCTCCGCAGGCGCCACGGCGCCGCAGCACAACCTAGTTATATATATATATATATATATATATAAATTCTATTCTGCAATGTGATCTTTAAACAATCAGAAAGTTCAATCCCTACCTTCCTATAACCACTACCTTCCTATAACAACTACCTTTCTATAACCAATAATTACAAAAAACCACTACCTACCTATAACCACTGTTTACCTATAACTACAAACTACATATAAACACCATGTAACTATAACCACTAATTACCTATATCAACTAAGTACGTAAAACCACTATCTAAATATACCTACTAATAACATTTAACTACTAACTACCTATTTCTGCGATTTAACTGTAACCACGACCTACCTATAACCATTATCTATACCTATACGCATTACTCACCTATCAGAATTACCTGGTCCCTCAATGAGGGCACTAAAGATTTGCTGCTGTTTATCGTTTGAAGTTTGACCCCCACATCTTCCTTCGGTTGAAATTCAACAGCGTTATTAAACATTGTTGGCATTGGCGCATTTAGCTCTTTTATCTGCTTGGGGCTCAGCCGCCGTGTCTCTAACAGAAATATTTCCTGTCTTTGCACGATTCCCTTGTCTAAAATCAACAACAATTTTGTAAAAACAAACACCATTGGTGGCACACTGAGGAGGAAACATGTGACAAATAGTTTAAATATCTTCATGTGGGAACCTTTCATTTCTGGTTTGAATTTGCACTGAATACCTCACCTTGTCAGTTAAACAGCGTAAGTGCTACCTTTTGGACTTTTGAATATCACTCCAGTTAAAAAGTGTATAGAGTAACTGTTTCTCACTTGAACTGAATATCACGCAGATAAAAAGTGTATAGAGTAACTGTTTCTCACTTGAACTGAATATCACGCAGATAAAAAGTATATGAAGTAACTGTTTCTCACTTAAACTGAATATCACCAGTAAAAAGTGAATAACGCAATGTTTCTCACTTAAACTGAATATCACACCAGTTAAAAAGTGAATAACGCAACTGTTTCTCACTTGAACTGAATATCACGCCAGTTACAAAGTGTATAGAGTAACTGTTTCTCACTTGAAACTGAATATCACGCCAGATTACAAAGTATTTAAAGTAACTGTTTCTCACTTAAACTGAATATCACGCCAGTTAAAAAGTGAATAATGCAACTGTTTCTCACTTAAACTGAATATCACGCCAGTAAAACTTCAGCAGTTGCCAACTCATATGTTAAAGTCGTGACTAGGTTCTTAAACTGTTCAACTGATGTTCATGAAGATTTCGTTAAAATCAATGTCATATAAACGGACGATGTTTTTGAGGAGACACGTTCTGTGCCATGAAAATTTAATTTCAAAGTATTTGTTTGCATTTTTGTCATAATCGTTTGAGATTATGCCTAAAGGATTATCCAAAATCTGTCTACAGCCGACCTATTTTGGACAAAATCTAGGGGGAAAAGCTGGCGGGTCGGCTTATGAGCGGGCCATTGGTGATTTCTGCATGGATATTGAATATCGGTGTTGCTATTGTAGATCCTCAAGGTACTTTTCTACATTCTATAAGATTCGGCTGCCCTACCATAAGCAATAATATATTATTAAACATCTACACTTACCTTATTTTATCTTTTGTGTGTGTGTGTGAATATATATATATATATATATAATATATATATATATATATATATAT
>CALYLW010000527.1:0-267500 GCA_944989445.1 Ampullaceana balthica | reverse complement strand
AACCAAATAACGTGAAATTTGGTACACGTACACAAAATTATACCGGAAAGGTTATTAAACAGGTTTCGTTCCTTATATATAAGATACTGGGGCCCGGGGGCCCAAAATGTAGTTTTTCCTTATATGAGCTATATAAAATAAAAATTATTGAAAATTAAGACGTAAAATAATGACGCAAATTAATAAACATTTTGGTGTCGAGATTAACAAGAAGGCGATTATCGCCATAAAATATTTTTTTTGTTGTTGTTGCTTTTGTTGTTGTAGTTGTTGTTTTGTTGTTGTTGCTTTGTTGTTGTTGCTGTTGTTGTTGTAGTTGTTGTTTTGTTGTTGTTTTGTTGTTGATTTTTTTGTTGTTGTTTTGTTTTTGTAGTTGTTGCTGTTGTTGTTTTTGTTGTTGTTGCTGTTGTTGTTGCTGTTGTTGTTGCTTTGTAGTTGTTGTTTTGTTGTTGTTGCTTTGTTGTTGTTGCTGTTGTTGTTGTAGTTGTTTTATTGTTGTTTTTTTGTTGATTTTGTTGTTTTTTGTTGTTGTTGTTTTTTTTTGTTGCTGTTGCTGTTTCTGTTGTTGGTTTTGTCGTTGTTGCTGTTGTTGTTGCTGTTGTTGTTGTAGTTGTTGTTTTGTTGTTGTTGCTTTGTTGTTGCTTTGTTGTTGTTGCTGTTGTTGTTGTAGTTGTTGTTTTGTTTTTGTTGTTTGTTTTTGTTGTTTTGTTGCTGTTGTTGTTTTTGTTGTTGTTGCTGTTGTTGTTAAACCCGGGCGAAGCCGGGTACTTGCCCCTAGTATATATATAGTCATGTTTTTATATTTGCAGATACTTTTTTAAAAATGGTATACGCGTCTATTTATTTACCGGTGATTTCCTTTTACAAATAAACGTATCAACTGTTGCTTCTTTCGAACGAAGAATTTTTTTTAAAATTTATTTTCTAAATAAAATAGATACATATTTTATTTAAGAACATTAACAAATTAGAAAGTTTCGGAAAATACGAAAAATGAAAGTTGGTAGCAGACTTAAGTTTAACCTCTACAAAAACAATATTAGTCTGTGGTCGGCGCACAGGGGTAAACTATACCACTTGGGATAATTAAAAAAGCCGTAAAAACAAAGTTTTTGACGATAAATCCCTTATATATGAGACATAACTTAAAGTATTGATTATGTTCCAACTCGACAAACATTTACAGCCTGAAAGTGATTGAATTACCCTAGTTAAAACACGAGATGTGGTCATCGATGGCTGGCGTGAAGTCAAGTGGCCCGTAAAATGTAAACAATAGCGACTGCTACATATAGTTTGATATAGATGTATGTTTAGTTGAATCTGACACATGTATGTTTAGTTGAATCTGACAGATGTATGTTTAGTTGAATCTGACAGATGTATGTTTAGTTGAATCTGACAGATGTATATTTAGTTGAATCTGACAGATCTATATCAACAGACGAATGGCCATGGTAACTACATTTAACTATATCACACACACACACACAAAAGGAGGCACACACGCAAATTAAGAATACACAAAACCACCATAGATAATCTAAAACAGCAGTGCTATTAATAAAAGACAAAGCATTTTTATAAAACAGCATCCTCACTTAAAACCATTGTTGAATTCAGCAATTCTAATGCTATTACAATGAAATCAGTTTTATATTAAAATATACATATAAAATGTGTGTCCAGAAGCAACAGCTTGTTTTAATCTCTATCCCTGTGCTGTTTAATAACTTCCAATAACGCTTGAGAAACTTTAATAAAAAAAAGCCACTTAAACAAGAAGTAATACACATGCGAGCAAAGCTCTAACTGTATATAACGCATATATTAACAATAGGCGAACTGAAATCAGTTCGAAAAAAAGCAAACATAATGTTTGCGATAATGGTTTTGATTTCGCTCTACCACTCCAATTGTTTGAACAGCAAGAAAACGTAAACCATTCACTGGGTCCCTGGATGCACAGCTAGTTACGAAACTTCTTATCGATTAGTCAATAGATACACAACTCAACTCGCACAGTTAGGAACAATAGGAGGAATAATAGCGAGGAACAACTTAACGTCCCACTGGTTAACAGAACATCAAATTACTCACTAACATCAAATTAGTTCACTAACATCGAATTAGTTCACTAACAGCAAATTAGTTCACTAACATCAAATTAGTTCACTAACATCAAATTAGTTCACTAACATCAAATTAGTTCACTAACAGCAAATTAGTTCACTAACATCAAATTAGTTCACTAACATCACATAAACTCACTTAACATCACACTGGTTCACTGAACATCATTACCTCTCACTCAACATCGCCTCGAGTGTTTAGAACAGTGGTTCGCAAACTTTTTTGACCCATGGACGCCTTTTATAGTCAAAACTTGCCCACAGACCCCCAAGTGAAAAAACTACATAAAATTCATATTACAAAAAAAAAT
Organism: Ampullaceana balthica; assembly: GCA_944989445.1. Classification (NCBI taxonomy): domain Eukaryota; kingdom Metazoa; phylum Mollusca; class Gastropoda; family Lymnaeidae; genus Ampullaceana; species Ampullaceana balthica. The sequence continues at coordinate 265,057 of CALYLW010000527.1, read as the reverse complement.
TATATATATATATATATATAAATATATATATATATAAATATATATATATATATATATATATATATATCAATATACATAATTCCCGTCGTCTGTATGTATGTATGTATTTATTTATGTATGTATGTATGTATGTATGTATGTATGTATGTATGTATGTATGTATGTATGTATGTATGTATGTATGTATGTATGTATGTATGTATGTATGTATGTATGTATGTATGTATGTATGTATGTATGTATGTATGTATGTATGTATGTATGTATGTATGTATGTATGTATGTATGTATGTATGTATGTATGTATGTATGTATGTATGTATGTATGTATGTATGTATGTATGTATGTATGTATGTATGTATGTATGTATGTATGTATGTATGTATGTATGTATGTATGTATGTATGTATGTATGTATGTATGTATGTATGTATGTATGTATGTATGTATGTATGTATGTATGTATGTATGTATGTATGTATGTATGTATGTATGTATGTATGTGTGTGTGTATGTGTGTATGTGTGTATGTGTGTATGTGTGTGTGTGTGTGTATGTATGTATGTATGTATGTATGTATGTATGTATGTATGTATGTATGTATGTATGCATGTATGTATGTATGTATGTATGTATGTATGTATGTATGTATGTATGTGTGAATGTAACGGATATGACGTTATATAATATTTTTAGGTTATGTTAGGTTTCGCTTCGATCGATTTTGTATAAAAATATTAAATGACGTCATTGTTTTATGCTTATATTGTTCTTGTTTTGACATGTTGTTTTAATAATGATTTGATGAAAATTTGGTTGAATTACGAGCAATTTTTATTAATTAAAAGCACGTCGACGTCGTAGTCAACATAAACAACTCTCCGATGATGAACTTTGAACTTGGATATGTAATAACGTACCATGTGATATAAAAGGTGCGTAATAATACAAAAATATTTATAGTGCGTTTGTTTGATGCTTGGGCAAATGCTCGCGAGCAAATGATTGAAGGTGTGAACGCACTATAAAATACGCCAAAATTTGCGAATCAATGATGTCGATGAATGACACAATGTACTGGAAATAAATTAGGTACAGCCTGTATAAGTATGCAAGATAGATATCTTCCTACCATTGCCGGAGCACTGTCAGTAGCAACAGAAAGAATATTAGTCAAGGATATAGCTTTTATATAGAAAAATATTTTGAATTCAGTAAATAGCCTTTCACTTTTCATATTTGTTTCCAAAAATTTAGCCAAATTACAAATATTCCACACTGTATTGTTGGCATTTTTTCTTATGCTCACTCATTCTGTTATTTGTTGTAACCAATCAATATTAACAATTATTAACGTTTTCAATGGAATGCGGCAGTAAAGCCCTTTTGAAAAAAAATTATTTGACGATAGTTGTCAAATTTAAAAAAAAAGCATTTTCTGGAGGAACCGGTTCAATAATGGGCATATATTCCAAGCGTACACGTACACATGAAGTATTTAAATATATCTAGTGGATTGTAGTGGATGTTATATGTCCCAAATGAGTCTACATTACCCCCAAGAATTCCTTTCTGACACCAGATGAGGTAATTTACCCCTGTTCACCAACCTCTTTCTTGCGGAATGCCCGTCAGTCCATTGAGGTATTTTTTTTAAAAATACATTTTAAAAATATTATTTTTAAATATTTTTTTTTCTAAGCAAAGAAGTTAATCGTGATGATTAATAGTCAATGTTTAATTTGTATGCATTAAAATAAAATGTAATCTAAGGATGTTAACTCAGTTCTTTTTCTGAAGGCCGGTTAAACGTTTTAAAAAATATTACAATGTAGACCTTCACTAAATAAGTAATACATGCTTAAATGACAATAAAAGTGATTTGAAACATACTTATTTTCATACAGAAAATACGTTTTTTGGGGGATTTTGGGTCAAAGCTTTGTGACGTATTTTTAGAGGGGGGGGGTCTAACTTTTTGAGACGATGCGTGACGAGGGGGGGGGGAGGGGGTAAAAAATTGGCCAAAATTGCGTGACGTCATTAATGGACGGCCCCTAAGACGCATTTGTTATGTCTGTCTGTCTGTCGGTCTGTTCCCTAATATTTCATTGTCCAGACAACAAAATAACGTGTAATTTGGTACACAATGTCATGAGAAAGGTTCTTAAACAGGTTTCGTTCCATATATATAAGATACTGGGGGCCGGGGGCCCAAAATGTTGTTTTTTCCTAATATGAGCTCTATAAAAAGAAAATTATCATATTTCCCATGTACGTAGAAGCATGAAACTTTCGGTGGTTGTTAAGTATCATTTGACGATGGTAACAGATTAAAAAAAATACATAAATTATCACTTACTGGGGGCCGGGGGCCCTAATGTAGCTTTTTTCTTATATGTAAAACTCACTCAACACTAATTCTTCAACTTCCCGTGAAGGTAGAAGGATGAAACTTTGGGAACTTGCTGAATACACTCATATGACGATAATTGGCGAAATATTATTTAAAAATTGTCACTCATGGGTAGCCGGGGGCCCAAAACCGGTTTTCCCTAATATGGGTTATATAAAACTGAATCAACACTAATTCCTCAACGTTCTTTGTAGGTAGAAACATGAAATTTAGAAAGTTGTTGAGTACCCTAACGCGATGGTAGCAGTCGAAAAAATTATCACTAACTGGGGGGCCGGGGGCCCAAATGTTATACATATAAGACGCATTTGTTGTCCGTTTTCTGTTCCCTAATAACTCAAGATTCATACAACCAAATAACGTGAAATTTGGTACACATTCACAATATTACATGGAAAAAGTTCTTAAACAAGTTTCGTTCCATATATATAGGATACTGGGGGCCGAGCGCCCAAAATGTAGTTTTTTCCTAATATGAGCTTTATATTATTCTATTTCCCGTGTAGGTAGAAGCATGACATTTTCGGGGACACTCTTATGACGATAATTAGCGTTAAAATAATTTTTAAAATTTCACTCATGGGTGGCCGGGGGCCACAAAACCGTTTTCTTCCTTATATGGGTAATATAAAACTGAATCAACACTAATTCCTCATCTTTCTTTTTAGGTAGAAACATGAGCTTTGGAAAGTTGTTGAGTACCCTCACGCGATGGTAGCAGTCGAAAAAAAATTATCACTAACTGGGGGCCGGGGGCCCAAATGTTACACATATAATTCGCATTTGTTGTCCGTTTTCTGTTCCCTAATAACTCAAGATTCAGACAACCAAATAACGTGAAATTGTGTACACATTCAAAAAATTACATGGAAAAAGTTCTTAAACAGGTTTAGTTCCATATATATAAGATACTGGGGGCCGAGTACCCAACATGTAGTTTTGTCTGTATATGAGTATTATAAAAAATAAAAATAAAAATTATCCTATTTCCCGTGTAGGTAGAAGCATGAAACTTTCGGGGACACTCTTATGACGATACATTGGCGAAAAATAATTTTAAAATGTACACTAATGGGTGGACGGGGCCCGAAAAAGGTTTTTTCTTTATATGGGTAATATAAAACTGAATCAACACTAATTCCTCATCTTTCTTTGTAGGTAGAAACATGAACTTTGGAGAGTTGTTGAGTATAAATACCCTCCCGCGATGGTAGCAGTCGAAAAAAAAATATCACTAACTGCCGGGGGCCAAAATGTTAGACATATAAGACGCATTTGTTGTTTGTTTGTCTCTTCCCCAATAACTGAAGATCCACACAACCAAATAACGTGAAATTTAGTACACATTCACAAAATTACATGCGAAAAGTTCTTAAACAGGTTTCGTTCCATATATATAAGATACTGGGGGCCGAGCGCCAAAAATGTAGTTTTTTCTTTTTATGAGTGTTATAAAAAATAAAAATTATCTTATTTCCCATGTAGGTAGAAACATGAAACTTTCGGTGGTTGTTAAGTATCATTTGGCGATAGTAACAGGTAAAAAAAATTATATAAATTATCACTCAGTCTCTTGTGATTGCTGGTATAGTCTTGCAGACACCATGCTTTTCTCATGGACAGTTGTATGAGGCCTGCTCCAGAGTTGGCAAAGAGGAAAATCTTTTTGTAAACACTCCATATGGAATTGCCATAACTGTTGTCTATCACATTGCTTTAAGTTAAATATAACCTTTTATTGCAGGCAAATAAACAGTTTTGTACGCTTCTACAGAAAACCTTATTTTAAACCCTGGCAAGCCGAGTACTTACCCACCCAGTCTTTCAATATATCAAGTATTTTGAATGGTTACAGCTTTGGAAATAACCGAAGTTCTACTTCCTTTTCTATGTAAAGCAACATTGTATTCCATGATTGATAGCACTTAAGATGTTATTTACTTAGTATAAAAAGCATTCAGATACTATTTTATTTATTGTTATTTATTTTAATTTCAATAATAATAAAAAATGGATCACATTTTTATTATTTCATATTAAACCTTGCGTGGACCCCCTGACGTTGTTCAGTGACCCCAAATCAATTTTAATTTTCCACGGACTCCCTGAACGGTACCGGGACCCCTGGGGGTTCTAAGGGACCTGTTTGGGAACCACTGGTTTAGAAGATCCACTTTAAAAACCCTTACACTATGACATAGAATCATCACATTTTTAGAGTACGACTTTCCCATCAATTTTAAAATGGATTTACATAGTTTGCACTGCTAGGGATGAAGTTACCCACACAAAAATTTGTCACTGGTTTGTGACGTCCTGCAACAAAGTTAGTCGCTCCACAAGAGATGAGTAGAGATTGGTCCATGCACGTGCAGACGCAACATGAGCCAGACTTAAATGGGATGATGCCCTGGGTTGATCGTTTGGATTTTGACATCGATTAAAATTAATGTTTATATATTTCTTTAAATCAGAAATTTGTAGAGTTAAAATACGCAGTTAATGGACTGTAGCAAAAATAAACGTAAATAAATCGTAGAAGTAACCGTAGAAATAAACATAGGAAATAAGCGCATAAACAAACGTAGAAATAAACGTAGAACGTAACGTAGGGAATAAACGTAGAAATAAAGCGAAATAAATATAGAAATTAGCATGGAAATTAACAGAGAAATAAACGTAGAAATAAACGTACAAGTAGGCTTAGGAACATCCGTAGGAACAATCGTAAAAAATAAACTTAAAAACCGTAGTAAAAAATGAATATAGAAATAAATGTAGATTTTATTCTATCCCCTTCCCGGTCCTCCTCACAACTAAAGGACATCCGTGCGTGCGTACTGCATGAATGACGGCAGATGTTCCGAGGTCAGTAAAATCAAAGCTTGAAAGCTCTATGTTTTTGGACATCTTTCTGTATCAAATGTCCCATGTTAACTTTTGACGACACGAACTCAAAGCTCGACTGACAGGGTTAACAAGGACACGGGTAACAACACGGACAAAGGTGAAGCACGAACACGCATAAAAACACGGACACGGGTAAAAACACGGACACGGGTAAAAACACGGGCACTCGTAATAACACAGACACGGGTAAAACACGGACACGGGGCACAATACATATATAGGTTGCAACACGGACACTGGTAATGACATGGACATGGTAACAACATGGACACAGGTAACTACATGGGCACAGGTAAGGGGCCGTCCATAAATGACGTCACGCGATGTTGGCCGATTTTTTACCCCCTCCCCTTCCTCGTCACGCGTCGTCACAAAAAAGTTAGACCCCCCCCTCTAAAAATACGCCACAAAGCTTTGACCCCACCAACAACCCCCCCTCCCACTCACACACACACAAAAAACACAAAAAACTCCCTATTTTCTATTTGAAAATAAGTATTTTTCAAATCACTTTTATTGTCATTTAAGTATTTATTATTTATTTAGTGAAGGTATACATTGTAATATCGTAACCCGCGTGAAGCACTTTTTAAAAACGTTTAACCGGCCTTCAGAAAACGAACTGTGTTCACATCCTTAGATTATCTTTTATTTTAATACATACAAATTAAACATTGACTATTAATCATCACGGTTAACGTCTTTGTTAGACAAAAAAATTATTTAAATATAATATTTTCAAAATGTATTTTTTTTAAAAATCCCTCAATTGACTGACGGGCTCTCGGAAGGGGTTGGCCTGTACGTTGGCCCGAGAGACGAGAAGGGTTGCAGAGGTGGCTGCGACCTGAAACCGACGAACCCCGGCGAAATCGCCAAAACACATGCACTGGAACCCTCCGGACAACCGGAGGTATGGGCATGGCCTCATCGAGAGGCCCGGTGCTGGGTATGGGAGCAGGCACACACCCAACAGTGCCCGGCTAGGAACGCCGAAGACAGGAAGACCCTCTGGGCAAGGGACGGGACGCACACGGACCGTCCTCAATGGGTTGCAGATTTCTGCCTACCCCATCTCTATTCTATGGTTCTTTTATAAAAAAACGCATGTCCCGGAATGGACCTTGTAAACCCCTTCTCGGCGGATGGTGGTTCGTCGGGTCGGTTGGCTACCTCCCCTCTTAGAGGCATGGTGACGAACGACATGCCATGTCCAAGCGGTCAATCGGTGACTGGTTGTCCTTGTATGGGTGCGAAGGGCCATCCTGAACAAGCCCTGGTTGTTTTACAGTTGAATGTCTGTGGCATAAGGCAAAAGGCACACGAAGTAACCAAAATACTCCACGAACGAAAAGTGGATGTAGCACTGTTCCAAGAAACGCTTCTTAAGGGAAAGCCGTTTCACATCACTGGTTACTCGCTATACCATTGCAAGTGTGACCGTCGATGTCGAGGTCTTGGCACAGCGGTCCGGAATGATTTAACGATGGAGCTGCTCGAAGTTAAGTGTTATAGCAACACTGATACTCTCACCGTGAGAGTTTTCAAAGCCGACGTTGGCTTTACGATCACAAACGTCTATAATACGCCCAGAAATCCAATCGCACTTCCAGTTGGGGAAGATGTCACTTTTGGTAGAACGATAATAGTAGGAGATTTTAACACACAATCTCCTGACTTGGGCTATGCCGAACGGAACGCGTCAGGCCGTTACGTTGAGGACGTCTGTATCAGTACGAATCTCATCAGGCTGCAGAACGCAGACATTGAACCGACTCTGCTGCACACGGGTACAGCACGGAGTCCCGCCCAGATCTAACGCTTATATCCGCTGACCTAGAGTCAAAGCATAGACTGGAAGTATTAAAGGAAGCAGGGAGCGACCATCTCCCAATCCTGATTGAATTTGTGCTTGGTGCAGGCAAACCTCGATTTGAAAGAAGGCTTTGGCAGTTCCGTAAGGCCGATTGGCGTAAGTACGAGGCCGAGAGCGATTGACACAATCCTTGGGGTTGCGAGGCGAACTATCCAAAGGACAAACGGGAAAAAGAAGTTCAGACCTTACTGGGACAAGAATCTGGCAGATTTGGTGAAACAACGAGCAAAATCATGGGGAAAAGCCGAAGCTCGTAGGGCGTACAACAGACTGACGGCTGAAGTCCGGGCTGCTGTCGACAAAGCGAAGAAGGCGAAATGGGTAAATACGTGCGAAATACTCGACCTTGTAGACGGGAGAAAAGTTTGTCGGCTCATAGATGCACTATCTGGCACAGGAAAAACGAGGAACTCCAACCCTTTAACGACACCAAAGGGCCAAAGGGCTAGTGAAGTTAAGTGCGCACGAGCGCTAAACAAACACTTTGCCCAGGTAAACAAGAAAGGCGCCAGATCTGACTTTAGCCGAACAATCGACCGAATGCGCAGGAGGGCTCAAGGAGACAAAGTGCCCCCCCCCTCATAATGACAGAGTTGCAAACCGCACTCAACAAGTGTCAAGCTGGCAAAGCACCAGGTCCAGATAAATTTCACAATGAAATGCTCAAACATCTGGGCAAGACAGGCCGAATGAAACTTTTGAGTTTAATAAATAGAACTTGGACAACAGGCACGCTGCCGAAGCTGTGGAAAAAGGCCACAATAACCCCAATTCCCAAAGAGGGGAAACCAGGCGAACACCCGTCCAGTTACCGGCGAATTTCACTCACATCGTGTGTGGGGAAGGTAGCTGAACGGTTAGTGAACGCACGACTCTACTGGTTCCTTGAAAAGACCAAAAGCATTCCAATGGCTCAGGGTGGGTTCCGAAAGGGACGCCAACCGATGGACCAGGCTCTCCGTTTAATTCAGACGATTAAAAATGAACTCCAGTCGAGGAATCACACTGTTGCGGTGTTCTTCGATCTGAAGCAGGCTTACGACAAGGTGTGGCGTGGAGGGCTACTTTATAAGTTGCAGTTAGGTTTAACTGCAAACATATACAGTTGGATAAAATGTTTCCTTACGGACAGAACGATCAAAACCCAAGTCGGGGGAGTCATTATCCAACGAGGCACGCCTGGAGGAAGGACTCCCGCAGGAATCCCCCCAGTGGCGGATTTAGGTTTGTCTGCGTGGGGGGGGGCAGGAGAATTTCAGGGGGCGCTGCAAAAATTTTTTTTTATTCATTCACTTAGTACAAATATTTCTAGGTGCTGAAATTGAAATAAAATTCATTTGTTTAAATTGCTCGTTCTGCAATGAAGATTAGAACTTTGATATGAGATTCACTCTTATTGCTATATTTTATGTTGAAAAAAACACATGCCTGCTCACTTGAGATTTACTTTATAAGTTTTCATCTTAAGAGACAGATGCAGTCTCAAATATGAAATCTAAGGTGTGTTGTTTATGTTACATGCATTTTCAGAGTTGCCAAGTGTCAACTTGCTAGACAAAAAGAAACATCTTGTCTTAAGTAGATTTGGTTAATCAATTGAATTTATGAAAATGCTAGTTAATTTGGGAGCTGTTATTTCTGACAAAATCTAATTTTTTCATAATCCTTTGTGTTCATTTTCAGTTGCTGAATATCATATCAGACTTTAACGTAGAAAACTCTGCATAATAAGTTCATAGCCCAGAGACTATAAACTTATTATATTTTGATAATGAGGTAGAGTTTGATTAAATTTTTTATAGGCCTCCAATAGTTTGTTGTACTATCCGCAAGATGACCCATTAGTTTGTTCAGTTTGCCATAAATAGCAGTGACAGAAACTAAAACAAATAACTAAGTGTTAAATTATAAATGCTGCGTTGATCATTCAAATTACATTATTTAATATTCTTTTTGTTTACATCAAACCATTGCAATGAATCTCTTCAATATACAAACAATTGTTTTATATTCAGGTAACAAATGAAAACTAAATATAATTTATTTTTAAAAATGTTAATAAGTTAAAAAGTCCAAAATAATTAAAGAAATCATTTATCATATACATATTATATGCATATATCATCTGTAGGATAAAAGATGACAGTATATTATGAACTTAGTTGCAAAGAGAACAACTTATTAAATCCTTTATATTAACCCGTGGTGTCTGGTTGCTTGCTTGCGCCCTTGCTTGCTTGTCGCCAAAAATTTGGATCGATTTTTAACCCACTTCCTCGTAAGCTATCGAGCTGAAAGTTAGCAGGCAGTTTCGTGCCGATGAAAAAAACTACGTGTCAAAATTTCAGATCGATCGTATGTACTGTAATTAAATTATATAATTTTTATATCATTTTATTTATTCCTATGTATCATGTTCTTTTTTGAGATAGAGTGTCGCGGTGCGTGTTATATTGAACAACCTTTCTGTCGCGCAATAAGGTGCGTATTTTATTGACAACACTTTTTATAAACATATTCCTGATCGGTGCGCGTTATGTTAAACATGTTTTTACGACACAACAGCAATTTTGTATATTTGGATGGTCTTGCGCTGCGTATTATAATGAACATTATTTTAGTTACGTCTAGTACATAAAGGATTTATAGTCAAAAACTTGTTCTTTTTAACGTTTTTTTTATTACCAATAAACTTTTAAGAGCTACTGTTTTTAGTTCTAGTAATAGTTTCTATCTGAAAGAATGAAATGAGAATTTTAGCTGGCAAAATAGTTCAGTTAAAGACCAGGTAATCTGATGCTACAAATAATGAAAAACAATGAGACTTTGGTGGAGCGGATTGGTCAGGATTAGTAACACACACACACACAAAGAGTGCCAATAATATTATACTTATAAATAAACTAAACAATTTACTTCAGAATTTAAAAATGATAATTTATCACTGGAAGTTTGAGCATCAAGCTTTGGGAAAATCAATGAACTTTACACAAACAATGATTATAAGATAATAAGAATGCATGAATAAACACAAACCACGGATAAGCATAGGACGCAAAAGTCTTCTGTATAGAAGGAGCGTCTGTAACAGATAAGATAAGATAGAGCCCTGAGCCCTATATAAATTGCTTTCTACGAGATCTAATTGAAGCAAAACGATTTATCGTTGATTCAAAGTCAACGTTCTCAGCTAGATCACGTTCAATTGAAATTAATGCCAATAAAGATAGACATTTATTGTCATTGTTGAGCGCAAATAATTTTTGATGAGTTTCAATCTACTGAAACTTCTTTCAGCAGTAGCACTGCTAACAGGAAGAATCAAGTAAATTTTATATAGTATTGACAAATTAGGTGTACCTGATGCCATTTATTTCAGTCAAGAATGGCTGAACCTTTTTAAGTTGTAGTTCACTAGATAATGTAAGACAGATATATACATGCAAATCGTTGAAGGTATCATATTCTACGATTGCTTCTTCAAGGTTAATGTCGTGTTTGTACATTTTGGATACACTGTAAAATAATCTTAATTTTCTTCCGACATTTGTGATGGATCAATACAATAGAAATAAGTAACTGTTCCACAAAAGTCATTAAATTGATTATCTATTTGTGTTACAAGTGTATCCATGATAGTGAAGTACGTTTCAGATTTAAAGCGTGTATTTGGATCATCAGCCATTTTATCTCTGCTAAGTTCGCCTGCCATACTTTTCTTTTTTGCAATTCGCTTTTATTTAAATGCTGTTTTAACATCTAGTTTGGAACAATTTTCGTTAATAAATGATGTGACATCTACATTCAAAATTTCAAAATTTTCATCGCTTCTCATTTCAACAAACTTATTTCTTCCAACATCGATCAATTGTTTTGCAAAGTCGTTGCATTTTGTACAAATAGCATCAGAAAAACAAAAGAATATTTTGTAATTAAAACAGATTTTCCCATAGCTTCTGCTCTGACACTTCCTGTATATTCTGTTGATTCCCCTGAATCAAGTGTGGCTAGAATAGCAGAGAATGATCCAACAACTGAATGAACTGCATGCTTACGACTTGCACATCTTGTATCAGAAAGTTGTTTCAGAGTATCTACTGTTGATTCATATTGAGATTTGTGGTGTTCTTTAGGAGTATGTAGACGTGGTAAACTAGACGTAAGTAATGCATACAACCTTAAAGCTGTCCCGAAAACCAACTGTACATCAGTGTTTCAGACATTGCTTCGATAGTAACCAAATTCAAAACATGGGCACAATTGGGTGAAAGTTTCTTCATTTGCGTTTGAAGGGCACTCTTAATTCAATCGCTTTTGTAGTTCCGTTAATTAAAATCTTCTCAGCAAATGCGGAAGTTTTTTTTAAATTTATTTTAAAAATTTTTTTTTAAATAAGTCCCATAACCGGTGGTCGTAGGTGTCCTAATGTTTCTATTAGAACTTACTAGGGGCGGGGCTTGGTAGACCTTGGTGGGCGCCCCCATTCCCTTCCACGTCAGTGGATGACTTTCTTAGCGTTAATCATTCCATTTTTATTGTGGCTTTAACGTGGGTTAGATCCCACGCCCCTCAGCTTGTGAGGCGAGCGCACTATCGACTTCACTATCCAACCGCTGTTTACTAAAGTATATAAGCCTATAAATTATAAATCTTTCCACAACATATCCTGATTTTAAAAAAAAATAACGTAAAGAAACTGACATCTGATCAATTCTAGATATATTAATGGTTGAGTCAATAATTAAAGAAAATAATTGTGCAGACTTAACTTCCTTATCAATTGTCGCCGATAATTTAGATGCGAGATTTAAACAAGATATTACAGTTTCATCATTTGGAATACGATATTTAGCAAGCAGTTTTGTTTTGATTAGAAGTTTCGTGTTTAGCAATCTTTTTTTCTGCTCTAGTGACACCTTTTTAGAGTTCATCGAGAGCGTCTTTAGGGGACGCCATTTTAGACCCACCAGGGGCGCGGGGGGGGGGAGCCGACACCCCTGCCCTATAGCTAAATCCGCCACTGGGTCCGCCCTCAGTTGTACATTGTTCTTAGCCTACGTCCACGACCTACAAGGCATTCTGGGGTCGCAGAATGCCATGTTTGCTGACGATTTGGCTATATGGAGTTCATGAAAAGACTTTGCAACACTGCAGAACCGGCTGCAGGAGGATCGGAATCAAATCGAAGACTACGCCAACCGATGGAGCCTAGTAGTCAATACGGAGAAAACGGTCCACTCCATTTTTACAAATGGACGGAATGCTCTGAAGCATGAGGTGGTGCTTCAGAAATGCGGGAAAAGGTTGAATTGGTATCGGACACCAAAGTACTTGGGAATTAAGTTGGACCAGAAGGTCCAACTACATAACCATGTGCGTGAATTTTGCGCCAAAGCCAAAGCTAAACTGTCCTTGGTGAAGAAACTGGCTAGCACTAGTTGGGGTGCGGACGCAAGACTACTGAGAGCTCTCTATCTCGGTAGTATGAGGGGTGCCATTGACTACAGCCTCCCGGTCAAGGCCTTTGTGAGCCGTACGGCTCTAGAGGGACTGGATCGAATACAAAATCAAGCTCTACGTTTTGTATGCGGGGCGTTGCGTACTACACCCACAGCCGCTGTAGAAATTATTTCAAACGTGTAACCCCTGGCGATAAGGCGAGAAAAAGCAATCATGACCACGGTAGAGCGATACCGTAGGTTGGAGCATGACGAACCCTGCTTCCAACTACAAGACCGATGGGTAAAGAGGATCCGACTAAAAAGACCATCTTTCATGGATACGGTCAACGAACTAGAAGACTCAGTCCCCATACCCAAGCACAAGGAACGAATGTAACTGGTCCCTGCTCGAGGACCACATGAAAGCTTTGACTTGCCTGAACTACGTTTGACACTGGCAAATACAGCGGTGACGAAAGCCAGTCCCGTCGAGCTCCAGCGATATGAGACTCTGAAGACAATCGAAGCTTATGGCGACAGCGTGGTAAAAGTCTTCACGGACGGCTCACGTTTCAAGGATGGCAGGAGTGGATACGGAGTACTGATTCAATACCCCCAACCTGGACCTGACAGAATTGAACTGTCAGGGCCGTGCAGATCCGCATACAGTAGTCACGACGCTGAACTGGAAGCTATCTGCAAGGGTTTGAAGGAAGTGCGCCGACGTCTAGCAAGGAGAAACGTTTTCCCGACCGCCGTAGTCTTCACCGACTCACGGTTTTTGCTCGAGACTGTGTGTCGATCCTCTCTGGAGACGAAAACGGTCAGTGTCATTTTGGAAACAGTAGGTGAAATCCTAGCACGAGACGGAAAGGTAGTCCTTCAGTATATCACTGGGCACAGTAACGAGCCTCATTCAGACAGGGTCGATAGGTTAGCGAGAGATGGGTCAGCTCAGCCCCAACCCGACCGCCCGATGACCCAGCTGGGGGTCAGATCGTGGCTTAAAGACCATTTCCGAGAGAAATGGCTTCAGGGCTGGGCATCTGGAAGCAGGGCCAGAAAAGTATTCCAGTACATGCCGCGACCGAGCAAAAGTGACTCCTGGTGTGAAATTTGACGTAGCAATCAGACGCTCATAACTAGAATGAGAACTGAACATTGTCCCATACGAAGCTACCTGTACAAGTTCAACACTAGTAGGGAACTGGCCTGTCGGCTTTTTGGCCACCCGGAGGAGACGGTGGCCCACGTACTCGAAGAGTGCCCCGAGCTGTGCGGGAATTTGGAAGGAGTAGTCACGGTACCTGCAAAGGAGTACCTCTCTGGCGATGCCCGCTTGATGGGGCTCGCTCTACAGAGGAGTACCTCTATGGAGATGCCCGCTAGATGAGGCTCGTCCTACAGAGGAGTACCTCTATGGCGATGCCCGCTTGATGAGGCTCGCCCTACAGAGGAGTACCTCTCTGGCGATGCCCGCTTCATGCGGCTCGCGTGTGATAAAATGAGAAAAGACATTCACTGACGGGCATCCCGTAAGAAAGAGGCCGGCGAACAGGGGTAAATAACCTCATCTGGGGTCAAAAGGGAATTCATGGGGGTAATGCAGACTCATTTGGGACATATAATATCCACTACAATCCACTAGATATATTAAAATACGTCATGTGTACGTGTACGCTTGGAACATATGCCCATTATTGAACCGGTTCCTTCCAGAATTTTTTTTTAATTTGACAACTGTATAGATTTTCTTACCTATGTACTATACGAAGACACCTAAATCCACCCTACTTTCATTTATTTTGACACGAGTGACAATAATCTTAATCCACATGACTTGACTTTATCAAGTATCCTTTTTTGTGCTCCTTTCGAATTGCGATGTCAAGAATTCGATGCATTCAATAAACTTAATGAATATTTGACTAATTTTAAACGGCTCATTTATCGTTATATCTAGAATGGCCAAGGCGTTTGACAAAAAACCAATCGAACAATTATATCAATCTTAAAACTTTTAATATTCTATCAGTTGCGTAGCTAGGGGGGTGCAGGGGGGACATATGTCCCCTGGCGCCATGTTACGGGGCGCCAAAATGAGTATTAAAATGAATTATTTAAATTTATTTTGTTGTAAACTATTAAATTTCAAATTCGTTTGAAGCATGATTTTGGCGCCCCCATTGAGCATTAAGTAACCATTAAAGAATCATTTTTTAGGTTTTGTTTAGATACATTCCAAAGACGCAGCAAGCCTTGAAAGAGTTTTCGTAGAGAAACTTGAATATGATAACATACCTCTAGCCGACTGTCGGTCACAATAACATAATAATGCTGATGTAATGAAAAAAGGGGACGCGGTGGTCGAGTGGCAGCGCACTGGACTATCATACCGATGGTCACGGGTTCGAATCCGTGTGAAGGCAAGGGTTTGTTCCCGGGGCCTAGGGCGTCCCTGAGTCACCCCGCTCCGAATGGGTACCTAACACTACATGTAGTTAGGCGGCTGGGTAATGCGTGGAACCCACAAAGCCGTGGCCTGTGAATGCTGCATCACTTGCCAACAGATCATCTGTCATGGTCTGTGGACGCAACTATCTTCTGCATAGAAGGAGCGTCTGTATAGATAAGATAAGATAAGATAAGATAAGATAATGATTGGGGATATATCAGGCCTTCAACAGCGAATACGTGCCTGAAATCACAGAGCATTGTTTGCAAACTGTGGCAACCACAGCTTAAACTCAGCTAAACATAGACGAAAAGCCAAAATCGCCAAAATCGTTTAAAATATCGGGCTTTTCTTTCTTACATTTTATATTATAATTTGTATGTATCGTTAAAAAGTAAATGTGAAAAATATCTTAAATATATACGAAAAAAGACATTTGGGGCCCCCGACCCTGAAAAAATTGACATTAAAAGTTTAGTGCCCTTACTTATTTTAATATGAACTACCAAGTTTTTGTAAACAAAGTTTGGTTAAGATCCATTCACTTACTCAGTATCTATTGCATAAACTATTTTTTATATAGCTCATATAAGCAAACGACGACATGAAGGGCCCCAGGGCCAGAGTGAGGTTGGTATGGAACGAAACCTGATTAAGAACCTCCCCCCGTGTAATTTTGTGTAATTGTACCAAATTTCACGTTATTTGGTTGTCTGGATCTTGAGTTGTAAGGGAACAGACAGACAGACAACAAATGCGTCTTATATGTAGAGATAGAAGATAGAGATATAAATAAAAATATATAAAGATTTTGGGTGTCTGTTTTTTCCTTGTCTGAATGCAAACTTCGGCTGTTACAAGATTATTGTACCAAATTTAAGCTGTGCTTAACAAGACACAAGAAGGCAAAGCAGATTAAGGAAACTAATCGCGGCTTAACTCAAAATAGCAGAAAACACGCCAGAGTTTTATTGAATTTCATTCTCAAACATTTTTACTTTAAGCAAGGCATTTTTGTGTTTTAATCCTTAATCGTGGATTTATCGGAGTCAATATGCCATACGCCATACGTTTATATTATTTCTTGTGAAATTTTCTAATCTGTTCTGTTATTTTCAGTTATAATTCTTGAAGCAATAATCTTAAGTTATTTCATGGGTTGTTGGAACAGGGCCGGCCTAAGGGTATTGGACGCCCTAGGCGAAGTGAATTTGGTGGCCCTAAATGTAATAGAAAAATAAAATAATAAATATAGAAAGATTCTTGTGCGAGGCCCCCACTAATAATGACACTAATCGGAGGCCCTAGGCGGGTGCCTAGTTTGCCTATGCCTAAAGCCAGCCCTGGTTGGAAAAAGATTTGAATTGGCTTTAAACCATTGATTACCCATATATCTCTGAAAGCATTAATAGACCCGCTGACAATCCAATTGCCTGTTTATAAAATCGAACAATGTCGCGATGTTAAATGTGAACTTTGAACATCAGAAATGTAGCATTTTTATTAAAGACTTTTATTTTAAATAAAGATTTAAAAAATGAATTGTCTACATATGATTTGGCAACCTAGAAACCTCTATAAAGATTTCTTTGACATAATTTTAATTATTTCAAATGGTATTTACTCATTGTTGAATTTTTTTTTATTTGCGTTCAGTCTTTTAAAAAAAAGATATTTTATGATTTTCTATTGTGGCAGTGTGCCTATCTATCTCCCCAGACTCTACACAATGCAATGTGCCTGCCCATCTCTCCAACCCCCCCCCCACACCATGCAGTGTGCGCCCCAAAACATAGGGCACGACCCTGCACGCTCTCTCCTTCTCTCCAGCCCCCGCAACAGTTTAAAACTAAAAAGAATAAAAATACATAGAGGTAAAAGAAAAAAATTTTAAGACAACGTTTTTGTGAGTGAATTAAAAGAAGAAAATAATGTAAAAGTTATAAGTTCAAGTACTTTGATTTAATATGACTAAAAACGTTATGTGGGTGTTTGGTATAAAAATTAAAGATTTATAATTGAGAAGGCAAAAGAGAGATCTATTAGTGAGAGAATGAGTGAACTGCACATGTAAAACCTCATAAGCGCCCGAACCCAAGTTTTTACCTCTTTTTATTTACTTGCATATCCGGCGCCGGCCGGATTTCAAAAAATTGAATCCGGTACACCCCTACAGTAAATACTATTCTAAACATGTGCTAAGATAAACTCCAAATAGACTTCAGAAAAATTGCAGTCATATAATAATAATAATGTGTGGCATCCAAGGAATATAATAATATCATGTGACTTGACTAGAATTAAAATGGTGTGCGCATACAAAGAAGATGATGTGTGGGATAAGATAAGTGTACACTTAGGGGCCGTCCATAAATGACGTCACGCTCCTGGGGGGTAAGGGGTCACGGTTTTGTGACGAGGAGGAGGGGGTCTTTAAGAAATGTGACGTCACATTAAAAACACGAATTTTTTAATGAAAGTTCCACTTAAATATTTGATTGCTTGCAATTTATTTAATGCAGATTTCAATGGCTTCACACGATATTAGTGCAGCCGTACACTAAATACATATATAAATGACAAAAAAAAATAATTTGCAGTATGCTAGTTTTCAATTAGAAAATATGGCTTTTAGGGGGGGGGGTCAAAGCTTTGTGGCGTTGTATTGGAGGGGGTCTATGTTTTGTGACAAAGTGTGACGAGGGGGGAAAAAGCGGGGGGGGGGTAAAAATTGGCCAAAATAGCGTGCCGTTATTTATATATTGCCCCTTAGTACACCTGAATAGAAGCTTATTGGCAGATGATAAGCTCATTTGTAGAATATCTGGGAAAGATGACCTCGTGATTTGTCTTTCTGAATTGAAGCGTGACGCCACAGTCTATTTGGAAAAGATAATATCGATTTTTAAAAAAAACTAATTTAAGATGGAAGTCACAATCTGTTTGGAAGAGATGATATCCTATTTTGTGATATTGAATTTAAGCGTGACGTCACAGTCTGTTTGAAAAAGATGATATCCTTTTTTTTTGGTTTTTTTTTGTTGAAGTGAAGCGTGACGACACAGTCTGTTTGAAAAAGATGATATCCTATTTTTTGTTGTTAAATTGAAGCTTGACGTCACAGTCTATTTGGGAAAGACGAGATCACTCCGCCGTCGCTGAATGTCCCAAAGTTGCCATTTGTTGTTGGGATGACATGGAGCCAAAGAAACATTGCTATCTGTGACACCGGCAGTCAGGCATTGATTCGTTGGTAAGTAGACCAAACTTTTGTCCTGAAAAAGGAAATATATTAATATCATATGACTATATGAATAAGAAGGTAACACATACACATATGCTTATGTTCATGTAGTGAAACAAATTTATTCTGAACTTGACATCAAACGTTAAGCGTCCATTTCCGAACTAACATGGACACATATATAAATTTATTTTTGTTTTTCTTGTATTGAAATGGGGCCGTGTTGTTCAGATTAGTCTTTACAGTGTACTGTAATCATGAACGATACATCAGTACGATGTATCAGCGGCGTAAGCATCCCTTTATTCTCAAAAGCCATCAAAGTCATTGGTTCAAGAAGGGCGGAATAATTTAACAATAAGCCACTACTAGTATTTTTTACAGCTTAGCCTGATTGTTATCTCTTCCTCTACCTTCTGGTGGAATCTGTCCATTAAGAACGCTACTTGTTACTTCTGAAATCTTAATATCAGAACCTTTGGTCTGCTGAGACTAGTGAATCAGAAGTGTAATAGATTTCTACATTACCTTTAATAAATATATACCATTTTCCGCGTTTATCACGCAAATTAAACAAATAAAATCATTAAATTTCTCTGTCATGTAGTATAGTATAAAATTACGAAAGTGAATAGTTGTAAGAGATCAACTTACGTCTTGATATCGCCAGCTGCCTTGAGAAGAGCACGTGTTAAATTCAAGGACAGCTGAATCATTTTTGACACAGAGAAACAAATTTTCCCGATAGATTTGATGATTGTTGGTAAAATACCACAGCTGATTATTGCCTTGTCCGTGACATCCATACACAATGGGTTTGGATTCTGGCTTGGGTCCACTGTCCAAGCATTTTGGGGCCGCTGCAATCCTAAACTGATAGGTCAAAGTTAACACAATCATTTCTATGGCTAACAGGGTTAAATGCCATCCTACAGAAATAATGGTAGACATGAAAATAATCACAATTATAAGGCTAACAATATTAAATTTCATTCTACAGAAAATAGGTTTGGAAAGAAACTCAAAAATGAAATTCTCTTAACACTTTAGTCACGTAGCACAACATCGAGCTAATTTTGACACGAATCAGCTGATAACTTTAGGAGATACAACTTGCTTCTCATTGAGGCTGCCAGAAACTCCTTTAAATTTTTAATTAGTTTCCAAAAATACATAGGCACAGCTCTATACCCAGCTGAGTTTAAAATAAAATGAGATAATCATCTGAAGTAATTTTTTTATTTTGAAATGAAAATGCTTTTCTACCAAAAATTTCATTATTGTTCATTGCAGATAATAAGATGGAACCAGACGTCAGAAAAATAAAACATATATCAAGGCCACGGTTGACTTAAAAGCAAAACATTATGTCTGTCGTTCAGTGAGAGAGTTTTAGAATGGCTGAACCTGGAAGTTATCCACAACATTTGCAGGGTGTTTAACTAAAAAATGTGGCGTGCACTTGATAAAATTTTGAGAACCTTTCTCATATTCTGGGGATTTGCAGGTCTGTACATATCTAGACCCTCTGGGTGGCTAATCCCAAGTGTGATTGACTTATCACTTGTCCATATTAAATAAAATGGTCTACAATGCGCTTCACGAACCGACAAGCAAGCAATTTTAAGGTTATACCAGTGGTAATAAAAGGTTAAGATTTTGAGTTAATACACGTTGATAAATATTTCCTACTAGAATAAGAACTGCCTACCTCGCCTACATAATCTATCCCGTGAGGTATAGTGAGTTCAGGAAAGACATTTCTCAGGTACCACTCAAAGTTGTGACATTTCAACCTTTCTCTCAGAATCTTACGATCTGTCACATTACCATAATCTATCTGTCAATTGAGAAAGTGTATGTTAAAGCTTTGTATGTCACATTGTCATATCCTATTTAATTAAAGAAAAAGTTCATCTTAGAGGTATCATCAGTTCATTATATATGAAAAGATACAATATTGTAAAATCATGGTTCCTTAACTCTTTAGAGATTTTATTGTAGTAGAAATGATTTATGCGTGTTCTAGACTAACAAATGCATATATTAGACTAGTTAATGCGTGTAGTAGAAAAGCTTAGAGCGCGTTGTAGAGTCAGCTATATAGGTCCCCACTAGTTCCCTTACAGTTTGGTAATTTGTTGCCTCATAAAAGTAGTTTTTGTAGTCGTCCATCCACACTTCTGCTACTCGCATAGAATTTTTCATGACGGCGTTGGGGGCCCCCTTCGTAGGAACACCTGATCTGAAGACATGGGCCACATGAGAGCAGACGTCCATCAATAATATCCCACCACACATCCAGGTCTGCAAGCAGAAATCAAGTCAAAGCTTTAAAGAGAAATATTTCTTAGTATTGTGTCATTATTACATGTGATGATTTTAACAGTTTTCATCGGAATTTAATATTATTGCATATGAGCTGAGCTATAATGTAAGAAAGCCGAACCTTAAAAGAAAGTTCAATATTTTCTCCTCCCCAAAAGTCCATCTCAGGATCATAGGTGCCAAGTTCGATGAAAAATTTCCTCGATATGGCAAACAGACCCCCGGGCATCGTGGGTGATCTGAAAGTTAGAAATAATTTGATAATCTGTGTTATTTAACAAAACGTTTTCCTCTTTTTAGTGGCACACAAAACTGAAAAACATAGAAATAACAAACATAGATGTACCAAACAGACGTACCAAAGGCAAGATGGCAAGACATGTTACCACCGTTTCAGTTTCAGACTTTAAATACGATTAACAACTTTGTACAAATCACTGTTGTATATTTAAGAAAAACACAACGTTATTGGTTCTATTACATTTACAAACTTGATAGGACTTCAAGAAATAAGTCGATGATATTTTTAGGATATGGCCATCAGCCAAATATGAAGAAGATTTTGTGTTTTATTTTTAAATGGTATCTTATTTCGTTGGCAACCTTAAAAGGGAACATTTGGTTGGAGTCACCGGAGTGATTTTATTATTTTGTTCACCTGGAAGGAATGATTGGCTCACCTAAATGAAATTATTGGCTCATCTAAATGACGTAAATGGCTCTCCTAAATGGTTATTTTTCCACTTAAATGGTATGATTGGCTCACAAAATGGTTTGATTGGCTCACCTAAATGGTTTGATAGTCTCACCTAAATTGTTTGATTGGCTCACCTAAATGGTTTGATTGGCTCACCAAAATTGTTTGATTGGCTCACCTAAATGGTTTGATTGGCTCACCAAAATGGTTTGATTGGCTCACCTAAATGCTAATATGGCTCATCTAAATGATGCAAATAGCTCACCTAAATGGTATGGTAATATCCTTCCTTCTGTCGAACTCACGTTTTGGAATTTCTATCCAATTGAAAAAAAGATTTTTGAAGTTAAAAGTTCCGTAATGTACAGGTTCATTGTTGCAGTTTATGCCGAAATTCTTGTCACTAATACTATCAATGAGCGGAAACACAACTGCTTTTGGGTTCATAGCTATCTGCATCAACAGCGATTCAGCCCAGTCTAAAGACGTCATCAAGATTGATTTGTAAAAGAAATAGAAGAAGGATTACAAAACGTTATTAAGTGTCAATGCAATAAATTTACTTTAAAAATTAAGTGTTCAAATGTGACTACAGATTATCTTTTATCCACCGACACATAACCAATGGGGTTCAGATGAGTAGCTTTGTTTAGTGTTCATAACTGATGACGTTTATTTAAGACAGCCATATACCAGGGCGACACTCGAAGTGGGCACAAATAAACTAATCAACAAGAATGACCATTCTAATTGACAGATACAAGCGCGACTTATATCTGAAGTATATCTCAGCATGAATGACCATTCTAATTTACAGTTACAAACGTGACTTATATCTCCATTACCTGGGAAACACTCGATGTGAGCATCCAAAAACACCACCACAGGGGCCGTGGACGCCTCAAATCCCATAAGTCTTGCTTTGATCAAACCAATCTTCTTCTGAGATCGAGCTATTTTCACTTTGGGGAATCTACTCACGTATTTCTCTAGTGGAGCTCTCAAAAATTCTTTCAGACATATGAAATAAACAGTACAAACATAACCGTAACATTATTTTGCTAAACGAGTCATGATATCCGAGAGTAATAAGTTAAACACTAACTTAATTTGAGATCATTTAACCACAGGCCTAATGTTTAGATTATTTAAACACAGTGGGGTAGCTAGAACTTTTGCCTTCCGGGGCGGTCTCTAATTTGCCGCCCTTTTTAGGGGCAGTCCATAAATGACGTCATGCACCTCGGGGGGGGGGAGTGACGATGTGTGACAATAACGCTGTTTCAGAAATGTGACGGAAAGTCAAAACGTGACACTTTCAATAAAAGTTCCACTTAAATATTTGATTACTGACACTTTATTTAATGACGTTTATGTAAAACGCGTGTTACGATATTAGATTGCAGCCTTACACTAAAAATATACCGTATATACTCGTTCTATAGCCCGTTCGTTCATATGCCGACCCCCCTACTTTTGGAAGAGAAAAGTATTAAAAGTGTATAACCCGCTCGCAAGTGGACCCCTAAAAATAATAGGACAGCTTAAACAAAATGGTACACATTTTTTTTAAACAACAAGCTAAATCGGTCATTATGATTGTTTACTTTGTACTGCTTATTTTTGTCTTTGTGGTATTTGTTAGGCAAGGGTTACCAGTATTTTTTAAAAAATCCTTAGTAAACAGTGGCGACAGCGCGTACATTAAAATTTGTTGTTGAAAACAAAATTTGTAAAACCATTTTTTAAAACATTCACAAAAATAAATAAAGCCATTAAATAAGGTAATCGCAGGCGTGTACTTTTATACCATAACCTCTGGTAGAGAAGTCGAATCTTGTAGAATGTAGACAAGGACCTTGATGATCTACAACTACAATAACAACACCAATATTCAATATCCATGCAGAAATCACCTATGACCCGCTCATAAGCCGACCCCCCCCCCAACTTTTCCCCCTAGATTTTGTCCAAAAAAGGTTGGCTTTAGAACGAGTATATCCGGTACTTACATGAAGAAAAATTTGATTTGAAATATGCTCATTTTCAAATAGAAAATAATGCTTTTATGGTTGGTGGGTCAAAGCTTTGTGACGTCATATTGAAGAAGGGATCTAAGTTTTTGTGACTACGTGTGACGAGGGGGGGGGATGTGAAAAATCAGCCAAAATCGCGTGACGTCATTTATGGACGGCCACTTAGTCGATCATATGATGGTTTTTATAAATTAATAATCATGAATAAATAATTGTAATTGAAACGATGTAAGGGTGGGGAACATGTTTACCACTGCATGCCATATTTATGTAAGTAGTAATAAAAGAAGCCGCATAAAATGATATACCTATAAAACCAAATTTATAAAAATACACGATACTTTTTTTAAAGCAACAAGAAAGTTATTGAGGTCGCATCAAATGAGAAAAAAGATAGTTCAAATTTACACCCAAAAAAACATTAACAATTACTATTCTTTTATTTTTTATTAATAAATAAATGATTTTTTACCTAGAATTGTTATACGTTAGTATGAAAACATATTTATGCATTTACTTTCATAATAGAAAAATCGTGAATATTGCTATCAAAATCTAAAATATTTAATTTGTAATAATAACTTGTTCTATGGACAACATTGCAAGATTTTGTTGTCTTAAATCGCTCATTGTGAAACATAGATAATTTTTTATCATCTTCAGTTCGGAGAAGCTTCTTTCACAACTAGATACACTGATAGCAATTAGTGAAAAAATTCGTAGCAAAATTAAAATTTTGGGTACAGAATTTTACAATATATGCTGTTTTCCCCCGTTTTTCTAACATAATACTTCTTCTTGTAGTGTAGGTACAGCCATAAAAATCTGGATACTTTTTCTTTCAATATTAAACTGTTCTTTATGAATGTCAATAAAGTAATGTATTTGATGTTCAAATGCTTCATTTAGTAGGTTACATGGTATTACAAACGAATATTTTCTAGCAAGGACTTGCAACTCATCAAAGCGTTCTTTTATAATTTCATCCTTGGATAAAATAATTTCTCGTTGTACCTCTTTGTTCTAAAGATAGAACCACGTCTTTTTAATTCCCCCCACTCAATTTTTTTTTCTCCTTCTGACTCCGCGTTCAGTTATCTCCAAACGTTCACTAATGGATTGGCTGATATAACAGTTTTATCTATTAGCATATCTCTTTGTTCCATGCAATGGGTTTGCATTAATTTAAAAGATGAAGGGTTCCCATAAATTGAGATAACATAGAAAAGAAAAAGATCGCATTGAGCTGAGTAAAATTCCAGCTTCTGATCTCGTTTCACTAGTTACTTCTTCAGATTTCAATTTTTCCAAGAGGCTTGAATTTTTAAATATTTTCTCTTTCGAAATTATGTATGCCTGTTTTGGTGTTTAGTAACGGAGAAATTTGAATATTTTCATATTTTTGTCATAAATCTTAATAACTTTCCGTAAAATAGACGAATTCAAATTATTTACACATTACTTTAATTGGATAGGCGTAACATTTTTAATGAAAAACACAAGTTATTTGTGCTACTTTTATGCAATAAAAACAAAACAAATTTTAATTTAAATAACTTACCTTACAACAATTTTCTGAAAACTGAAACAGTAATTTAAATTACTACTAGCAAGTTAAAAACAATAATTGAACCACCATGCCATGTAGGTACCTGTTAGCGCATATTGAAATTCAATGTCGGATGTCGAAATTCCACGCAAAAACAGTCGGCCTACCGGTGAAGTGTTTTTTGTGTAGTTTTCTAATAAAAGCGTCATCTTTGACGTATACCGATTAATTTTCCAAACAAATAGTTACCTTTTTTGAGCGATTAAAAATTTTTGAACGGTTTTACGTTAGTTATATCATTCGCTATGTAATCAAACAAACGTGCGAATCCGTTAATTAAGACTAGAAATTTCGAATATTTTTGTTTCACCTTGGTTTTCCCCTTTCAAAAGAAAAGGTGTGGTTGTCAGACATGGCTGTACTTTTCAAATGCCTACCAAATGCCACCCACTAAAGGTGTGACCCCCGGGGCGGACCACCCCCACCGCCCCCTCTAGCTACGCCACTGTTTTAACACTTGGCTTAATGTTGAGATAATTGAAGCACTGACCTAATGTTGAGATAATTGAAGCACTGACCTAATGTTGAGATAGTTGAAGCACTGACTTAATATTGAGATAATTGGATCACTGGCCTAATGTTGAGATAATTTGAGCACTGACTATAATTGAAGCACTGACCTAATGTTGAGATAATTGAAGCACTGATCTAATATTGAGATAATTGGATCAATGACCTAATGTTGAGATAATTTGAGCACTGACCTAATTTTGAGATCATTGAAGCACTGACCTAATGTTGAACAATCATCCACAAGTATAATTTCTCTCAGAAGATGTTCCTGAGTTCTGGACAACACACTGTGAATAGATCTTAAAAGTGTGGACCAAGCCTCGTTGTGGAATATGATGATGACACTCAATGTATCCAGTGAACCGTTGAACGACTTAACAGCTTGCCTACATCTGGAAATGGATGGAATGGGATAAAAGCAATTAATGTAAATCAGACATTTTTGCCTGGCGGTAGCGAAGTCAAATACCTTCCTTTCCTAACCAGGTCAAACTGCTGGTTCGTTGTCAAAACCGCCACAACCCCCACGCCCCACACTTAACGCAATTTTTCATATTTCCTTTAAGGATAACGCAAATCCCCATTACACCTACTAAAAATTTAAATTTAGTTTAGAGTTTAGACGATTACGAATAAGTTTTATTGCTTGACAGGGACAAACACGATATGTTTTTAGTACAGAGACAAATACTTTAGTGACATGTCACTTTAGACAGAGGCAAAAACTTTAGTGACATATCACTTGAGTACATAGTCAAACACTTTAGAGACGTATCACTTCAGTACATAGTCAAATACTTTAGAGACGTGTCACTTCAGTACATAGTCAAACACTTTAGTGACATATCACTTGAGTACATAGTCAAACACTTTAGAGACGTATCACTTTAGTACATAGACAAACACAAGACCGAACACGGGGTTTACAGTTGATGCGAACAAGACGGCAATCTCCTGTGCACTGATATCTTGTTGCTAACATATTCATTAAAGTTGTGCTGTTCCCAGCCTCTCTTGTACTCCTGTCTTTCACTCTCAGTAAGATCTTTTTCTGCTATGGTCACAGCAACACCATTCTCTCCTAAAAGTCAGATTAAAAAAGTGTTTTTATAGTCCATAATATTTTAATCCCTTTTGAAATCTTACATAGGTTAAATATTTATGTTTTTTTTTAAAACCCTATAAATAATACTAATGACTTGATAATTTATATAGCACAGTTCCCCAGCAAGCAACTGGGATCACAACGCTTTATATAACAAAAGTAACACAAATAATTATCAATTTATTCAATGTAAAACATTCATATCCTAAATAAAACATAAAATGAAATTACTGTGCATATAAGCTACGTTTATCATTTGAAGAAGATTTTTATTGTTGATTAAGTAATTTTTTTAAAGTAAAGTTTGAAGAGATGCTTTTTAGTGCAGTCTTGAAGGCCTTAGTAGTTGGAATACAACGAATGTGTAATGGTAGAGAATTCCATTGTTTGGGGGCACCAAAAGAGAAAGACATTTCCCCAAATGTTTTAGTTTGTGGCTTAGGAAAAGAGAGAATACGAATTTCTGCTGACGAGTGGGTGAGTAAACGTAGATAAGTTCAGTACAGTATGAAGGGCATGAGTCAGAAAAGAAGTTGGGACAGTCAAGATTAGCTAATTAACTGTTTCGACATCTGTGATATATTACAGATCCCATAATGCTGACGAATTTTTCTATGCTATGTTACTTGGCCCATGAGGGTGTGACACGTGTTTATGACTTTACTAGTGTATCACCCGTCAAAAATGACGGAAGTTTTCAAAATAAATACACATCAGATTAAAAAAATAACTTAATACAGAACTTTCATTTATTTTTATTTGATTCAATAAATTATCATATTGAACAATTTTATGCGGAACGTTCGAAAAGTGTTATTTTTAGTGCAGCACTATAAAACAAAATCGATCACAGCGCCACCTAACAGCATTACATTACATTACATTACAATTACAACCATACAGACAACAGGAATTATGTATATTGATAATTTTCACAGTAGGGTGCCAAGTTTTTCTATTATATATTATATTACTGGGCTCACAAGAAGACAAGATTCTTTACCTGGCCCTTTACCGTCCTCGCTGTCCACAAAAACTGGGAACGTGACGTTGCTGTAGTTATCTGGAGGTTGGAAAAAGAAATGCCTGGTCTCAAAAGATAGTTCAATATTTTAAACTACATTCTTAAGCTAACAACTGAATACATCAACAGGTAGCACCCGGTGTTTCTAGAATTTACCTTTCAATAAACACAACAGACATGCCATCAATTATAATGTCTTTAGCTGTTCATTTAACCAAGACGTCCTGCGTGGGTTATCCGTTATTTCTGAAGGGCGAGTTACGTATCACAGCTTATGTGTCGGAGACATCGAAGAGCTCACCGCTTAATGTCTTCTTTTAACATCAGGAACACACGTAGATGAACTGGCGTTGAACAGTTTGCTTATTTATCATTCTTGTAATAATGCGAAGTTGTTTGTCATAAAGTGTGACAAGTCATTTGTTTACGAAATGTTTTTGACAGATAAGCTCCCATTTTAAGTCATAAAGATATATGGATTCAGATGTCCGGTGGGCCCACGTTAAGGGCATGGAGTTTGAAAAGGTTTTATGAGATAACGCGTGAAATTTACTGAGAAAGAACTCATAGTGTACGTCAGTATACTGAGATAGAACTCATAGTGTACGTCAGTATACTGAGATAGAACTCATAGTGTACGTCAGTATACTGAGATAGAACTCATAGTGTACGTCAGTATACTGAGATAGAACTCATAGTGTACGTCAGTATACTGAGATAGAACTCATAGTGTACGTCAGTATACTGAGATAGAACTCATAGTGTACGTCAGTATACTGAGATAGAACTCATAGTGTACGTCAGTATACTGAGATAGAACTCATAGTGTACGTCAGTATACTGAGATAGAACTCATAGTGTACGTCAGTATACTGAGATAGAACTCATAGTGTACGTCAGTATACTGAGATAGAACTCATAGTGTACGTCAGTATACTGAGATAGAACTCATAGTGTACGTCAGTATACTGAGATAGAACTCATAGTGTACGTCAGTATACTGAGATAGAACTCATAGTGTACGTCAGTATACTGAGATAGAACTCATAGTGTACGTCAGTATACTGAGATAGAACTCATAGTGTACGTCAGTATACTGAGATAGAACTCATAGTGTACGTCAGTATACTGAGATAGAACTCATAGTGTACGTCAGTATACTGAGATAGAACTCATAGTGTACGTCAGTATACTGAGATAGAACTCATTGTGTACGTCAGTATACTGAGATAGAACTCATTGTGTACGTCAGTATACTGAGATAGAACTCATTGTGTACGTCAGTATACTGAGATACAACTGCGTCAGCAAACTGATATAGAAATACGTCAGTATACTGAGATAGAAATACGTCAGTATACTGAGATAGAACTCATTGTGTACGTCAGTATATTGAGATAGAACTTCGCTAGCAAACTGATATAGAAATAAGTCAGTATGAACTTGAACTTGAACTATCCCTTAACCCGTCGTTGGGTCGTTGGGGCACCATCGTGAACTGCACACTATCTCACTACATTTGTCCAGGTCCTGTGTTGCCTTTTGAGAGTCGCTGAATGACAGGCCGGTCGACTCTTTGATATCGTCTTCCCATCTCTTCCTTTGTCTGCCTCTTTTCCTTCCTCCCTGGACTGTGCCTTGCGATATAGTCTTTGCGAGACCTCCAGAACTTGTCACGTGTCCGTACCACCGTAGTTTCCTCTTCTTAATTGAGGTGAAAAGGTCCTCGTAGGGGCCAATGACAGTATTTATTGTGTTGCGGACCGCTTCGTTTGTGATGTGCGCTGTGAATGAGATGTGCAATATCTTTCTGAAACATCTCATCTCTAGCGCATTGATTCTTCTTTGGAGGTCTGCAGTGAGCGCCCAAGCCTCACAACCAAACAAGAAGACCGACATCGCCAGAGAGCGCATTAGTCAGATCTTTGATCTCGTGGAGCTTCTTGCTTTGCCAGATGTGCTTTAGTTTACTCAATGCAGCCATTGTTTGGACCAATCTGGCAAGAATTTCTGGCTTTGAGCCTTCGTCGGATATTATGGCCCCTAGATATTAAAAGGTGGAGACCTCTTCAAGTTTTTGCCCGTTTATCCAAATCTCATTTGTGAATTTTCTATTTACCATGACCTTGGTCTTTTCTGCATTGATTTCCATGCCGTAGCCCTTTGCTGTTTTCTCTAGCTTTGCAAGGAATTCTTTTAGTTCATCCTCGCTGCCAGCTAGGCTGTCTATGTCATCGGCGAAACGTAGGTTAGTTATAATTCTCCCTCCGATGCTGACTGTTCCGACATGGTTTTCTAGCACATCTGTCATAATCCTTTCAAGGAAGAGGTTGAAGAGGATGAAGGAAAGAAAGCATCCTTGTCTGACGCCAACAGTGGTCTTGAACCAATCTCCCAGCTTGCTGTTGAAGAGTACTGCGCTGGTTGCTCTGTTGTATAGGTTCTTGATCACTGCAATGAGGTTTGCATTAATGTTGAATTTGTGCATAGTTGCCCACAGTGCCGCATGACACACTCTGTCGAACGCTTTTTTAAAGTCTATAAAGACATGATAGAGGTCCCTCTGGTGTTGGAGATGTTTTTCACAGAGAACTCGCAGGTTAAAGACTTGCTCTGTTGTGCTTCTTCCTGCTCTGAAGCCCGCCTGCTCTTCTGAAATGATTTGCTCTGCTTGTGGTTTCAATTTGTTTAATATGATCATAAGCATGACTTTGCTGGGGTGGCTAATCAGGTTGATTGTACAGTAGTTCTGGCACATCTGTAAATTACCCTTCTTTGCGAGCGTGATAACCAGCGAGTGCGTCCAGGGAGTTGGCCATTTTCCTGTCTGACAGATCTTGTTGCACATGTTAGTTAGGATGTTTATTACAGGGTCACCTCCTGCCTGAATCAGTTCACCTGGAATGTTGTCTGCTCCAGCTGATTTTCCCTTTTTCAATTTTCGTACAGCCAGCTCCACCTCGTCATGGAGAATAGAATGAATGTCTGTTCCTAGTTGACTTTGGGCAGTTGAGCACTGATGCATCGTCTTTGGAGTCCTCATTGTACAGCTCAGAACAATAGAAATACGTTAGCATACTGAGATAGAACTACGTCAGTATACTGAGATAGAAACTGAGGTAGAACTCATAGTGTACGTCAGTATACCGAGATAGAACGCATAGTGTACGATAGTAGCTCGAAAAAATACGCACCGCCCTGCTTCCTTGTGAATACATCTGGCGCTGGATGCAGTCTTTGAATGCCGATTAGGAACTGAGACATAAATCTGCTCTTATGTAGTGGGCTGATTTGTTCCTGGTTGAAGATAGTCGCATACTGTTTTTCTGAGTTATTTGGTTGGTTTTCCTGAATTATATGGTTGTCTGTCCTGGGTGGTATGGTTGGCAGTCCTGAATGGTATGTTTGGTTGTCCTGGATGGTATGGTTGGATATCCTGGATGGTATGGTAGGCTGTCCTTGATGGTATTGTAGGCTGTCCTTGTTGGTATGGTAGGCTGTCCTTGATGGTATAAAGGCTCTCCTGGATGGTATGTTTGGTTGTCCTGGATGGTATGTTTGGTTGTCCTGGATGGTATGTTTGGTTGTCCTGGATGTTATGGTAGGATGTCTTGGATGGTATGCTAGGCTGTCCTTGATGGTATTGTAGGCTGTCCTGAATGGTGTGGTATGCTGTCCTGGATGGTATATTTGGTTGTCCTTGATGGTATGGTTGGTTGTCCTGGATGGTATAGTTGGCTATCCTGGATGGTATGGTGGGCTGTCCTGGATGTTATGGTTGGCGGTCCTGGATGGTATTGCTGGCGGTCCTGGATATTTATGGTGTTACCTGAATAGTATTGCACTTACTTCGCCGTTTGACTTACCGTGGGAGTAATCGTTCTGCTAGTTTTGTTGTGTTCTATTTATTTGTATATTTACTATCAGTCTATATTTCTTATTTACCAACCTGTATATTTCTCTACCTAACTCTGAATTTTTAAAAACCCGTTAAACCAAGTTTTTGACTATAAATCCTTTATATACTAGACATAAATAAAAGAATGTTCATTATAATACGCAGCGCACGACAATCCAAAAATTCAAAATTTTAGTTATGTCTCGTAAAACATGTTTAATATAATGCGCACCGATCGGGAATATATTTTTAAAAATTATCGTCCATATAATACGCACCGAATCGCGCAACAGGAAAGTATTAAAAAGGTCGTTCAATATAATACACACCGCGACACTCTATCTCAAAAAATAACTGGATACACAGAGATAAATAAAATAATCTAAAAATTCAATAATTTAATGACAGTACATGCGATCGATCAGAAATTTTGATAAATCGTTTTTATCATCGGCACGAAACTGCCTGCAAAATTTCAGCTCGCTAGCTTACGAGAAAGAGGGTTAAAAATCGATCCAATTTTTTTTGACAGACAAGTAAACAAACAGACACCACGAGTTAATATAAAGGATTTAAAAAGAAAAACGCACTTACGAAGTATTTGTATCCTGTGAACTTTCGTCAACTTAGACTCATCATCATTATTTACGACAATATTATTTTTATTGCCGATATGACCCCAAGGATCTTTTTGTTCCTTAAGCTGTAATGAGCCGTCACGTGATCGTACTACATCATTCTGTGACACATTTCCAAAGTCAGTGAAGATCAGCAACGTTGATGTGTACATAAGCGCTGCAGGTGGTAAAGTGAAAAGGAAATATTTTCCACAGAATTTGAGGATCCTAAGTTGTGAACGTTTCATTTCAGGAATAGAAAGCTATGTATCTTTCAACTTAAAGTGTAATTCGTCAGTTAATCCTTTAAGAATAATCCTACCTCCACCGAATAAATTTTCAAACAAAATATTTAAAGATGTCTTCGGCTGCCTTTTGAAATATTAGTTCTGATAAGTTCATCGTCATTCTTCTGCGTCCTTTATTTGTAGTCCACAAAAATTAGTGTGTCCCTCCTTCTTGTTATAGTTAATCAGTAATAGAAAATTTCTTTACAAGTTAAACGTTTTATATCGTTTTTTTCTGATCTTGTAGCTTAGTGGGAGAAAAAAATATTTTGTCAAACACAAGAATTTCAAATGCGCATATAGCCCATGGCATATTTGTCGTAAAATTCACAACACGAGCCTATAGGTTAAACTGGTATCTCTGAGTATTTGTTGCTCACGGTTATAAGCCTTACCGCTACAGCGATGTACATTACAGTTTTATCTATTGAATTAAGTACAGCGATTACCTGGGATTATCTAAAATAAAGGTGCCCACATCCCAAGCAAGCGACCCCCTTTTTTATCGTACATAGACATCTTTCATTCTGTTATTAGCACAATGCATGCAATAAACTTAAATATTACTTGAAATGCAAAATCCAGTCAATCATGGGAATGCAGACTCGGCACGAAATTTTACATTAATGTGTAGCTATTTCATTTTAATATGTTTGGAACCACTGATCCACAAAGGGAACTGGTGTATATTTATACAACGTCAGTAGTGTTGTTTGGACGTTTCGGTTAGCAAATGAGGAGCAGCTCCTCCTGACGTCATAATTGACCTTTGACCTTACCGGAGGCACGCGGTATTTAATTATGTTAGACATGTTAATTAGTGTACTTTTTTTAATTGCGTCGAGCGCTCGGTAATTAATTATGCTAGACAAGTTAATTAGTGTACGTAATTAAGTAATTGAATCCAATTGTTATACAACATGTTAATAAGGGGTGGGGGTGGCGGGAAATTCAAATTTGTGGTGCTTAAGGGGCAATAAGTAAATGTATAACATATAAACAGGGTATTAGTTAGCCTGACAGGACCTAACACAACAGCGAACGTTTCGGCAAAGAGCCTTCCTCAACGAAAAAATAGCACACAAATAAAACGAATATAAAGAAAGAAAAAAACTTAGCTGCGGTGAAGTCCAATTAGTCCAGTAGTGATCTCTACTGGACTAATTGAACGTCACCGCAGCTAAGTTTTTTTTCTTTCGTTAAATTCGTTTTATTTGTGTACTATTTGTTCGTTGAGGGTGGCTGTTGTGTTACGTCCTGTCAGGCTAACTAATACCCTGTTTATATGTTATACATTTACTAATTTAAAAGCCTGGTTGCAGTCTCACCCCCCCCCCATTATTTTAAGGAGCAATAAGCGTGTATTTGTATTTAGACTGCACAGCTATTTCCCCCTTTTTAAATTTTATTTATTTATTTTTTTATTGTATTATTTAGTGGTTTTCAATGTATTTATTTTATATTGAATTATTGAGTGGTTCTCAAATTATTTTTTATTTATTTTGATGCTGAATGGTAGTATTTATAGGTTCTCAAGCTATTTCTATTTATTTTGAATTGTATTTTATTTGTTGAGTGGTAGTATTTAATGGTTCTAATTACGGTTTTTATGCGTTTCGTGTTGTTAGGCGATGTATTTTATTTGGGGTACTCCGCTGGACTGGGGCTGTTAGTGGCGAATTTAATTATAATAACATAGTGGGGGCAGACGATGGTATAGGTTACAATCAGGAATGGTTTAGTATATATTATATTTAATTAGACAAATTGAGGATGGGTGGAAAAAGGGCGCATGTTGGCTGTTGATCTGATGTTAGTATATTTGTGGGGGTATAAAGTATGTGCAGGAAGTCACGAAGTGGAGTTAGAATGAGTTGGTTTAGGTTAAAATCAATACTAAAAACGAGAAGAGGGGTTTGGATGGTCGTATTTTACCGCTTGATTTATGACAGTTTTTAATAAATTAGTGGAGGTATGGAATGTGGTCCACAACAAGTAATGCGTTGGCTTAGGTTAAAATAATTGGTACAAATGAGGAGAGGGGTGTGTACAGGGTCAATTGAAGATGTTGGTGGTTAATTTAAGGTTGTTTTATAGGATTTTTTAAAAGTAAAGTAGCAGTTCATATCTTAGTGTCGGGGTCTATGTTATGAAAGGTATTTTTAGTTCGTAGTGTTTCTTAACTCTAGGGTTTCCACCAAGTTTATTTAACAGCTTTGCCATTCTCATATTAGTATCATAAATATTTTCTCTAAGTTGACACCTATTTTCTTGGTGTTTTTTGCTAATTAGAGGTTCTCACCTATAGTGTTTTTTTAAGTTTAAGGGAGTTTACTTTGTTCATTTTAGTAGTTTTGATAGATTCATAGTATGTTCTTAAATAAAAGTAGCACTTCTTATCTTAGTATCGGGAATATTTTCTAAGTTTAAGGGTGTTTCCTTTCTTCCTTTTAATAGTTTTAATAGATTTATAGTATTTTTTAAACAAAGTAGTTGAGCTCATCTAAGTGTAAAGTGTAAGTCATGAGGTCTTTTATGTTTCTTTTCTTAACTAGATGTGATCATCTAGTTGTAGTAGTATTAAATAAGGTTAAGCGAGTCATTTTCTTCACGTTTTTTTTATTTATTAGAGGTACTTATCTTAATGGCGCGGACAGTTTTATAAAGTTCAACAGTGTTTGTTTGTTTTTCTTTCTCCATATAGTGTCGTGCCAAATTTGGTATTTTTTTAAACGCTACTTGGAGCATTTTTGGGGTAGATTTTTAGTTCTGTTGAATAATATTATTTAAACTTGAAGAAATTAACTACTAGTGTCAGGTAGACTTTGATAAAGTGGGTAGGGTTTGTAATTCAACCATTCAACCGGTGTGGTACATAATTTTTAATGAGGGTTTTTTTAATTCGTAAGAGTAGCTTTTGAAAAGTAATTTCACTTTATAGTTCTGTAAAGCCATTTTAATTTTTGTTAACCAGTTTTCTGACTATTGTATTTTTGTTTTTGTCTAGTTTGTAAACCGAGATTTAAGTGTAAAATAAGTGCTCTCTTTTAATGTTTATAGGTAAGGGACAGTAAGGGTATAATTTATGGTTTTTAGCTAAGACCTCACACATTTAATAAGTCATTTGTTAAATTGGTAGGTAATTTTTGAGGAAGGGAAAATATGTGAAAATAAGTGATATTTGTATTGAAAGTTTAGGAAACTAAAGTGCATCAATAGGGGCTATTACAAGTGATTGATGGGTTAAGCTACAAGCGAGGGATATTGTGAATTATTTGCCGGGAGTGTTACAAGACAAGAAGGGTTGTGGTACAGAGGGAAAGTTTAATGTTGACATGTTTGTTGGTTAAAGTGTTTTGGAAAATGGGAATTTTAAGTTTATGTTTTGCATAACAGTACATATGAAGAGGGGAAAGATGTAGGTTATTTCCGAGTCTAAAGTGGAAGAGAAGGCAAATGGGGTTGGCGTTGATTTTAGTCACTTCCTTTTTACATCTTAGTGACCGATCTAGAGGGGTAGTCAATTCACAATTTCTCTAAGTGTAGGTGTGTCCTCAGAATTATTATAATCTATCGTTAATATCTTATAGCCATCGTTAGACCATGTGTGTCACAAGAAAGAAGCATTAGTGATTCTCCTATGTCGAGTGACATGCCCCTCCTGCCCTGGTAGTTTGCACTCACCACACCTCCTGTAATGTACTTCTAATCGGACATAGTGGATACACGATAGCTCAAATCGATCATATAAATGGGGCGAACAATGTCTGTACTTAATTAAGGGGCCAGTCATAAATGACGTCACGCGATTTTGGCCGATTTTTCTCCCCCTTCCCCCCCCCTCGTCACGCGTCGTCACAAAAAGTAAGACCACCCCTCCAAAAATAAAAAATATGTCACAAAGCTTTGACAGAACCAAACGGAGCTGCGGTTACATCACAAATGCTTTTAGGGGCCGTCCATAAATGACGTCACGCACCTAGGGGGGGGGAGGGGGTCACACTTTTGTGACGATGCGTGACGAGGGGGAGGGAGGGGTGTTGAAGAAATGTGACGTCACATCAAAAGGGAAACTTTAAATAAAACTTCCACTGAAATATTTGGTCGCTTACAATTTAGTTAATGACTTTTTTTCCTTTTTTTTAAACAAATCAGTGCTTCTCAATGTGCCAGTCGGTAGGCCATCAGACGCTGGTTGGCGTATGCTATCAAGACACGAAAATTAAATCTAATTATAATCCTTAAGATTGAGAATCCAAAAGATACATATGAAATTGTTACACTTCGTCGTTTGATTTTGACATCAAAGCATTTGTGATGTAACCACAGCTCCGTTTGGTTCTCTCATGGCAGGAGTCGTACAACTTTTTTGCCCGTTACCATAAAATATACAAGTTTATGTATGCGTTACCCCCCCCCTCCAGACTCTAGGTCCGCTCACATGACTCGGGGATTTGGGGGAGCGTCTTTAGCCCCCCCCCGAAAATGCTACTGGTGAGTTTTACAAGCATGACAAGTGTTTAAAATTATTTGAGTAGGATTATGTGTAGATATTTTAAGTCAAAACGACACGGAATATCCTTTTTCTTTAAAAGGGGAGGGGGGATGGAATCTATTTGATAGAATTAAAAACGTTTTAAGTTTGATATAATTGTTCGATTGGTTTTTGGTCAAACGCCCCTGGCCATTCTTGTCTTCTAGATCAGTGCTTCTCAGAGTGGTGGTCCGCGGACCGGTGCCGGTCCGTGGGCCATCCGCTGCTGGTCCGCAGATGTTTTTTAAAAAAGGACAGAAAAAATTGTCAGTGCAGGCTAAATAGTGCACGCTCCCTGGTGCAATGGAAAAAATTCCTGCTAGTCCGCAATACACCCACCCTTTCCTTTCCTATTTAAGCTCTTACTTTTCTCTCCTTGCTTTATCTCTACTGGACTACTTGGATTTCACCGCAGCTAAGTGTTTTTTTCTATTATTTCGTTTTATTCGTTTCATTTGTGTACTATTTGTCCGTTGAAGAAGGCTCTTTGCCGAAACGTTCGCTGTTGTGTTACGTCCTGTCAGGCCTACTAATACCCTGTTTTTATTTTATGCATTTACCTTTTTATATTCAAATAGAAAATGACGGTTTTTTGTTTTATTTTTGATGGGGTGGGGGAGAGGGTCAAAGATTTGTGTCGTATTTTTAGAGTGGGGGTCTAAATTTTTGTGACGACGCGTGACGAGGGGGGGGGAGGGGGTCAAAAATCGGAAAAAATCGCGTGACGTCATTTATGGACGGCCCCTTATGCCAACATCAAACGACGCAGGGTAACAATATTATACATTCTCTTGTGGATTCTCAAAGTTATTAAAAGATTATAATTAGATTTAATTTTCATTTCTTGATAACTGACGCCAACCGGCGTTTGATAGCCTACGGACAGGCACTTTGAGAAGCACTGATGGTTTTTTAAAAAAAGTCATTAAATAAATTGTAAGCGACCAAATATTACAGTGGAAGTTTTATTGAAAGTTACCCTTTTGATGTGACGTCCTATTTCTTCAACCCCCCTGCCCCCCCCCCTCGTCACGCATCGTCACAAAAGTGTTACCCCCTTCCCCCCCCCTTTTTTTTAGGTGCGTGACGTCATTTGTGGACGGCCTCTCCTAAGTACATTAATTAACATGTCTAACATCTCTCTATATATATAAGCCGCATTTGTTGTCTGTCTGTTCCCTAATAACTCAAGATCCAGACAACCAAATAACGTGAAATTTGGTACACGTACACAAAATTATACCGGAAAGGTTATTAAACAGGTTTCGTTCCTTATATATAAGATACTGGGGCCCGGGGGCCCAAAATGTAGTTTTTCCCTATATGAGCTATATAAAATAAAAATTATTGAAAATTAAGACGTAAAATAATGACGCAAATTAATAAACATTTTGGTGTCGAGATTAACAAGAAGGCGATTATCGCCATAAAATAATTTTTTTGTTGTTGTTGCTTTGTTGTTGTTGCTTTTGTTGTTGTTTTGTTGTTGTTGCTTTGTTGTTGTTGCTGTTGTTGTTGTAGTTGTTGTTTTGTTGTTGTTTTGTTGTTGATGTTTTTGTTGTTGTTTTGTTTTTGTTGTTGTTGCTGTTGTTGTTTTTGTTGTTGTTGCTGTTGTTGTTGCTGTTGTTGCTTTTGTGTTGTTTTTGTTGTTGTTGCTGTTGTTGCTTTTGTGTTGTTTTTGCTGTTGTTGTTGTTGTCCACATCCCTTGCCCTGCGACGTCAATGTCCTTCATGTTGTTGTTGCTTTGTTGTTGTTGCTGTTGTAGTAGTTGTTTTGTTGTTGTTGCTTTGTTGTTGTTGTAGTTGTTGTTTTGTTGTTGTTTTGTTGTTGATTTTGTTGTTTTTGTTGTTGTTTTGTTTTTGTTGTTTTGTTGCTGTTGCTGTTTTTGTCGTTGTTGCTGTTGTTGTTTTTGTTGTTGTTGCTGTTGTTGTTAAACCCGGGCATAGCCGGGTAATTGCCCCTAGTAATTATATACCGCGCGCCGCCGGTAAGGTCAAATGTCACCTATGACGTCAGGAGGAGTTGTTCCTCATTTGCTAACCGAAACGTCCAAACAATACTATTAACATCAAAATTAAGTAAAATAGTTTACTAACCTTGTGCTTATAATACAGTGGCGTCTTTGTTTTCTGAAATATTTTGTGTATGCTAGCAGCAAAGTTAGCTTTGAGATAGTTTACTATTAGTATTGATATGGGGTTTGTTTCGTTATAGGTAAATATATAGACACATGTACAAGTACAAGGTTAGTCTTTCGTGTTAGTAAATATTAAACGATGAAAAGTTACGGAAGTAAAACTAAATAAACTTAACTCTCAATCAAGCCTCCGCCTTTGTTGGCCAAGCTACCGGGATCTCTAACAACATCTGTTACTTAAGTTGACAGATTAATAGCAAATAAATTAAACAATTATTTTTATTGTGCTGCGATATAATCGCATTGTGAAACTTAAACGTCGATTTAAGTCATCAGACATACCTGCAGCATATATTGTGGAGCTGCATTGGGGGCCGTCCATGCAGTACGTCACGCTCTGGAGGGGAGAGGGGTTTAAGAAAGTGTGACAGTTTGTGACAGGGGGATGGAAGGGGGGTCCTGCCATATGTGACGTCACGGTGCTTTATATTAAATTTTAATTATTTTGTTAATTAAAACAGAATTTTTGCTCCAAAGTGTGACGTACTTTAGGGGGTGGGGGTCCGAGATTTGT
This sequence comes from Ampullaceana balthica, assembly GCA_944989445.1. Taxonomy (NCBI): domain Eukaryota; kingdom Metazoa; phylum Mollusca; class Gastropoda; family Lymnaeidae; genus Ampullaceana; species Ampullaceana balthica. Next base: position 225,354 of record CALYLW010000527.1, on the reverse strand, counting down.
GACGTTTTGTGACAACGGGGAGGGATGAGTTAAAAATGGTCAAAAATATCGTGACGTACTTTATGGATGGCCCCAATGGAGAAAAGCATGACTGGCGCTAGGGCTTGCACTTACTGATGTTTAAATAGCGCCAGGCAGCTGGAGCGTAGTAATGGTAATCGTTAGTATTTCAGGAAAATCATGATTTCTTGTTTAGCGACTATGTTTATGTTTCTACTCTAGCTAGAATACCCAACGTGATCTGATGCTCTCAACTCCTTCTATTGAAGTCTTTTGATGTCTCGTAAATGATTATTTTCTTTATCTTTACTTTCCCTCAACGACTGATACAAATTGTTCCATATTAGGTATTATGGAGGGGCACTTTTTTGAAAGTACTTCTTTTTAGTCTGACACTAACTGAGAAACCATGATGAAGAAAAGTGCAAGGCCTTAAATACTGATTCTTTTCAGATGATCTGTTGCACAGCCGTCCATACAGATGTATCTAAGTGATCTTGTGTGCTCTTTACTGCTGTATGTTAGTGATTTGATTTTGTGTTCCATAAAGATGTTAGTGATTGGATTGTGTGTTCCATACAGATGTATGTTAGTGATATGATTATTTTATGTCAGTGATCGAATTATTTGGTCCATACCTATGTATGTCAGTTATAGGATTATTTGGTCCATACAGATGTATGTCAGTTGTAGGATTATTTGATCCATACTTCTTTATATCAGTTATAGATTATTTGGTCCATACCTCTGTATGTCAGTTATAGTATTATTTGGTCCATACCTCTGTTTGTCTGTTATTGGATTATTTGGTCCATACCTATGTATGTCAGTAATAGGATTATTTGGTCCATACCTCTGTATGTCAGTAATAGGATTATTTGGTCCATACCTCTGTTTGTCAGTTATATGATTATTTGGTCCATACCTCTGTATGTCAGTTATAGGATTATTTGGTCCATACCTCTGTATGTCAGTTATAGGATTATTTGGTCCATACCTCTGTTTGTCAGTTATTGGATTATTTGGTCCATACCTCTGTATGTCAGTTATAGTATTATTTGGTGCATAACTCTTTATGTCAGTTATGGGGCCGTCCATAAAGTACGTCACGCTATTTTTGACCATTTTTTACCCCCCTCCCCCCTGTCACAAACTGTCACAAATCTCGGGACCCCCCTCCCCTAAAGTACGTCACACTTTCAACAAAAAATTTAATGAACATCTAATTAAAATATTAAATTTAATACTTAAAATACACTTCACTATTAAATTGTATTAAAATATAAAATTTCCACTTAAAAGTAGGGATGTACCGGATTCAAAATTTTGAAATCTGGCTGGAGCTGAAGTGGGCTGGAGCCGGAATCAGATTTGTTAAAATGGCCAGATTCCGGATTTTCCGTTGCCATTGTGAATATGAATATATATATAAATTAAGGATCTACCGGCCAGCGGATTTATGAAGTGAAATCCTGCCGGAGCCGAAGCCGGATTTTTAAAATTACATAATAAAAAAGGCAACAAAACAATTTGACTTTAAAAAATACTAGATTGACAAATTATGTGACCAACTCTTGTGCTATATTTAATCTGTTTATTATGGTCCTATGAATTATATTTCATTCAAAAATATACACTGGATATCATCTGTGTTCATTCATAGTTACGACTGACATCAATCTTTCACAATCATCGTTTCCTGGACGGATAATTGCAGACAGATCAACTCGTCCTCATCTAGCCACTCAACAGCCTCTGTGTGTGCATTTTCTCCTCTGGCAATAACTGCCATGGGTTCTCTTTGCCTTCTAGAAGCGATTCTCAAAGGACGGATGCGTTTTATCTGAGTTGATTCTTGAACAGTTTGGGTGGGCACATTCTTCTGAGCCCGAACTCTGTGTTGTCCTGTATGTTTCTTCAACATTGTTTGTGAGGCAAAATATGAGTGACATACTTTGCAAAGTCGATCAAATAAGCTGGTAATCATATGGTTGTACTTTGAAAGCTCCTGTTGATCTTGGCATAATTTCATCAAATTTGAGAGTTTGTGCTACCAACAAGGAAGGAAATTTATGAGAATCTGCATCTGCTCTTTCTTAAGCTTTGAGTCCATCATTTGTTTGGTTGATTGGGATTGGAGGAGGGAAGAATCTTTAAGGTAAAACTTTAAAATATGAGCTTCGTGCTTTGTCGCAACATTTCATGTCCTGATATTTAATAACAATTTGAGTGAAATATTGGCTGGTGCGAACATGATTGTCAAACAATTCCTGATCCTTCGATATCAGTGCTGCTGTATCCAATTCAGATTTATGAACAACACATTCAGGAGATACGCATTTCAATGCTATTTTGACATAAAACTAATTCTAATGTTTCACAAAGTTTTTGAAAAAAATATTTTTAAGCTATTTAAATTCTACTAAAAAAATGTAAATAAATTAGAAAAAAATACTAAAAATAATGAATGTGTGACATCACACATGGCCTGACCCCCCTCCCCCCTGTCACAAAGTGTCACACTTTCTTAGACCCCCTCCCCCCCCCCTCGGAGCGTGACGTACTTTATGGACGGCCCCTATAGTATTATTTGGTGCATAACTCTTTATGTCAATTATAGGATTATTAGGTCCATATAAATGTATGTTAGTGAATTGATTATTTTGCAACTATAGCTGTATGTCAGTGATAGAATTATTCGTACAGATGTATGTCAATTATATATGCCTTGAAAGATGACAGATACAAGCCATAACTATTATTTATTTACATTTTAACACTTCTTTGTGTTTCAAAATTGATTTTAAAAATACAGTTTTATTCACCAATGTTGTCACATGTGATTAACATAATTTAGTGACGTAAGGTCACGTGTATAAGAAACGCGGGAAGAAAGGAGCATTCCTATTGGTTGAAAGTGATGGGCGAGGAGTTGTGTGTAGATTTCCGTCGAGGAAGGATGTATGGTGTATGCCTCAAGATTTCCACGTTATATTACCTCAAATGATATCTATGTGTACATAATATATATATATTAAAGTTGTTTTGGATAAACGAATTCTTCAGTGAATTATTGTGCACAAGATTATGTACTGTGAGAACGCCTACATAAAGAGTGACATATAAATATAGTTACAAATGTGTCAAAGTTGACTCGCGCCAACTTTGTGGTTTGAGAAGGCAATGAAATCAGCCTTGAAGAATTTAATAATCACAAACATTAATTTAGCTTTTTCTCAAGCTGTCTCGAAAATTTTAATCAAATTACATGATTGTGATTTTGGACCATAGTGAAACATTGTATGTCAGTTGTTCTGAAACGTTGTGTGTGTTGTTTTTGTCAAACATTGTGTATATCAATTCTGTGAAATATTGTGTATTTCGATGTTGCGAAAATTTGTGTATGTCTATGTTGTTAAACAATGAGTATATCGATTATGTGATACATTGAGAATGTCATTGTTGTGAATCATTTGTATATCATGCTTGCAACTCGGTTTTATCCAAAGTGGATACACAGGTGTTTAATTGGCTACTCTTAATTTCTTTGAATTTCTTGTGTAGATAAGAAAGCGTATGATGCCTATTTGAGAGTTTTTTTGTTTTATGTCTTTGGAAACAATAAGGTGAGCCATCAACGAGCAAAGGCTATTCCAATCTAAAAGCAAATAAAAATAATATTTTTTTCAAATAATCAAACAAATGACCTGTACCATCTGACATTATTGTCAGTACGCCGGTACAAGTTCTAGAGTGACATTATGAACAGTACACTGGTACAAGCAGTAATGTGGCATTATTACCAATAATAAACTACACGTAGTATGACAAAAGGTTTGTTGAAGCAACATCAAAATGCTCCCCCTTGCCCAACCCCATTTCGATTATTAAGATAATAGTAACCTTTGTTTTTTTTCTGTAGCTGGCTTATCTATGATACACAAATAGATTTATAGCCTTGTGGATTACCGACAAAAATGTTCGAGCACGAAATGAAATTGCTTCTACATCCATGCTTTTGACAAGGGCCGATATTCTTTTACTTTCGAAGGCCCATTTCTTTAGTGATTTTTCCCAATAAATGATTTTTCAGCTTTAAAAAAAGTGTACCGTCACTATGACATATTTATGGTGAGGGGGCTGGAGAAAGATACGGGTGCATGAAAGGCTCAAACTTGAAAGTAACGGCTGTGTATGAAAGGGGCTCAATGTACTGATTAACATTTTTCAAAGTTTCTTTAAAGATAAATGTCTATAGACATGGGCGTCGCTAGGAATTTTTCCAAGGGGGCAAAAAAAAAGTTTTTTAATTTAACTGATAATGCCATACATGTTCAATTTTCAATTAAATTCAAGTTAAGTTTAACATAAGGGCCCAAAAAAGCCTTAGAAATTAATAAGACTTACAAATTAGCGCTGTAATAGCTCAAATACAGCATATATTAATGCAGTTAATAAATTAAAAACTTAAGTTCTCTCAAGAAAATTGAATTTTGCAGTGAAATAATATACAGGTAGAAACTGCAGAATTACTAAAGATGGATATCAGAAATTTTTTACAGGCTAAAAAAACGAAAAGTAGAGCAATCGCGGAATTCCGAAATGCTGTTATTAGAAGATTTTGAGGCGTCTGCAGCATCTGACTTATCATGGGAATTGATGACAAAAGTACAAGTTCAACAGCCAGACACAACTGAAGCATCTGTTCCTAATTTGATTATCGCTGATGCTTATTCATTTCCTAAATTGGATAGGGAAGGTATGTCTGGACACACGACCTTTCAAATTAGTTGAAATTGCAACTGATTTGTGATTGTTGGACCCCTGATAAAAAGTATGATTTTAGAGCGGACAGTGAGGGAAACACAGTTTTTAGTTTTTAGATATGCATGGTTATCAGACTATTCACCGTGGCTTGTATACTCGCAAATGTTAAAAGATTACTTTTGCAAATATTGCATGTTGTTTCCGCAAACGGTAATTCGAGGAGTTCAGTGGGCATTTGTCATCAAACCATGTACAAAATATAAAGATTTCAACGAAGATGCATGTAGCCACCTGCAAAGCACAAGTCACAAAGTCTCTCATGTCATTTTGTTGCATTATTGGAAGCCAAGGCAGTTTCTATAGATGAGCGCTTGGACTCAATTAGAAGACAGATTCAAGAAAATCGTTAAAAAACTGGGTCCCATCATTTCTACAATAGCTTTTTGCGACATGCATGATTTAGCACTTCGTGGAAAATAATCAAATTCTGGAAATCTTTATAATAATAATAATAAATTGATAATTTATATAGCGCTGTATCCCAGTAAGGAATTGAAATCACAGTGCTTTACATGAAGATAATAACATACAGATAAGTAGTAATATAGCATTCATACCATAGCAACCACATTAATTACAGTACATAACACCAAAAAAAACGTTAATCATTAAAAGAATTGTTGTTTCATTTATTTGGAAATAAATTTATAAAAGATGTGTATTAAGTGCAGTCTTGAAGGACTTGGTTGTTTAAATACAACGGATGTGTAATGGTAGAGAATTCCATTGTTTGGCTGCACAAAAAGAGAACGACCTTTCGCCAAATGTTTTTGTGAGTGTCTTAGGGGGCCATCCATAAATGACGTCACGCACCTAAGGGGAGGGGGGTCACACTTTTGTGACGATGCGTGACGAGGGGGGAGGGGGTTGAAGAAATGTGACGTCACATCAAAAAGGTAACTTTAAATAAAACTTCCACTGAAATATTTGGTCGCTTACAATTTATTTAATGATTTTTTTTTAATTTTTTAAAATCAGTGCTTCTCAATGTGCCGGTCGGTAGGCCATCAGACGCTGGTTGGCGTAAGCTATCAAGACACGAAAATCAAATCTAATTATAATCTTTAAGTTTGAGAATCCACAAGATAACATATGAAATTGTTACACTGCGTCGTTTGATGTTGACGTCAAAGCATTTGTGAGGTAACCGCAGCTCCGTTTGGTTCTCTCATGGCAGGAGTCGTCGATTTTTTTTGTTGCCAAAATATACAAGTTTATGTGTGCGTTACCCCAACCCCCAGACTCTAGGTCCTGCTCAATTGACTCGGGGATTTCGGGGAGCGTAGTTAGCCCCCCCCCACCCCCCAAAAATGCTACTGGTGAGTTTTATAGGCATGACACGTGTATAAAAATTATCTGAATAGGATTATGTGTAGATATTTTAAGTCAAAACGACACGGAATATCCTTTTTCTTTAAAAGGGGAGGGGGGGTGAATCCAGTGGCGTAGCTAGAGGGGGGCGGTGGGGGCGGTCCGCCCCGGGCGGCACTCATTTAGGGGCGGCATTTGTGGGCATTTGAAAAGTGAAAACTATTCCGACCACCACCCTTTTTCTTTTGATGGGGGAAAACCAAGGTGAAACAAAAATATTCGTAATTTCTAGTCGTAATTAACGAATTTCCACAACATTTGTTTGATTACTTAGTACAATGCTTCTGAAACGTTTTAGTATGGTGGACCGGCAGGAATTTTTGCCATTGCACCAGAGACCGGTGCACTATTTTCCCTGCACTGACAATTTTTCTGTCCTTTTTTTTTAGAACATCTGCGGACCGGCAGCGGATGGCCGACGGACCTGCACTGATCCGCGGACCACCACTTTGAGAAGCACTGACTTAGTAGATGTGTAGATGTTATAAGTAACGCAAAACCGTTTAAAATTTTTAAATCCCTCAAAAAAGGTATCGATTTGTTTGGAAAATTAACGGTATACGGTACGACCAGATGACGCTTTTATAAGAAAACTACACACAAATAAGAAAAACCCGTAAAAAACCAAGTTTTTTACTATAAATCCTTTATGTACTAGAAGTAATTAAAAGAATGTTCATTATAATACGCAGCGCCAGACCATCCAGAAATACAAAATTGCAGTTGTGTCGTAAAACATGTTTAATATAATGCGCACCGATCAGTAATATGTTTATAAAAAGAGCTGTCAATAAAATACGCACCTTATTGCGCGACAGAAAGGTTGTTCAATATAATACGCACCGCGACGCTCTATCTCAAAAAATAGCATGATACATAGGAATAAATAAAATAATCTAAAAAATCAATAATTTGATTACGGTACATGCGATCGATCTGAAATTTTGATACATTGTTTTTATCATCGGTACGAAACTGCCTGCAAAATTTCAGCTCGCTATCTTGCGAGCAAGTGGGTTAAAAATCGATCAAAAGTTTTGGCGACAAGGTCGGTCGGCCGCAGACACCACGAGTTAATATAAAGGATTTAATTTTATCATCGGTACGAAACTGCCTGCAAAATTTCAGCTCGCTATCTTGCGAGCAAGTGGGTTAAAAATCGATCAAAAGTTTTGGCGACAAGGTCGGTCGGCCGCAGACACCACGAGTTAATATAAAGGATTTAAAAAAAACACATCACCGCTGGGCCCAATAATGTGCTATTAATATCGCCAAGATGGTTTTTGCGTGGAATTTCGACATTCGCAGAATGATGCGCGAACAAGTACCTACAATTCATGGTGGCTCAAATATTGTGTTTACAAGTAGTAATTTATATAAAATATGGGTAATTTATATTACTGTTTGAGTTTTCAGAAAATTATTGTAAGGTACGTTATTAAAATTTAAATTTATTTTGTTTTTATTGCATTAAAGTAGCACAAATAATTTGTGTTTTTCATTAAAATAATGTTATTTATTAAAAATGTTACGCCTATCCAATTAAAGTAATGTGTAAATAATTTTAATTCGTCTATTTTATGGAAAATTATTAAGATTTGTGGCAAGAACATGAAAATATTCACATTTCTCTCTTAATAAACACCATAATAGGCATAAATAATTTCGAAAAAAGACATACTTTAAAATTTCAAGAGTCTTGGAAAAAAAGACATCTGAAGAAGTAACTAGTAAAATTAGATGAGATGCTTAATCTTTACTTGATTAAATTTTATATTTTTCTTTTCTGTGTTATCTCAATTTATGGGAACCGTCATTTTTTAAAAATTAATGCAAACCCATTGCACGAAACAAAGAGATGTGCTAATACAAAACGCTGTTATATCAGTCAAACAATTTGTGAAGAGTTGGAGATATCAACTGAACGCTGAGTTAGAAGTAGAAAAAGTCGCTAGTTGTGAAAAGAACTTCTCCAAACTGAAGTTGATAAAAAGGTATCTTCGTTCCACAATGAGCGATTTAAGACAACAAAATCTTGCAATATTGTCCATAGAACAAGATATTACAAATAATTTAAATTTTGATAGCATAATAAACGTTTTTTCTATTATGAAAGTTAGAAAAGTAAATGTATAAATATGATTACATGCTAATGTGAACAATTTCTTTGTTTGTAAAAAAAATATTTATTTATAAATATAAAATAAAAGAATAGTAATTGATAATGTTTTTTTTTGTTTGGTGTAAATTTGGAATATGTTTTGTCTCATGGGGGGGGGGACCTGCGACCTCAGTAACTTTCTTGTGGCCTTTAAAAAAATGTATAGTGTATTTTTATAAATATGTATTTATAGGTATATCATCTTATGCTGCCTCTTTAATTACTGCTTACATAAATATGGCATGCAATGGTAAACATGTTCCCCACCTTTACTTAATTTCAATTACAATTATTTATTAATGTTTATTAATGTTTAAAAATAATTACAATATCAACTAATTTGCCGTCCATAAATGGCTTCACGCAATTTTGGCCGACATTTCACCCCCTCCGCCCTCGTCACGAGTCGTCACAAAAACTTAGACCCCTTCTTCAATATGACGCCATAAAGTTTTGACCACCCCCACCATAAAAGCTGTATTTTCTATTTGAAAATAAGCATGTTTCAAATCAAATTTTTGTTATTTAAGTATGTTTTTAGTGCAAGTCTGCACTCTAATATCGTGACACGCGTTATACGTAAACGTCATTAAATAAAGTGTCAGTAATCAATATTTAAGTGGACATTTTATTTAAAGTTGTGCATTTTTACATGACGTCACATTTCTCAAGCACAACCCCTCGTCACACATCGTCACAAGTATGACTCTCCTCCCCACCCCAGGTGCGTGACGTCATTTATGGACGGTCCCTAAAAAGGGCGGCACATTGGAGACCGCCCCGGGCGGCAAAAGTTCTAGCTACGCCACTGGGTGAATCTATTTGATAAAATTAAAAACGTTTTAAGTTTGATATAATTGTTCGATTGGTTTTTGGTCAAACGCCCCTAGCCATTCAAGTCTTCTAGACCAGTGCTTCTCAAAGTGGTGGTCCACGGACCGGTGCCGGTCCTTGGGCCCTCCGCTGCCGGTCCGCAGACGTTCTCAAAAAAAGGACCGAAGAAATTGTCAGTGCAGGGAAAATAGTGCCCGGTCCCCGGTGCAATGGAAAAAATTCCTGCCCGTCCGCCATACTAAAAAGTTTGAGAAGCACTGTTCTATATATAATGGTGAATGAGCCCATTTAAAATCAGTCAACTATTCATTAACTTTATTGAATGCATCAAATTCTTGACATCGCAATTCGAGAGGAGCACAAAACAACTTTTCTTCTTAGCTCAGTTTTTAAGGCATTAATTTTAAATATCACAGAAAGGATACTTGATACAGACAAGTAATGTGTATTAAGATTATTGTCACTCGTGTCAATATAAATAAAAGTAGGATAGATTTAGGTGTCTTCGTATAGTACGTAGGTAAGAAATCTACATAGTTGTCAAATTTTTAAAAAATGCATTTTCTGGAAGGAACCGGTTCAATAATGGGCATATGTTCCAAGCGTACACGTACACATGACGTATTTTAATATATCTAGTGGATTGTAGTGGATGTTATATGTCCCAAATGAGTATGCATTACCCCCAAGAATTCCCTTTTTGACCCACAGTTCAGGTTATTTACCTCTGTTCGCCGACCTCTTTCTTACGGGATGCCCGTCAGTCAATTGAGGGATTTTTAAAAAATACATTTTAAAATGTTATTTTTAAATAATTTTTTTTCTAAACAATGATGTTAACCGTGATGATTAATAGTCAATGTTTAATTTGTATACATTAAAATAAAATATAATCTAAGGATGTTAACACAGTTCGTTTTCTGAAGACCGGTTGAACCTTTTTAAAAAATGCTTCACGTGGGTTACGATATTACAATGTAGATCTTCACTAAATAAATAATAAATACTTAAATGACAATAAAAGTGATTTGAAACATGCTTATTTTCAAATAGAATATAAAGTGTGTGTGTGTTTTTTTTTGTTTTTTTTTGTCAAAGATTTGTGACGTATTTTTAGAGGGGGGGGTCTGAGTTTTTATGACAACACGTGACGAGGGGGGGAGGGGGGTCACAAATCGTCAAAAATCGCGTGACGTCATTTATGGACGGCCCCTTAGTAACAGAGAGAATGTGTGTGTCTGCGAAGAGCGTAGCTGACAAGTGGGTGAGTAGGCTGACAAAAGTTAGTAAGATAGGAAGGGCATGAGTCGAAAAAGAAGTTGTGACGGCGAACGACTAGTTTGTAATCGGGCTTGTATAAGTAGCCAATGAAGTGAGTAAAGTAGCGTAGTAACATGGTCATGTTTTTTTTTGCCTTAAGAACTAGTCTGGCAGCTGAATTTTGAACTTTCTGTAGTTTTTCAATGCCTTTTAAGCGCACCTGACAGAAGAGAATTGCAATAATCAATACGAGCCAGAACAAGAGCACAGACTAGACTTGTTGTTGCACTAATTGTTAAGTATTGGTGGATTGAGCTGATCTGACGGATGGCGGTATAGGCAGAGCGACAGATGTGATTGATGAAGTTATGGTAGACATGTTGTCAGAAATAATGTAGCCAAGATTCCTAGTCGATTTTGTGAACAGTATATCCGAACTGGCTACCTGAATAGAATTCGGAAGAGAAAAGGTACTGCGTGATTTATTGTTGCAAAATAGAAGTGCTTCAGTCTTGTCATCATTCAGCTTGAGTTTATCTTATCTTATCTGTTTACAGACGCTCCTTCTATACAGAAGATTATTGCGTCCTACGCTTATCTATGGTTTGTGTTTAGTCCTGCATTTTTATTAGAGATTTAAATGTTGATAAAGTGTTGGTTTTCCTGGATTCTTCAGGCAACCCATTCCACGCCCGAATTCCGGACGGGAAGAATGAAAATTTGTATGTGTTTGTTCTTGCATACGGAATAAGAAAGGTGTTTTTATCCTTATGTCTATCTGAGGGTTGTATTAAGTTATCTTTGTGTTGTATTTCTAAATTAGAATTAATTGCTTTATGTATGATTACTACTTTGCTCTTGGTTCTTCTATCCTCTAGTGTTTCAAGGTTTAATGATTTAACTAATGGTGTTATTCTTGTCAGTTTTGAATATTCTCCAGTAATGAATCTGGCAGCTCTTTTTTGAATTTGTTCTAGTTTATCAATGTTTTCTTTGGTGGATGGGTCCCATACAGAAGATGCATATTCTAGTACAGGTCTCACCAAAGTGAGGTAGCATTTTAGTTTTATATCTCTATTACATTTGTTAAAGTTCCTTTTTATAAAGCCTAAGGTTTTGTTTGATTTTTTAATAACTTCATTGACATGGGGATTCCATGATAGTTTCTCATTTATTAAGACTCCTAAGTATTTTGCATCTTTAGTTTGGGTCAGTTCTTTTCCATGAATGTAATATTTTGAATTTATTTGTTTCTTTTTCTTTGTTACTCTTAACAGTTGACACTTTTCTGGGTGGAAAGACATACTCCAGTTAGTTTCCCATTTTATCAATTCATCTAAGTCTTTTTGTAAAATTTTGCTATCTTGTTCTGATTTAATTGTTCTATAGATTATACAATCATCAGCAAATAACCTAACTTTTGTACCTGTTGAGATGTTGTTGGGTAAATCATTTATATAAATTAAAAAGAGTAAGGGACCTAGCACAGTTCCTTGTGGAACTCCTGAGTTAACCTTTATTGGTGCAGATTTAGATCCATTAATTATTACAGTTTGCTCCCTGCCCAAAAGGAAGTCTTGGATCCAGTGATGTAAGGACCTGAGATTCCAAAGTAGTTAAGTTTTTTAAGTAAACTAAGGTGGTGAACTTTGTCAAATGCTTTTGAGAAGTCAAGTAATATTGTGTCTATTTGATCATTATTGTCTGCTGAACGTCATCCAAGACTTTACTTCATCAATGCACTATTTCATCAAATGGACAGTGGATTGCTTTTCGAGCAGTAGAGGTAGTGGCCTTGTATAAAGTACAAAAAGTACCGGGCCCAAAACGGAGCCCTGTGGCACACCATAAACTAAGTCAGCTTTGTGAGATATACAGCCATCTACTGATACTACCTGTGTTCTGTTAGATAAGTATGATTGAAACCAAGCCAGAACTGAGCCAGAATGTCCAAAATAATTGTGCAGGGTTTTTAGCAGTGTTTGATGGTCGACGGTGTCAAAAGCTGCACTAAGATCTAATAAGACGAATATAGAGATTTTCCCACTGTCCAGTGCGAGTAGGTCATTTGTTACCTTCGGCAGGGTGGTCTCTGTGCTGTGAGAAGGTCTGTAGGCCGACTGATTAGGACTTAGAAGAGCGTGGTCGTTAAGATAAGCAAAAAGTAGTTTTAAGACTAGGTTTTCAATGAACTTCGATAAAAATGAAATATTAGACACAGGTCTATAGTTGTTTAAATTGTTTTGGTCTAACCCTTGTTTTTTCAGCAAGGTTTTATAACAGCAGATTTACATAAAGAGGGAAAGGTACCAGATGTTAAACTCTTATTAACTATATGAGTTATTGTTGGGAGTAAATGATCTAATGACTCAACCAATAGTGGAGTGGGAATGTGATCAAGAGTACAGGACGTTGGTTTTGATTTTAGAATAATACTTTTGACTTCATTTTCCGTAACAAGCTGGAACATGTCAAAGCTTGACCTCACAGCAAAAGAAAGAGACAAATTATGTGGTGGTAACACCGATCTGTCAAGCTCATCGCAAATTTTAGAAATTTTGTTGATAAAAAAGTTACAAAATATATCTGGTTGTTGATGCACGGGATTTACAGAGGGAAGGACCACAGCTTTACCATTCCCTCTGAGGTTATTACATACATTAAATAGCTGCCTACTAGTACTACTTGTAATTATTTTATTATTATAATACAAGGTTTTTGCTTGATGTACAATATTAGTAACACGTCGCTTGGCAGCGGAATAAATTTGCTTATGGCCGACAAGTCTCGACTTCAACCAAGTCTTTTCTGTTATACGTCTATCTCTCTTGGCGCGTCGAAGTTCATCCCTTATTGTTGAATAATATGGAGCTGAACCTGTTGACTTGACATTGTGGCGTGTGATAAGGGCATGTCTGTCCAGCACAGAGCGTAGTGCACTATCCAGCTTTTTCAAAGTGGGTCAGAGGTCAGGGGACACGGCCACACATAAATCTTGCCGGAAGGCGTCATGGCAGTGCTGTTAACTCCTGGGAAATTTCCAAAATCGTGGGAATTTTTTTTTGGAGGGGGGGGGCAAATTATGCAAATTTAAATAAATGGGAATTTTTGAGGATTTTGCCTTAAATATAGGAATATTTGAGATTGCTTTGCCAACAGAATTTAATGCATGTGGGAATTTTTAGTCTAATTTGGGAATTTTTTTACTCCTGGGAAAATTTGGCACCTTGAGTTAACAGCACTGCGTCGCGGTTCATGCCACGCAGATTGCGAAGGTTGCGGAATTTTGTGGGAGGAGGGTGGGGCAATCACCCTAAGTTCACATACAACACAAAAGTGATCCGAGGACAGTTCTTCTGTTACGGTTACGGTTTTGACAAGGCAATCGTCAGGTCTGTGCAGTTCCCAATCAATAATATGTCCTCTATTGTGTGTAGGGTTATAAATTATTTGATGAATGTTGATTACGTCCAAACGTTCCACCATTTTTGCTGTCGAGGGATTCTGAGGTTGATCAAAGTGAAAGTTGATGTCAACTAATATGTAAGTGCCAAGCAGGGTGTTGGCATGGTCCAAAAGTTCCGGGAATTCCTCATGAAATTTTGCATCTGTTAATTTATTTTTTCTGCTAGGAAAGACATGGTAGATGCACATAAAGTGAATGATACTATGGGGCACTGACAATGTAAGTTGAACTAACTGGAAGGATGTATACTCAAATTTGAATTCTGTTACAAATGAAAGCTCTTGGAACAGCGTACTTCTGTAAACAGCAGCTAGGCCTCCACCTTGAGTGGAACGTGGAAATAATCGAACAGAATATCCGAGTGGGGCAAGATCAGCACACTTTCCCTCATCACCAGTCGGTCAAAACCAGGTCTCCTGAATAAACATGATGTCTATCTGCCTATCCATGATAAACTCGCATACAGCGGTACGTTTGTCACATGGACCAAGGGACTGGGCGTTAAAATGATGCCATGAAGAGATTTCTTTCTGTACAGTTGGGAAATATTTTACTAGGTATAACATTAGTTATGTTATAAGAGCGTTGATGGCTGTCTTCACCAAACATGAAAATCAGAGTTAGATCTTTGTTTGGAAATAAGGACAGGGATTCGTCTCTGTTTTCTCTTCCCACCACGAGATTTACGCTTCCGAGGAAGGTTTCGGCCAATACACATATCCTTAAGAATACACACCAGTTCAGATGTTATGCGTATATGCTTCGTGTTCATCGATAATAGGTAATTTCGTGAGTAGTGAAACGTTCGCCTACCTGTGTGCTGTCGGGCCTTGCAATTGTTATGGTCCGCTTCGTGGGCTTTGTCACGTGTGATCACGAGTTGGATGACGGAGAGGTCACGTGAGGGAAAGCGCGGGAGATTAGTGTTAGAGAATTCTGGTGTCATGGCGGATGTGTGCCTGAGTATTCCACGTTGTATAACCTCAAATTATATGTTATGTGCATAGTGTAGATATTAAAGTTGTTTCATTGAAACCAGTTCTTCGGAGGATTATTGTATGCAAGGTTATGTATTGATAGAACGCCTACAAGATATAGTAATAAGTAAAAACATAACAAAGAGGTTACAGGCTTGTCCAAGCGTTGATCTTAAGAACAAAGATGGATGACCTTGTAGTCGGACATAAAGCGTGGAGCCTTGAAAAGAAAAACAGCCAAAAAATAAACAATCCAACATTTTCAGAAATGGAAAACGTAACAAGTCAGTAACAGGGATCCATAATGAACATCCTGATCCAGAAATAACATTAACAAAACAATCCAATACATAAAAAATGCACAATTAAACAGGAGCTCGATGCGATGCATGCCTATTTGTAGTAGCTTCGTTCTCGATATATGACCTGTTAGAGTTTCGTGTTGAATCTCGAGATGAAGTTCTTGGTAATCATTTGTCAATTGGTTCTTGTAGTGCTAAGTAGGCTATATCTTGGCAACTACGCAAAACATTAAATCGAAATTTGTTGGTCTCTCTTACGTGAAGACATTGTTTGTGAAGCAAATAATTCAGTTGCAATTTCTGAGAAAGCAGAATCCCTGGCAAAAACCCGGGTGGCCCAGCCCCAACAAGTCACTTATCTCGGGGCAAAGACCGGGCTAATGTACCACTTCAGGAACAAGTGGTACCAGGAGTGGGCTGACAATACGACTGCCAGGGGTGTATTCGCTAACATGGCCAGGCCAAGCCGATCAGACCAGTAGTGGAATTTGAATCGCAAACACCAGAGTTTAGAGTTTAGAAAGTGTGCACCGGACACTGCAGGGGTCGGAAATTTTTGGTTTCGACATGGTACTGTTCTGTGACTCGAGATCAGCCCTCGAAGTCCTGGCTAGTGAGAATCGTAGTACCCACTTGGTTGACGTCATCTTGGAAGACGTGGGTAGACTCGAAAGACTTGGAGGTAAGGTAACAGTGCAGTGGATCCCGAGCCACGTGAATGTTAATGGCAACGAAAAAGCAGACTCCCTGGCCAAAGCAGGTGCAGCACTGCCCCAACCAGAGACCCCAGTCACCTATCTCGGGGCTAAAACCTGGCTAAAGGACCACTTCCGGAGTAAGTGGTACCAGGAGTGGGCTGACAACACAACAGCCAGAGGGGTATTCGCTAACATGCCCAGGCCAAGCCGTTCAGACCAGTGGTGGAACCTGAGTCGCAAACACCAGGGTTTGGTGACTCAGATGAGAACAGAACATTGCCCAACCAACTCTTACTTTCACAGGCTAGACCACAACAGGGACTCGAACTGCCGTCATTGCAGCCAAGCCCCTGAGACAGTCGTACACCTGGTGACGTCTTGCCCGGCGCTTGATATAGCCGGGGGATGAGGGAGGCGGGTGAGTCCCATGTGAAGACAATGTTGTATGGCAATGCTCAGCAGATGGAGCAGATTGCCCAGGTTCTAGCCAAGGCCTTAAGAGATTAGTCTCAGGCCTACAGAATATGTGTTTAGTTTAGTGGCTCGAATGCGAACAGAACACTGCCCAACTAACTCATATTTTAAGAGGCTAGACCATAACAGGGACTCGAACTGCCGTCATTGCAGCCTAGCCTCTGAAATAGTACTACACTTGTTAACTTCGTGTCCCGCGCTAAACATAGCCGGGGAGGTTAGGAAGGCAAAAGAGTCCCACGTGAAGACAATGTTATATGGCACTGCTCAGCATATGAAGCAGGTTGCCCAGACATTAGCCAAGGCCTTAAGAGACTCAGGCCAAAAGAATATGTTGAAGAAGAAGAAAAAGTTGCATTTTCTATACTTGTCGACGAGACAAATGACATTTCAGGCATTGAGCAGATGTCACTTGGTGTTAGATTTGTCAACGAACAAAATGGGAAAATGATGGTCACCGAAGAATTCCTGGGATATATTCCAAAAGTCGATAGAACAGCTGAAGGTTTAGCAAACACCATCATTACTAATTCATTAGAATTTGGATTAGATATGACAAACCTTGTTGGTCAAGGATACGACAGATGTTCTACAATGGCAAGTAAAGAAGGAGGAGCCCAAGCAATAATTCGAAAAAATACCCAATTGCTGCAATTGTACATTGCCGTTCACAGAAACTAAATCTTGTTGTGAACGATTGAAATAATGTGAATTCTATACGAAATACAATAGGAACAATTAAGTCAATTATAGTGTTTTTCCGAGAAAGTAATCAGCAAAGAAAACTAATTCCAAATGTTCCCTTTCTATTTGAAAGTAGATGGACACATAAATATAAAAGCTTGCGGATTTTTGCTGAAAATGTTACAGAAATTTTTTAACAACTGGAATATTTAGAACAATCAGTAATGTAATCAGTTATACTTGCAGCTATAATTCTTTTTTTATGTTTGATATGTGTAAACTGTCTTGAATGTAATAAACTTTCAGGAAATTTAGTTCACTTTTATTGTAACAACTTTATGACATTTTTGTAAAGTATAGGGGGAGCAAAAGCCCCCTTGCGCCCCCTTGCCTACGCCCATGGCTATAGATATAATGGGAAAAAATGTTTTAGATACAATCCTCATTTATTGATTTCATTAAGATACGAATCTTCAAACGGATTAAAGATTTGTTTAATTTTAAGTTTAAAAAAATTATTTGATCCAGCCTGTGTCAATATTTAGAAATACAATCTTTTCAAAATGACTTTTAAAAATATATTTTAATGAAATTAATACCTCTGAAGTTTCATTTTGGCCTTTAAGATATTTAAACAGACTATTCTTTAAAATTAATATTTATCTCCTAATTATTATAACGAAAAAAGCAAACACAAAAACTAATTTAAATTTTGCGAGAAGTGTTTAAACCATATTTCCTAAGAAGTACACAAAATTACTTTTTTTTACCTTTCTTTTTTTCTTAATTAAATGTTTCTTTCTGTTTTAAACAAAATCATCAGATGTTTTTTAAGTGCACTTAAAATTTTGAAATATTTTTTTTAAATAATCGATTTTCCCACATATTCTAATTCTTGATCCCATGGTCTAAGGGTGTCACCGAGTCAATCAAGTTGGGGTAAAAGAAGGCGGGTGGGCATTGTACAACACAACCATTGTAGCCGTGACATCATAGGAGTGCCTTTGATGTATACAGGGGTCCTCGGGATACGACGTTGATCCGTTCTTAAGAATCGTCGTAACCCAAATGTCAGTGTAAGTCGGACATTTTAATTATATATATATATATTGTAAATAGGGCAGCGGAATTTAACTATTAATTTCACGATTAATCGTTAAAAATTTTTAAAGATTAAATTACTTATTAACGATTAATCGACCCATCACTTACAAATTATTGGAAGTCAAAAAGTAAAATAAAAATAATTTTAAAAATAGCTGCCGATAAATAAGAAATTTCCTGATGATTACACGAACATTTTGGTTTTAAATAGGGCTGCGGAAATTAACGATAAATTTCTCGATTAATCGTTAAAAATTTTTATCGATTAAAATTATTTTAATCGATAAAAATTCGATTAAAATTAAAGAAAATATTTATAATATTTTTTTAAAAATTATTAATAAATATTAAATTATTATTAATTAATAATAATTTATAATTTTTTTACGTACAAACTTCTCCCGCGTAATATTATAATTTATTTTATTACTTTATGTGGACCGGCAGACGTCAACTAAAAAATGGCTGACATCATCAGCGCAGTTAAATTTAAAAATATAACTAGAAAGTTGAGCAAAAATTTTGTTTTTAAGCTAATTGTGGATGGCAAAGTCGAAGATGGTGAAAAAGTTTACTGTGTTCACTGCCATAAACAATTCTCTTTTAAAGGATCAAATACATCGCTGACGTACCACCTTAAGCACAAACATCCGATCAAGTATCATTGTCATAAAATTTAGTTCAAAATATATGTATTCTTAATTTTCAATGTCCGTGAGAAATGTTTTGTTTAATGACGTCATAAATTTCTATTTTTGGCTTTAATCGAAATTATCGATTAATTAATCAATAATTTTTCTAAAGTTAACGATTAAATTTAAATTAATCGATAACAGCCCTAGTTTTAAACTATTGACTGACGGAAATGTTCAAAATGTTGATAAAGTTTGCTTACCATGGTTCTAACACTTCTCCTACTTATAAACCAAATGAAAAGCGTATTAAGCGAATGGCAGTAATGGAGTCTGACTAAGTCTGTCTGAGTAATGGAGAGACGGAAAATGACGACGGCTCTTCTGATGAATTACTGCGTTACGAAATGGAGATGAAATTTCCTGAATCCATTAACCCTCTACAATGGTGGAAACTTAATGAACACCGATATCCGATAATGTCATTCCTTGCAAGACCGTTTTGTGCATACCAGTTACCTCACTTCCATGTGAATTATTGTTCAGCTCGGCTGTTTATATTGTCAATAAGACCCGCTCATCACTTGAACCAAATAATTTCAACACACATTAGAGGCCGTCCATAAAGTACGTCACGCTATTTTTGACCATTTTGGACCTCCCCCCTGTCACAAACTGTCACAAATCTCTGGACACCCCCCTCCCCTAAAGTACGTCACACTTACGAATTTTTTTAAAAAATTAACACCTAATTAAAAATTTTAATTTAATACTTAAAATACACTTCACTATTAAACTGTATTAAAATAAAAATATAAAGGGGGATGTACCGGATTCAAAATTTTGAAATCCGGCCGTGGTCGGATTTGGCCGGATTTATGAAGTGAAGTCAGATTTGTTAAAATGGCCGGATTTCGGATTTGCCGGAGCCATTATGAATATATATAAATTAGGGCTCTACCGTCCAGCGGGATTTATGAAGTGAAATGCTGCCAGAGCCGAAGCCGGATTTGTAAAAATAACCGGATTCCGGATTTGCCGGAGCTGTAGCCGAAATCCGGTACTCCCCTATTTAAAATAACTATCATATTATTAAAATGACTTTAATAGTACTATTAGTAGAATAGTTAATTGTCAACAGTTGTCACAGTTATTCAATGAAACAGTAACTCAATCTCGATCGAATTTGAAAACAAAAATTGCAAAAATTAAACTTGACAATTTTATAGTACACATCATTTATCTGCTACCTTTTAATTTACAATGGGTGAGTTCAAGTTTTAGCTAATCTTCTGATTATGCAATCGATTGACACAAGATAAGAAGTAGATTAGCGAAACTTGACCTCACCCAGTGATTAAATAATAAAAAGGAAACAAAACAATTTGACTTTTAAAAAAAGACTAGATTGACAAATTATGTGACCAACTCATGTGTTATATTGAATCTGTTTCTTATGGTCCTGTGACTTATGTTTAATTCAAAAATATTCAATGGACATCATCTTACAACGGTGAAGTGAAGTGTTCATCCATAGTTATGAGTGACATCAATCTTTCACCATCATCGTTTCCTGGTAGGATAATTGCAGACAGATTAACTCGCCCTCATCTAGCCACTCAACAGCCTCTGTATGTGCATTTTCTCTTCTGGCAATGACTGCTATGGGCATGGGCGTCGCTAGGAATTTTTCCAGGGGGGGGGGCAAAAAAATCCCACTTTTTTTTATTTTAACTGGCAATGCCATACAGGTACAATTTTCAATTAAATTCAAGTTCAGTATAAAATAAGGGTTGAAAAAAGCCTTAGAAATTAATAAGACTTACAAATTAGTGCTGTAATAGTTAAAATACAACATTTATTAATGCATTTAATACATTAATTTTTTTTCTAAAATGTAGAGGGGGGGGGCCAAATGCCCCCCCCCTTCCCTACGCCCATGGCCATGGGTTCTCTTTGCCTTCTAGAAGCGATTCTCAAAGTACGAATAAGTTTTATCTTAGTTGATTCTTGAACTGTTTGCGTGGGCATATTCTCCTGAGCCCGAGCTCTGTGTTGTCTTACATGTTTCTTCAACATTGTTTGTGAGGCAAAATATAAGTGGCATACTTTGCAAATTCAATCAAGTAAGCTGGTCTGCAAAGATGGACAATAAAGATCATGTGGTTTTACTTTGAAAACTCTTGTTGGTCTCGGCATAGTGTCATCAAATTTGAGAGTTTGTTCAACCAACAAGGAAAGAAATTTATGAGAATCTGCATCTGCACTTTCTGAAGCTCTAAGTCCATCAGTTGTTTGGTTGTTTGGGATTAGAGGAGTAAAGAATCTTTAAGGTAAAACGTTGAAATATTAGCTTCGTACTTCGTCGCAAAATTTGCTGTCAAGATATTTCACATGTTCAGTGAAATATTGGCTGGTGCGAACATGATTGTCAAACTATTCCTGATCCTTATATTAGTCCTGCTGCATCCAATTCAGATTTATGAACAACACATTCAGGAGATACGCATTTCATACGATTATGACATAAATCTAATTAAAATGTTTCACAACATTTGTGAAAATTATTTTTAAAGCAATTTAAATTCTACTAAAAAAATAATTTTAAATTATAAAAAATAATTTACAAAATAAACGTGTGATATCACACATGGCCTGAACCCCCTCCCCCCCTGTCACAAACTGTCACACTTTCTTACACCCCCTCCCCCCCCCCTCGGAGCGTGATGTACTTTATGGATGGCCCCTTATATCTTTTTGCGTTGTTTGTTAAAAGATGACATTTAAAGGAGACACTCCAGTGTCATTTAGATTTTCAACAAGAACGTTTAATAAGTGTTACTTATGACATCGTAAATTTAAATTTTGGCTTTAATCGAAATTAACGATTAGTTAATCGTTAATTATCTCCATTGGCTTTAAAACTAGGTCAAAACTCTAGCAGACGACGACTAAACATTCTAAATAGTGATTTATATAGATAAACTAAAAATGCATTAATTTAATTACGGTACGTTCGATCGATCTGAAATTTTGATACGATGCATTGTTAGGTGAGACGGGTCCGTGTGCCAAATTTCAGCTCGATGGCTTTACTGGAAGTGGGTCATTTTCGTCTTTTGTTTTTTCACGGGCGGACGGGCGTCGCGGTCGAGGGACGAACGGGCGAGGGACGAACGGGCGAGGGACGAACGGGCGAGGGACGAACGACGAATGAGACGGCGGTGAAGTTAATATAAGGGATTTAAAAAGAGAAAACAATTCCTTACCACATGAAAAACAAAAGTTTTTTTTAAAAACATTTAAGAAAAATAACCAAAAAATCCAAAGTTTTTTCTATAAACCCTTTATATTTGAGACATAACTTAAAGTATTGATTATGTTCAATATAATTCGCACCGCGTGACAGACTAGCATAAACATTTACAAGCTACATAGTGATACACAGAGATAATCTAAATATTAATTCATTAATTTAATTGCAGTACATGCGATCGATGTGAAATTTTGATACATCATTTTATCGTCGCCAGTAGTACTCGCCACGAGTCTATTTCAAAAATTTCAGCTTGATATAATACGAGGAAGTGGGTTAAAAATCGATCCAAAGTTTTTTCGACAAGCAAACAATCAAGCAGATGCTACGAGTTAATATAAAGGATTTAATTATTATTTTTTTAAACGTAAAAAAAAACAAAAATTTTGACTATAAATCCTTTATTTACGAGACACAACTAAAAGAATGTTCATTATAATACGCAGCGCAAGACCATAATACAAAATTGAAGTTATGTGTCGTAAAACATCATATATCTATTTACGCTCAATTATGTAGCCTAACACTGAGCCGACATCACTCTGCTTTTTTTAAAAATTGTATAATCATTTTGGTTTCCAGATTAACATTAAACACCCTCCACACTATTATTAATAATTAAACAATTTGATGCGGACGTTCGACAAGAGGTATTTTTGGTGCAGTAATTTGGTGCGCTGCTTTCTAAAATTACTTTAAAAATCGTGTGGTGATTAGCACTGTAAAAAAATATTATATACATACTTTGTGTACATTTCAGGAATATTTCGTATTTATCATATAAGGATATGTTACTTGGGCTTTCCAAAAAAAAACATTGATAAAATACTTTTTGTACATTTAAGAAGGTTTCATATTACGTATTTATCATACAAGGACAAGTTAGTTGGGCTTTTGAAAAAGGTGGGCGCCGTAGGCGCCCTTAAAAAGGGGGCGCCGCATCACAAACTAGTGTTTAATATAATGAGCACCGATCAGAAATATGTTTATAAAAAGTGTTGTCAGTAAATACGCACCTTATTTCGCGACAGGAAAGGTTGTTCAATATAATACTCACCACGACACTATAGCAAAAAAAGTTAACACGTTACATAGAGATAAATCAAGATAATCTAAAAATTGATTAATTTAATTACGGTACATTCGATTTATCTGAAATTTTGATGCATCATTTTTATCATCGGCACGAGTCTGCCTGCAAAATTTCAGCTCGCTAGCTTACGAGGGAGTGGGTTGAAAATCGATCCAATTTTTTTTGGCACCGCCTTAAGCAAGCAAGCAGACACCACGACTTATCTTATCTTATCTTATCTTATGTTATCTTATCTTATCTGTTACAGACGCTCCTTCTATACAGAAGATTATTGCGTCCTACGCTTATCTATGATTTGTGTTTAGTCCTGCATTTTTATTAGAGATTTAAATGTTGATAAAGTGTTGGTTTTCCTGGTTTCTTCAGGCAACCCACACCACGCCCGAATTCCGGACTGGAAGAACGAAAATTTGTATGTGTTTGTTCTGGCATACGGAATAAGAAAGGTGTTTTATCCTTATGTCAATCTGATAATCTGAGGGTTGTATTAAGTCATGAACTCGTAAGTTTCAGTACACACACAGGGAAATCTTTATTAAAGTGTTAATCACATCACCAATAAGAGTATGTTAAATATTTTCTATTTTCTTTTTTCCCCACCCCCTCCCTACCCTGTTCGTAAGATAAGATGTTATTTCTGATACATTATTTATCGGTAACCCCTTCTGTTAGGGCTCAAGACCAGAGTTCCTTTCAACCAATCCTCCCCCCCCCCAAAAAAAAAGACGGGGATGCTATTTGGACACTATTCTTATCTTATCTGTTTACAGACGCTCCTTCTATACAGAAGATTATTGCGTCCTACGCTTATCTATGGTTTGTGTTTAGTCCTGCATTTTTATTAGAGATTTAAATGTTGATAAAGTGTTGGTTTTCCTGGATTCTTCAGGCAACCCATTCCACGCCCGAATTCCGGACGGGAAGAAGGAAAACTTGTATGTGTTTGTTCTTGCATACGGAATAAGAAAGGTGTTTTTATCCTTATGTCTATCTGAGGGTTGTATTAAGTTATCTTTGTGTTGTATTTCTAAATTAGAATTAATTGCTTTATGTATGATTACTACTTTGCTCTTGGTTCTTCTATCCTCTAGTGTTTCAAGGTTTAAAGATTTAACTAATGGTGTTATTCTTATCAGTTTTGAATATTCTTCAGTAATGAATCTGGCAGATCTTTTTTGAATTTGTTCTAGTTTATCAATGTTTTCTTTGGTGGATGGGTCTCATACAGAAGATGCATATTCTAGTACAGGTCTCACCAAAGTGAGGTAGCATTTTAGTTTTATATCTCTATTACATTTGTTAAAGTTTCTTTTTATAAAGCCTAAGGTTTTGTTTGATTTTTTAATAACTTCATTGACATGGGGATTCCATGATAGTTTCTCATTTATCTGGCCAGTCACCTGATGCTGTTTACTTTAGGAGCAGTTTTATCCTAATTTATAAAGAGGAGCTTTAACTTTTTAAGTCAACAATTTATGTATCTATACCCCCACCCCCACCCCCTTTGTTT
Organism: Ampullaceana balthica; assembly: GCA_944989445.1. NCBI lineage: Eukaryota > Metazoa > Mollusca > Gastropoda > Lymnaeidae > Ampullaceana > Ampullaceana balthica. Next base: position 200,645 of record CALYLW010000527.1, on the reverse strand, counting down.
TAAAATAGTATTTACGATTCCTGTAGGTTACGCTTAAATGCTATTGCTGGTAATTATAGCAACCGTGTTATTTACAATAACCAGGCAACGCATAAACAGAAGTGCCTTATGGACCAATCAAACACCAAGAAGGCAATTGCTGCTTAAACTGCTAGTGGTAGTGATGTTTTCACTAACTTCTTGCTACATTGCTATGAAATAAATCGATGTTTTACAGAGGGAACAATCATATATAAATATATAATTTCATTCAATATATTTTGTTAACATTTTGCATGTAAACACAAATATCTAAGATTGTGTTAGATATCGATGTACAGAGTATTTCACTTGATCCAGGCACATGTGAAAGGTGTTTTCCCCTCTTGAAAATGGAAGCTAAGTACATAAAAGGCGACGATGGCATTCCAGTATTAATTGATTCATCTAGTCCTTCCACTTCAAATGGCTCTAAAACAGTTAAAAATGACGATAAAGATGCTAGTTACTCAAAGAGAGAAAAAGAATCCACGGTGAATAGACGACCTAGTCACGAAGAAGTTTTAAAAGCCGTCTTTACCATTGATGGAGAAGGTTTTGATGTTATTCTTTCTGAAAGAAATGGAAGAATTTCATGGTCAACAATGAGTGCTTTAGGTTAGTTACAATTTAAAATTTAATTATGGACATTTAGTTCTTAGAATTAGTTGAGTATTTAATTTAAATGCAAATTCATTATTATTAGTATGTACAATTTATTGTTTAGAGTCCTTTAATTTGCAGGTCGGCGAACTAAATCATCAAGGCGATTATCAGGCATTATGCAAAATCGGCAATCATCTATCATAGAGAATAAAGCAGTAGATGGTATAGATATATCCACATTATTTGGTGCACGAGTAAAAAGACAACAAAAGAAAGGAAATGAGAAAGAAGAAGGGCTGTGCTTAGGTGTTATTCTCAGTACCATAGAAAGAAAAAAACATAACACTTTAAGAGAAAAGACTGCATTTTTGGAGCATCCTAGCAATGAGCTATGTATTTCTTGGGTATCTAAAATAAAGGAGTGCATTAGATGTAAATAATACAACTTACAGGTTTTCATTTCAATACTAGCTTAATATAATACAATGTTATTATGCAGGGAATTTAAATATTGTTTCTTTAATCAGCTTTAGATAAAAGAAAAGTTAATAAGTTGATTTTATAAGCTGGGTAACATCATTTCTCTTTAAATAAGATCATTAAACAATTTAATTTATTGCACCACGTTTATTTATCATGTTTCATTTTTTTTTAAAAACTTAAATTAGAAATCACACTTTTCCATTAATGAAATGGTATTTTTCAGCTATCCACCAAAGGCCTGCATTAATAAAATTGTTTTTACAACCAAATGCTGGTAATAAAACAGGTCGCAACATTTATAAAAAAACAATTCTGCCATTGTTTCAAAGTGCAGGTGTCAGTGTTGATCTTTCAGGTGATTAAATAAATATTTCTTTATATTTAAAAGTATTTTAAGGCTGCTTACAATTTACATATCCACAAATTAAGCAAAGAAATATAGTTTGAGGGAGAGGGAATAAGAAGAGTCAGGTAATGTTTGTGAACAAATGATGCTGCATTACTGCAAATAAAATGTTAAATTATGTTGTTATGTAGCATTATTATTATATTTCCTCACCACCTGATTAAATATGTTTTTTAAAAGAAATTATTTATGATACATTTGAGGTTTATGTAATTTCTTTTATTTAATATTAAAATTCAAAATACCTAAATGAGTTTATTCTCAACAGAGATAAAGCATAATGAATATGTGAAACAAGAAATGGGTCATTTAAATTTGGAAGACTATGATTGGTAAGTTTGTAATAATCTATGTGGATTGAATAGGTTAATTACATTAAATTTCTAGATTTTTAAAATAAACTTAATATTATAAATAATATATTTTTTAATTATTACTCATCTTTAAATTTACTTATATATCCTTTCAAAAAATTTATGATTTTAACATTTTTTAATTAGAAATCTCAAAGTTCATTTAATTGTTTAAGAGTTAAGTACCCTAATAATATAAGATATGTTTTTGAAGTAATAATATTGATAAGCCAAGGATGCAATAATTTCCTGTATAGATAAAGCATCTGTAATATATAAGAGTTGCTAATTTTCCTCTAAATAAAAATAAATTTTAAAATACCTTTCAAGTCTTTCCTTTATCAAATTTGTATAATAAATATTACATTATATTATGAATTATCAACATCATCGAGTCTTTCCACACCTACATGCACAGCACAGTGCTCTTCAAAAGCTCCATCTCAGAACCCTTCCCAGTTTTTAGCGGAGTCTAACAGGGGTGCGTACTGGTACCAACACTCTTTTGCATCTTTTTCTCTGTGCTACTGCAACATGCTTTTGTGGACTGCTCCGAGAGTGTGATCATTCATACCAGCATGGATGAAAGCCTATTTAACATCAGCTGGCTCCATGCGAGGAGCAGGGTGGAAGCTGTATTAATCAGAGAATTGCTCTTCGCTGATGACGCAGCTCTAACCTCACATTCAGAGATAAGACTCGAACAATTGGTCAATAAATTTTCAGAGGCATGCAAGGAATTCGTTTTATTGATAAACCTCAAAAAGACCAAAATTATGAGACAAGGCACAGACTGCCTCCCAACAATCTCCATTGAGGGAAACACCTTGGATGTTGTTGAGGCTTTCACCTAATATCACAAGCACACTCTCCCTAGAAAAGGAAAAAGAAACCAGAATCGGTAAGGAGGCATCGTTAATGGCAAGGCTACATCAAAGATTGTGGAACAATGCACAGCTCACTGTTAGGACGAAAATCACAGTGTACCAGGCCTGCATGCTCAGCACACTCCTTTATGGTATTGAGTGCTTGAGCACATCGACCATAAAACGTGGGAAACCATTGCTGAGGAGTGCATCTTCTGGCAGTCCAGGGTGTGTGAGGGCACTCAAGTTGCGGAAGTTCTTAGTATATTATTGTGATTGTTTGCTATATAACCGTGATTATTATTCCAGTATAGTATGTATGGGCGGTGATGGTACAGTTTATCAGGTGATGGATGCTCTAATGAATCGTGCTCAGAAGGAAAAGGGCATTGAGATGAAAAGTGGAACCAATCCTGTTCGGTCTCCTGTTCCACTTGGAATCATTCCAATTGGTAAAAAATAAAATAAATTAATAAATTTTAAAAAACAGTTTTTAAAGATATCATTTCCATAAGTCAAACTGCATCAAGTATACACTAAAATTTATTATTATTATGTATTATCTCAATGAGCATAAATTTATAATTTATCAGCACTACAACAGAGAAATTCATGCAAATAAAAAAATCTTATCATTTTCAATTGACTTTTTTGCAAATATAAATAAAAAATAAAAGATTTATTTTAAATCTATTTGAATATGTGCATTTTATAAAATAGATATTGTAAAAGAATTTGTTTCTTCAAACTAACTCTAGATCTATATAGTGAGAACCTCTCTCAAAAGCATAGGGCAGTTATTTTTTGTTACTTAATTTAAATGCAAGTCTTTACAGAAATTTAAAAAATTTCTTTGAAATTGTAGTTTTAAACTTAGGTGTGTTTTTATATTTTACCTATGTAGGTAAGACAAATAGTATAGCCCAATCAGTGATGGGTGTTGCCGATGAAGTCACAGCAACTTTGCATATTATTCATGGTAAGTTGAAAAGAAGTTTAAACGAAAAGTTAAAAATGGATGGCTATTAAAGTCGTAACAAAGATTTAATTTTTTTTTAACACATTATGATTTTATTTAAGATTATATAAACTAATTTGAATACACTCATATATTAAAATGAAAACTATCCAAATAATTTATTTGAACAATTTCATAAGGAACTTTATTAATACTGCAATATTTTAATGTCCATAAATTTAAAGTTTCCTATTCAAGCATGTTAATTTAACTTTGTGTGTGGAAAATAGACCTTAATGACTATAGGAATCTCATTTTAAACTTTTTATCAATTTTTAAAATGCTCCAACTATTCTTTATAACAGGTCAGTTTGGTGTATAAACAGACAGATGATATATACTTTGAACGGTCAAAGCATCAATTATTCTCATTAATTTTCATACAGTTTTTAACCTATTTTATATTCAGAGACTAAACTGAAACTATTGCGATCTGAACTTAAATTGGTTTAATCCTAAGTTAACTTTTTAAAAATTTCTATTTCTATGTCTTTATTAGGAGATTATTCATCGCATGTAATTAATTCATTTATATATTTCAGGCAACATCCAGCCTGTAGATATATGTGCTATTTATGCCGCTGAAAAATTTTACCATTGGGCGTTTAATTGTCAGTATGGCTTTGCTGGCCAGGTATTGTCTCTCATGGGGAAATTCAAAGCCTTAGGAACCAAAAAATTAGATGCTGCTGCTGTAAAGGCTCTCGCAAAATCAAAGTTGAGGTAATTAGAAACCTGGCTAAATTAATCCAAAATAATTTGTTTAAATTTTTAAAAATTATCCATATGATAAATTGTGTCCAGATAAATTGTTAGTGCAGTAGAACCCACCTATCTCAACCATCTGTTAACTCACCAACCCTATTAAGTCGACGTTTTTTATTGGAACCGCCAAATTCTCTCTTTGTCTTAGCATTTTCTCATCGGTTATGTCGATTCTTTTATGTCGCCGAACTCTAATATCTCGAGCACAAAAGACGGCCAAATTTGCAACTTAACGTTGGTTATCTCAATCCCCTCTGTTTGCCTAGCAATGCATTCTCACATTTTTAGTTAAAAATAGCATCGAAATCTCGCTTTCCTCGAAACTTCCGGCTATTGTGTGATTCTACGAGATTTCAATAAACATTACCGGATGTTTTTGTCTTGTTTCACTTTGATCCGTGTGTAAATTAGTTTGACGCGTCTCTATCGAGTATGTATTCACCCGAGGTGCTCGAAAATCTTGTTATCGGTCTTTAATCGTCATGATTTTGCAGTGCATGTTGTATTATTATTAAACTTAATTCATGTCCTGATGCATTAATCATTTTATACCAAAATCATAGGGTGCTTACTATAAACGAGGCTCCCCAGATTTTATATCTTATATATAATGCGCTAAGGCACGTCTGTGTGTGCTCGCTATACGGGGTAACTCTTGATTATTTTTTAAAATTCAAAATTTAGTCGTAAAGTAATAAACATTTTGGTATCCAGATTAAATGAGCGTGTTGTGTTCCTCACGGTAACATATATTATGACATGACCCCATTGTTTGAGCTTATAATAATTTGTGAAAAGGAAACGATGTAAATAAGAAGAAATTAATGCGTTGGGTTAAGAATGAGGCTAATTGGTGGGACTATTATTTTTATTTAGAGGGTCACCTTTGTGAACTTTTAAAGGTTATTTTTCATTGGTAGTGACAGGCATTGGGTAAAAAGGAGAAAGTATTGATATTTTTATTTTGCAGACCCCGTAGCCTAGCACGGATATTGCGATTGTATAATATAACAGACTACAGACATTTTACCCACTCTCAATCTCCCACACCATTGTTGTTGTTGGTTAGTCCGATTAGCATCAAGTTACCGAAGGAATTCTGAGTCCATTGTAAGCTGAGGGGACGGACCCAAGGAAGATGGTTTGTAAGGGACAATGAGGGGATGTGTAGGTTACACGGGGCAGGTTATTTATTAGTGAAACAGTTGAAAAAGTGTAACAAACATCAAGCCCAATTTTTAAAAAAAGACAACTAATGTTAACTGGGAGAGCGCAAGAGAGGAAAACACAATGTCACCAACGGACCCGCCGTGGCAACGCAGCTTGGCGGAGCAGGAGTAGCTGAATTCATTATGTACTAGGGAAAAAACAGCGCTAACGCAACAAAGGGTTATATTTAAACGGTCCTTAAAAACAAATGGTCTTAAAAACCTTAGGAAAGAGTGAAGAAATATTAGGGTCCCGATATTCCAATATGATTCCGATTAATCGTCCCATCACTAATTAACACACATCATCTACATAAAGAAATTTCAAGCACATGTTAATATTTTGCCGCCATATTGGTTTTTGTTTATCTCGATCATTGGTTATCTCGACGCTTTTTTGGCAAAACCCTAGGCATTTTTTAATTTTAAAAAATCATTGTTCATTTAAATAAACTCTCATCAATTTAACAATTAGATTTTGACTATTGAGCTGTAAATTTTGAAATATGCATACCAGGGAAGATAAGATCAACTCTCAGCAAGCTGATATGTTTCATCCACCTCATATTAAGATAATCTTGGAAGTGTTTTAATTCTCTGTTTATATGAACATAAAATATAACAAACTCTTAATTGGATGTTGCCCTGTCTCCAGCCGCATGATCACCATTCGGCTGAAAGCCACACCCTTCAATATCACAATTATACAGATATATGCTCCTACAACCAGCCACGATGACAGCGAAGTAGAGGCCTTCTATGACCAAGTACAGGACATCGTGGATCAAACACCAAGGAAAGACATTATCGTCGTCCAAGGAGACTGGAACGCGAAGATTGGAGTAGATGTATGGACCAACTGGGCAGATACTTGCGGACGCTCTTGCAATGATCTGACCAATGATAGAGGATTTCGTCTCCTGGAATTTGCAAGATATAAAAACCTCCTGCTAGCTAACACAATTGACCAACATAAAAAATCCAGAAGATGGACTTGGCACAGCCCCGACAAGGAACATAGTAACCAAATAGATTACATACTGGTTAGAAAACGATTCAAATCGTGTATTAAAACAGCTAGAACTAGAAGTTTCCCTGGAGCAGATATCAGCAGTGACCATAATCTGGTGCTGATGACCTTCCATCTCCACCTGAAAAAGATAGCAAAACAAGGCAATCCACGATTACGCTTTGACCTGGACAAACTGAAAGACCCAGAAATCGCAGAAGTCTTCAGGGCAACCATTGGAGGAAAATTTGCTCCATTCACCACACTATATGAGTCAGAAACGGACATGGACATAGACCTAGTCACTGACACCTTCAATACCACAATAATTGAAGCAGCAAAAGAAGTACGTGGTAAGAAGCGAGCAATTAAAAGACCATGGGTCTCCTCTAATATTCTGGAACTATGCGATGAAAGAAGAAAACTTAAGAGCGTAAAGAATACTGCAGAAGGAGCACCCAGATACAGAGAAATCAATAAAAAGATCAGGAAAGATATGGTAAAAGCAAAAAAGGAATGGATAGATCAACAATGCTCTGACATCGATGAAAATCTACTAAGGAACAACTCAAGAAAGGCTTACAAAATTGTTAAAGACTTGACATCCACCAAACAAGGTCGGATCTCAACCGTACAAGATAAATCCGCAAAATGTATCACAGAAGAACAAGAAATTCTCAGAAGATGGACCGAATACTGTTCTGAGCTGTACAATGAAGACTCCAAAGGCGATGCGTCAGTGCTCAACTGCCCAAAGTCAACTAACACAGACATGCATTCTGTTCTCCGCGACGAGGTGGAGCTGGCTGTACAAAAATTGAAGAAGGGGAAATCAGCTAGAGCGGACAACATTCCGTGCGAACTGATTCAAGCAGAAGGTGACCCTGTAATAAACATCCTAACTAACATGTGCAACAAGATCTGTCAGACAGGAAAATGGCCAACCCCCTGGACGCAATCGCTGGTTATCACACTCCCAAAAAAGGGTAATCTACAGATGTGTCAGAACTACCGTACAATCAGCCTGATTAGTCACCCCAGCAAAGTCATGCTTATGATCACATTGAACAGACTGAAAACACAAGCAGAGCAAATCATTTCAGAAGAGCAGGTGTGCTTCAGAGCAGGAAGAAGCACAACGGAGCAAGTCTTTAACCTGCGAGTTCTCTGTGAAAAACATCTCCAACACCAGAGGGACCTCTATCATGTCTTTATAGACTTTAAAAAAGCATTCGACAGAGTGTGGCATGCGGCACTGTGGGCAACTATGCACAAATTCAACATAAATGCAAACCTCATTGAAGTGATCAAGAACCTTAACAACAGAGCAACCAGCGCAGTACTCTTCAACAGCCAGCTGGGAGATTGGTTCAAGACCACTGTTGGTGTCAGACAAGGATGTCTACTTTCCCCCATCCTCTTCAACCTCTTCCTTGAAAGGATCATGACAGATGTGCTAGAACACCATGTCGGAACAGTCAGCATCGGAGGGAGAAGTATAACCAACCTACGCTTCGCCGATGACATTGACAGCCTAGCTGGTAGTGAGGACAAACTAAAAGAATTCCTCGCAAAGCTAGAGAAAACAGCAAAGGCGTACGGCATGGAAATCAATGCAGAAAAGACCAAGGTCATGGCAAATAGTAAATTCACAAGTGAGATTCGGATAAACGGGCAAAAACTCGAAGAAGTCTCCACCTTCAAATATCTAGGGGCCATAATATCCGACGAAGGCTCAAAGCCAGATATTCTTGCCAGAGTAGCACATCTGGCAAAGTAAGAAGCTCTCCCTGAGATCAAAGATCCGGCTAATGTGCTCTCTGGCGATGTCGGTCTTTTTGTATGGTTGTGAGGCTTGTATGCTCACTGCAGACCTCCAAAGAAAAATCAATGCGCTAGTGATGAGATGTTTCAGAAAGATATTGAACATCTCCTACACAGCGCACATCACAAACGAAGCGGTCCGCAACACAATAAGTACTGTCATTGGCCCCTACGAGGACCTACTCACATCAATTAAGAAGAGGAAATTACGATGGTACGGACACGTGACAAGAACTGGAGGTCTCGCAAAAACTATATTGCAAGGCACAGTCCAAGGAGGAAGGAAAAGAGGCAGACAAAAGAAGAGATGGGAGGACGATATCAAAGAGTGGACCGGCCTGTCATTCAGCGACTCTCAAAGGGCAGCACAGGACTGGGACAAATGGCGTATGTTATAGAGCAGTTCACGATGGTGCCCCAACGACCCAACAAAGTTTTTTTTTAAAAATGTTCACTAGCCGTACTCATTTTTTAAGCAAATATCAGTTTTGATATTAATGTGGTAATCTTACGTCAAATGGCTTTACCTTGCAGGAAAACTGTCACTAAAAGACCGAACTCAAATTTGACGACCAATTAATCACTCGGTATCTTTGCTACGTCTTTCTAATGACTCTCGTAATATAAATAGTAACAATAACAGGCGCTGCCTTGACTTTGACCTTGTTCATATCATATGCGCACTGTGTATTAGCTCTCATACAGTGCCTCAACAACTAAGCAAAGAAAAATTAAAGAAAAAAATCTTTCCTCAGCCGCAGGCGAACTAAACTAATAGTGATGACGTGTATATTATTTATAGAACGGAATAGTAAGAAAACGCTTTGATGTCACGGTCGCTCACGTATTGTTTCTGATATTCTGCCGTAACACAACAAAATATTAACTCCGCATTATAAGTTTATACCAAAGTTACGGCTAATCGGTTAACCGTAAAGAACCTTATCAAGCACATGTTAATATTTTGCCGCCATATTGGTTTTCATTTAACTCGATGATCAGTTATCTCGGCGCCAATTATCATACCCCAAGGCCGTCGACTTAACCGGGTTCCACTGTACATAGTTTGTGGACACAGGAGTATCTTGCTTGTTCATTAACTACAATAACTTCAATTTTAAGGACCAATAAACAGCTGATCCATTTTTACATTGTACATGTATTTATTTAGTACTTAAATTATCTTTTTCATCATATTGAAATTTTAGACAAATTCCCATAATTAAATGTTTTTGACATACATAATTTATTTACAAATAGTTGATATTTATAATTTGTTAAATATCCTTCAATGTATTCTACTGTTCAAATAAACTTACAATTTATCTGTAAACTTACATTTGATCAGTACCTGGCTCTACAAAACTACTCCTAAAATTCTCCTAAAAGTAAACCTCCTGATGTCCTTTAAAACTAGCTTTATATTTCACAGAGCCTATGAATGTGATATTGAGTATATTCCAGCAAATGTTACTGAGACTTCAAAGAACACACCATGCAGAACTGGGTAAATTCTATTCAACCAAAATTCAACTGTTCTAAAAAATTATCACACACTTATTGTTTGCGCAATTAAATTCTACAAAATTTTATCAATACCATTTTTAGAAGGAAAACATTCTATTACTGATATTAATCAGCAATGTACATTTATATATAAATTTATCATTCCAAGTATATGCATTTGTTAAAATAGCCCTCCAAATATCAGTGTGACATTCCTTACTTAGGTGTGCAGTGTGTTGGCATGAAGATGATCTGAAAGATGTTCAGGAAGAGCCAACCTCAGATCTAGTCCAAGAACTGAATCCTCTTGACCATTCTTTTACAAGCAGTACTAGCTCCATTATTGGTATGTTTTGTTATTAATGTTCTTTCATAAATGATATTACTCTATTTAGGCTGCATTTGTCATTATGTTATTACATTTTAACATCCTCATAACACATGGTTAAATATTTACCACCTACCAAATGACATCATTCCATTCAAGAGTAACTCATTTCAAATTTAAAATTTTCAATAATTCTACAAGGATTTTTAAACTTACAAAATTCTCATAAAATCATATTTTAAATATAACCTTACATATAAAAACTCATAGAAATCAAATATAATTTAATCACTAGTCTCTATGGGTATTCTCAAAATTAAATTAAATTTTGTACTTTGTTGCCACATAAGGTAATAGGATTAAAGAACTGAACTTACATATTTCCTTAAAATATACATTAATTCTTGTATATAAGCTAATTATTATTTGTTTAAATTACCTTTCATAAATATTTCAGATCTTCCACAAGATAACCCTTGGCGTTCTCTTAAAGGAACATATATGAGTGTGGGCCTGTTTTGTTTATCAGGCATGTCAGATTATGCTCCTCAAGGCATTAGTCGATTTACACATCTTAACAATGGAATAATGGATTTGATGTTAATAAAAGAGGTTGAAAGAAAAGAATTTGTGCGTCATCTAAGAAGATATGGAAATTCAAAAGACCCGGTAAAATTTAATATAATAAGAACAATATTTAGCATAATTGTGATAAAGTTAACCATTCTCTTAGAAATAAGATTTGGTCTATATTACTATAAATCCTTAGTTTTTCGTACAAATATTTTATATATTTTTTTATTAAACTTAATTTTTAAAATGACCCACAGTACGATTTTCCATTCATTGAGATGTTCAGAGTGAAGGAAGTTCGTTTTCGGCCTCGCTACCCAAAAGGCTGGAATTACAATGACCATGATTACAATGAAATCAAATATCAAGTTAGTTGCAATTATTTTTTATTATCACCTGATTTATTTTAATGTAAACCAAACTTTGAAAAAAGTGAAAAAGGCATAATTAACAGTTTTCACTTGTCATAATGTAAGGCAACACTATATTTTAAAATTTTTTAAAGAGGATTTTGATACATGTATTTCATTTTTTAAAATTTAGGTTTCATTAAAAATGTATTCTTTTGCATTAACACTGCCAGAAACATTACTTATATTTATACAAATCTAACTTGTTATAATCCTTGTATTTTTTAATACAGAAGTTTTGATATGTACCAGTACCTTATTTTATGCAAGCAAAATTTAAAGGAATGTTGAGTTGTAATCTTTTAATTAAAATCTCGGATTTATTTTTCGAGACACAAAGATTTAATTAAACCTTTACCTTTTTTAGATGACAAGAGAAGAATCTCAGTTGCAAGGGAAAAAAACTGTAAAAGTTGTTGATGATCTTGGAAACTCCACTAAATCCAAGAGTATAGCAACTCTGGATATATCAGATAATTCTGACTCAGATGAACAGGAAAATACTAAAACCAATGAGGAAAAGGTGAATTTCTTTGAATTATTTTGAATCATTGTCATTATTCATTGTTTAACATTAAATTATTGAGTATATTTCTTTTGGCTTCTCAGATTTACTACATATGAAAGAACAAATTTGAAATGACAGCAAAGTACCTAAAAATATACTGGCTGTAGCACAATTGTTTTTGTTGTAATTTTTGGAATTATGGAATTTCCTCATACTCATTGTTAGTTTCAGAGCAGTGTTTCCTAACTTAGTGTAGCAGTGTCAGTTTGGGAATGTGAGGAATTGTGAAAAAAAACAGTAGAGCTATGGTTATTCGAAATGTTTCTATGTGTTTTTACTTTTAAAAGGGATATGTGACATTTTCAAAAAGTCAGAAGGAGCAAAGTGTTGAAATCCTGTCTTAGAAGAATCAATGTTTTGTGTATAATTCTGATGAAGAGGATGGGACAGATTCATTTAATTGTAAAACTTTTTCAGGCACCTGAACGCCTTGTAGGGCCAATGTATCGAAAGACCTTTTCGGAAATTGAGATGGAGAAGCAGAAACAACATGTTAGAAAAAAAGAAGAAAAGTTAAAAGCAAAAGAAGAGGCTAAAATGGTATCAGTGTGGAATATTGACAATCAACTTGTGAAGCAGTTGGAGCTTGATTTTAAGTAAGTTAACATAAAAATTTTTTCTATAAAGTCATTATTTTCTCAAAACTGTATTTTCTTAATTTAAATACTTCCCTCATACCATGAGATGGCTTAATTTTTTTAATGCCAAGCACCAATAAATCAAATTATGTTACTTTTGTAAGAATCGCATATATCTTAGCTGTGATAGAGTTTATTTAAATTATTTTTTATATTTAATGTTATTTCTATTAACAGAATCTATCATGGACTTTTAAAAATATGTGGTTTGGGTGTCTCTGCAAATACAGAATATGAGGATGTTCGACTGGGCTGTTTGTCAGGGATTTAAGCCACTATGTTATAGTTCACTTATTAATATAAATGTTCACAAGAAGTATGAAACTACGTCTATTATTATTACCACACTTACAATGTGATTCAGGTTAAAATAATTGTGAAATTGATGTATTATTTGCAAGAAATGTATTCTTTTGCATAAACACTGCCAGCAAACATCACTTATATTTATATCCCAGTTACGTGTTATGTCTCTTTATTCAATTAGTCATGTCTCTTAAAATGCTTTGATAAATAACGTTACATTCACTAAACCAGTGGTGGCGAACCTTTTTGGGGCCACGTTCCCAAAAATTCAACCAAAACCCTCTTATTTATAGCCAACACACAAATGAAACCCAAAAATGGGGGTTTGGCTTATCTGGTTTGATTAAGGAAGTATAATTTTAGTCGCGTGCTGGCTGATGAGGCTCTGCGTGCCGACTGTGGCACGCATGCAATAGGTTCGCCATCACTGCACTTCTTCTTCTACATATTCTTTTGGCCTGAGACTTAAGTCTCTTAAGGCCTCAGCTAATATCTGGGCAACCTGCTTCATCTGCTGAGCAGTGCCATATAACATTGTCTTCACTTCGGACTCTCTCTGCCTAACCTCTCCGGCTCTGTCTAGCGCGGGACACGAAGTTAACAGGTGTAGTACTGTTTCAGAGGCTAAGCTGCAATGATTGCAGTTTGAGTCCCTGTTATGGTCTAGCCTGTTGAAATATGAGTCAGTTGGGCAGTGCTCTGCTTGCATTTGAGTCACTAAACTCTGGTGTTTGCGACTCAAACTCCACTACTAGTCTGATCGACTTAGCCTGGGCATGTTGGCAAATACCCCCTTCCCCCAGCAGTCGTGTTGTCAGCCCATTCCTGGTACCATTAGTTTTGTTTCTGAAGTGGTCCATTAGCCAGGTCTTTGCCCCGAGATAAGTGACTGGGATGTCTGGTTGGGGCTGGCTCCTCACGGTTTTTGCCAAAGAGTCTGCTTGTTAACTACACTAAACCATCTACATCAGTGGTCCCCAAACCCCAGGCCGGTACTGGTCTGTAGAGCACTTAGTACTGGTCTGTAGAGCACTTAGTACTGGTCTGTAGAGCACTTAGTACTGGTCTGTAGAGCACTTAGTACTGGTCTACAAGGAAACATTAAATTATTTTATTTGTTTTTACTGACATGTATTTTTCTTGGGATTGTACGACTTTCCAAATACAAATCCTTTAATATCTTTAACAGAAGAATGTGCATGATTTATTATGTGCAGCGTGGCCGGCTTTAGGCCACTGCAACCTATGGGTCACAAGTGGGCCCCGCACTTGATTTTCTATTAAAAAATCTTAATTTTCACTTTTCCTTATCCCTAACCAGACTGGGCCCCACACAATCCGTTTTGCATAGGGCCCCACAATTGCTAAGGCCAGCCCTGATGTGCACTATCTTTCCCAACCTATACCACAGGAGCAGAACTATTCAAGTCACTGGATGCCATGGTTATATATCAAGACAACTAAATTGGTCTCTTTGTTTCGACATATACACAAACAGTACAGCCATGAGCAGACGACTGACTGGGTTAACTGCTAGGATTAAGAAGGTTGCACCTGAGAGTGAATCTACGCATTGTATCATTTACAGGGAAATGCTGGCTGGACAAAAACTCTCATCAGAATTTAAGTGTATGGTTGATGTTAAACTTATTTACCCCATCAAATCACACGCCTTTAACTCGTGCCTGTTTGAGCAGCTTGGTGAAGAAATGGAAGCAGAGCACAGTTGTCTTCTTTTGTACACAGTAAAAAGATAGTTTTCCAAAGGAAAATTGCTAACCAGAGTATTAGGATAACGAGAACCAAGATTTCTAATTAGACAAGAAGACACCAAAGGCAGCACATTCAGTGTTTATATATGGGTCCCAAAACTGGCTTACCCGTGTGACATATTCAGCCTGCTCAATGAACTATAATCTTGTTTATTCAGGGGAAAATTACAACTGTTTTCATTCAAGTTGGCAGACGCAATACCTGCATTTAAAGCGAAACTTGGGCAGTACGTGATCTGAGAAATTTTGGATTTGTTGAAACATTAGATGGGATTTTAGGCTTGACTAAGCCTGAGCGTTCATTCTCCCAGTTGGTGCACGATCCCCTGTCAGACTATGGCTTAGCATTTATTCTCCCAGTTTTTGCTTGTAAAAGAGTTTGAGTGCTACTTCCCAGCCACTAAAAACCAATGTACTGGTAAAGAATGAATCCGCGAGTCATTTGTAAACAAACCAGGCAAATCTAGCATGCCTGTGCAAGAATATCAAAACACTGCAGATTGCAAATGTTGACAGTCTTAAAACTACGCTCAAGACAAATTTCCTGCTGTTCTGGATTAAAAAATCATGGCGGAATATCCTGAGATTGCCATCGTGGCACTTAAATCCTCCCTATTGTCATTTCCGACACTCTATCTGTTTGAAGACAGGTTTTCTGCAGTGGCAGCAACCAAAACAACACAAAGAAATAAACTGAAAATAAGCAAAACATTTTGGGTGTCAATTGTCTTCTATTTCCCCCAAATGGAACCGTCTCGTTGCAGAAGAACATGCTCAGGTTTCTCATTGATTTAGCGTTCTAGTGAGTTAAAATGTTAAATCACTTTATATTCATGTTATGGTGTAACTGCATTTAATTTTAAAGGCATGTAAAAATGAAATTAAATTAAAATTATTAAATCAAAACAATTTAAAATATAAACAATCAACGCCCACCTCTACCCCACCCCAAGCTCAGTGGGCCGTGGTAAAATTGTAACATTTTCAAACATTGACCGGTCCGCGGAGATAAAAAGGTTTGGGACTACTGATCTACATCATGTACATTTGCGATAACAAAGGAGCTTATAATTAATGTAATCTGAAATTTGTTATGCATTCATTTATGACTTATTGTTTTGTGCCTATAGTTTAGGAAATTGAAATTTTTTTGTAAAATGTTAACAGATAAGTTACTCTGGTTTTTGTGTGTACTAGATGCATATTTACATTTTATGTAACATAAAACCTAAATAATATTTAAGACATCTTTAATTTTGTATTGTACAACTTCAGTATATTGATTTCATAAAACATGATGACCAAAATTTAAATTTCTATATTTTAGCAATTGAGCATTTGATAATAATATTGAACAGGAAATAAAAGAAAGTTACAGCATCTTGAAATTGGAAATAACAAATACATTTACAATCAATTTGACAAAACTCTTTTGAGATCCCTGATAACTCAATATTTTTAATTACTGATGCAAATATTGTACAAATATTTTCATTTTAAATATTCCTTAGTTATGAAAGCATCTGTTGCACTAATTTCAAATTCTGAGAAGATATTTATTGCATCACCTTAGGAGAGTATCTATTGACATCAATTATAAAATCAATTGTTAAAAGTTTTCACCTTGCAAGTCACTGCTGAATCAGCCTAGATTATATTATATTTGACAGTAGTGTTTGTCATCTTTTAGGTTAGATTCACCATTTTTCTTGTTAACTGTAAATAAATTTTGATATTCAATCAACCTTTCTAATGATTTATCTTAAATTACTATTTATAACTTTCTCTCAATACCTCTGTATTTAAAATAATTTAGTTGGGACTGACCATTTTTTCTCAGAGTGGCACAATATTTTAATTTCAGTTTAAGTGGAACTCATTTTAAGTGCTAAAAATAAGAGCTCTTTCTTTAAATTATTTTATATTAAAATAGAGAAATATCAAAACAATTACTTAAATGAACATCAAACACAACATTTTGAAAGATGAAAGAATATTTGTTTTGTTTAATGAATTTTCACATTTTTCCTCTAGTAATAGTAACATCAAACAAGAAAATTAACTTAAAAATACTCATTGAAGCTATATCTCAGCCTTTTTGTAATGATACATAGGGTGCAATGTTCCCTCTAAGGTTCGTTGGTCCGTGTGCAAAGTAACTCATGTGCAAAGTTGCACAGCATCCATTTTTTGTGCAATATTGTACAAAATTTTCTGCACAGTAATTCTAACTGCTGCGCTG
This sequence comes from Ampullaceana balthica, assembly GCA_944989445.1. Taxonomy (NCBI): domain Eukaryota; kingdom Metazoa; phylum Mollusca; class Gastropoda; family Lymnaeidae; genus Ampullaceana; species Ampullaceana balthica. The sequence goes on along the minus strand of CALYLW010000527.1, from coordinate 183,746 downwards.
GGCTGGTCAGAAATCTGCATGGCCACGCAGCTTAAAGGGAACATTGTTAGGGTGATTGAAATAATTTTTAATAGTGCTATTAATTCTATGATGCAAGCTGTTTTCATAGCATGAATTTATAATTTCAAAATTGTTTCAGTTTGTGGTTTATTTTACTAACAAAAAGGCAATATCCTAATAAAAAAGAGTTTGAAACATTGCAGTTAAAATGTCCTTCGCAATTTAATATCAACTCACACAATCTATAATCAAACTACAGATTTCCCCAAGAAATAGTATTAAAAAATTGATCATAAGCTGGTCGCTCAAAAACTGATGTCTTGCTGTGTGGAGAAAAAGATTGTGAAACTTTATTTTTTTTACAGAAGCTATTGGAGCACCTAATTTTGTGTTAAGAAAACTAATTTAAATAAAGCCATGCCTAATTAATATTTAATAATTTGTGCTAAAAAGATTTTTTTTTAATCCAAAGTTAGCTCAGTGCAATTAGAAACTTATCTTTATAATGAATTAAATATTTAATGTATCATAATGAATAGTACAAAACAAATACAAAGCTGTAGGTTTCATTCAGATTTTTCAACAGCATTAACTTGTGAGACAATACATTAAATTTATTAATATGGTATTTATATATCATTTAAACTATTCTTCAAAAATAAAAGTTCAATTTGGATTTCAACACAGATTTCATTACTTTCTGGCTTATTGATCCATAAAGCCTTCTATTTTTAAAAGTTAGGAATGTATTTTTAAAAAGAAAGGTTTAATATACACAGAACTTTATTCCTGGTTAAAAAAGATTTATGCACATTACGCATTATATTCACAATAAGTATTGATAAAAGACAAATTAAATAATTCTAGTTCTATAACTAATTGGAAAACCATGATTTCAGGAAAAGTGTTAACGGAGCAATGTTGGGGAAATGCTTAAATGACCTTTTTTTTTGTTTCTATTAATGTCATTTCTATAAAAAAGAAAGCCAGGATAATGCCCCACATAATCATGAATTAAAATGCAATTTTAATCATGAACTAATTAAAGTGAATGGAAAATTTTGATCACAAACACTTCCACATATTAATTTTAAAAAAATTATTAATTTTTTTAGAAACAATTTCTTTTTTAAAGAGGAAAATCAAAAGTGTCTTGGAAAGATGATCTGATGGTAAACAGAACCTGTTTTACATGTTTAGTTCATCACTCACATACTGTTAAGCTATACAGTGGAATATGATTAAATTTTCTTGATTTCTGATGAGTGTTGTTTAAAAAATATCATCAAATTAACCAAAACCATTGTCAGTATAAATAGGCCTAATAATAAATGTTGCAGGGAAAAGATCATAATAAGTTAGTGAGTATCTAAATATCAAAACATGTATTACTTATATGCTTTTCTTTTCTCTTTGAACATATATTTTATGTACATAATTTTTTTTTAATATTTCTTTCACACAACATTCTAGAGGTGGCTAAATTTTAAAAATAAACAAACTACTTAAAAAATCTAAGCCCATAGCACTGCTTCAAAGGACTGTAACAAATTGCATTACATTTATTTTTACAGAACAGTAGACTAAATAGCTATCTATCACATTGTCAACAAATATAAATTATAGACTAATTTTAAAAATATATAAATTAAAATAGTACAAAATTAATTGGTACTGCAAATAAAAAAAAGATTACTGATGATGAACAATGTTTGAATATAAATTCCCAGAAGTCTTATCCATTCGTGTTGCTGCAGATTCTGTGCTCCTTTCATGCTTCTTTCTAGCAGCTTTATGTACCTTTCCCAGAAATTCATGCACACCTGAGGGAAGAGGAATTCATGCATAATGAATTAACACATCTCACTTAATCTGTAAATCAACTAATTAACACATCATCTACATAAAGAAAAGAGTGAACAAAATAAAATATATTTTTTTCCATTGAATTGAATAGAAAATGAACCACCAATAAACAAGTCAATGACAAAAATTTTTATTTTAGTGTTTTTTTTTAAATAAAAATTATTAAATTCAGTACCATCTTTATTCTTATGCAGGGAGCTTAGATTAAACAAGCTAAGGCGTGCAAAAATTTTATAAAACGCACTCTGTTATCAATGTTAAAATGACCACTCTACCTGTACTAGCTAGCCAGTTGTAGCACATAGGAGGGAAATTGGTCTGTGGGTCATCAAAGTATGTCATGACATAATGAAAACCATTCTGGAAAATAAAACAATTATTTTATATCACTCTGAATTATACTTTCAAAGAAATATTAATGTAACCATACATTAATTGTTAAAATTATAAAGAGTAACTTTATAAGTCAAAGGAGTTGAGAAATAAAGTGACTGATAACTACTTAAAGTAAATGGAAATATTTTAATGCACCTCATCAAAGGTAGTGTATGGCTTAATAATCATCTGTGAGCAATATGTTGCAACCCTGACACAGGCATCAGTCTTTGGACAGCTGGGATGTTCTGTTGAGCGAGCTGTAATAACCATTGTCCCTGTACTTGCATCTACCTAATATAACAGTAATTAACATATGTTTTTTACTATTACTTTATGCCACAAAAATTGCTTTTTTGTTTACTTCAATACATTTTTAGATGCCAACAATTACATACACATTAATTTGTGCCTTTTAACAATCAAAGAGGTATTGTCCAGCCAACAAGATATTTTAAAAATAATTGCAACTTTAACATTTTAATTAAATACAATAAATTGTAATTATTTTAATTTTTCTATTTAAGAAAGAAATTAATATTGAGATATTAGAGTATCTTTGAAATAGTAATACACACCTTGCACCGACGTACATAGACATAATCTCTTGGAAACATAGGATACTGCAGATGTTTAACATTTTATAAGTTATACTGCTTCACAAAGTCACAAATAACTAATTAATGTCTAAAACTTAAACTTAATCTTGACACACTCTAGACTTTAAAATGTGTTATTTTTTTTAAGACAAAGATATCTTATGTAACGTAACACAGCTGTTCTTCATCAAAAAAGGTTCTGCTAAAAAGATTTAGTATATGTGTCTATTTAAAGTTTAATCACACTTATTTAGGTTTTTACATTGTCGTTTCCTTTGATACATACTACAATTGTTATTAAGACGGAAATAACATTTTTATTTAATTAAAACCCTGAATTCCTTAGAAAACATCATAAGACTTACAGGGAATTTGTAAATCCAATGAACAACTTCAGACTCAGTTTTATCATCTCTATCTACGATATGAACTTCTATAGTGTTCTTGTCCCAGTCTTTCCAATAATCAACATCAACCTGACGAAAGTGATTTTAATCAAATGAATAAATACAGGTCTTTCCAAACATTCATTCATACTTATTGTAAGGAATGTTTTAACTTTCAAAACACAACAAATATTTTTTAAAAATTTTAAATCTCTTTTAAAAATTATAGAAATAATCGTTACCTGGGTATTGTAGAAAGCCCTAGGAGGGATATCACTAAACTCTCCAAATACTGAAAAAGTATGTATATTTCAAAAAATTAAAATAATGCATTTAAATAATCCCACAAGGTAACAATATTTCTAATACCAGAAATAAGATTTATGTTATCTCAAAAGACAGTATAGTTTATGATTAATTACCTCGGTACTGATAGAGAGTGGAGTTAGGAATTAGTCGACGCCAAATTTTGAAATCACTATTGTCAACAACTTTCTCCCATTCATTTTGCTGGTAAGATGCAGCTTCAACTGTAATATCTCGATTTGCCTTGGTGTTCAAGATCACTAACTTATTAACTTCTTCAACTTCTTCACAGCACCTACCAAAAGTAAAATGTATATGATTTGCATTATGTCAATTTAAAACTTTAACGTACCATCTATATAGCATAAATTATTTTCTCAAAAATTAGACAAGAGAACTCAAAGCTAAGTAACACGAAAAAAAAGAGATTTAAAAATAAGTTTAACATTTTTTGTTTATACTTGAAGTATATCAGTCACATCAATTTGCTGAAAATTTTATATCAAAAATTAAATTACTGGTTTGTAAATTAATTTTTTATCAAACCTGTCCATTTTCCACAATAATAACAAATTTACATACAATTCTGACATCCCCTCCTCTCCCAAAAAATAATATACTATGTTTTTATCAGTTCATGCTACTTAAATGTGTGACATAATGTATAGGTGGCCAAAAAGAATGCCTTTAATGCCAATGAGATGTAAGAAGAAGTACAAATAAAAAAGGTAAAATTATAGTTTACATTTTTCTAACTTATACTTTCTTGAATTCAGACTTGATTAAGGGAAATGAAAGCAATAGTACGAACAAAAAAATAAATTAAATGAGAATTCATTTTCAGTCTCACATTTTCAAAAACAATTTTCACATAATAATTTTTCCTAATAAACTTTTTCTTGTTTTAACTTTTTTAATGAGCTTTTCTGCCATGACAGCTAGGAAAATCAATTAATAAAACAAATGAGTACAAGATATGACAACAAGAGGGAGCCCTAATGATTAATGTTTGGCATCCCCACATAGCACCCAGCAATCTTACTGGTATGCTTATCACAAACTGGGCATCATTCTTGCAGGATCAGAAGTCTCTCTTAAACTTTAAAAAAAAATCAAATGGTAGCTCTGATAAGAATACTCACTTCTTAAGTTCTTCATCAGTGACCCTTTCTTTGTCCCATTGAAAGAATGCTGCTGACAAAAATGCTATCAAAGGACGACTTCTAATGTTGATATTTTTCTTGATTGTGTTCATCAATAGTTGTTCCCCATATAAACGCTGATACAAAACAAGAATTTGAAATGCTCTTCTAAGCCGTAAAGCAGCTACTCGATTGCATTGCTGGGTCAAAACAATGCTCATCAAGTTTAATTTAGTGCTTATGTTACTAATTATAAATCGAAGCTTCTCGTTGGAATTTTGACCCAGGAGAAATCTCGATGAGCTATCAGCTAAAGAGTTGAATGTGATTTGGGAACATCTGTGACATACTGAAGTCAGAACATTGTTTGATTTAACAGTTCCAATTCCAAAATTTTTTGAAAAAAATTTACAGAATATCATCTTGCTTTGATAGAGATGTATCTTCTTAAGATGTTGTTTCTTAAGCCTAAGCTTTCCTCTTTTTTCTGGTGCTCAAATTATTTGAGAGTACATCCAAACTTGTGTATCAGCCACCTTGAGAAATGGCAAAAGTAATTATTTTATTGTTCAACAGTAGTTTTATGAACAAAATTATAATTATGCAGTAACTAAAAATCTATTTATTTTTAGAAGCCTAAATTAATGTGCAATTTTTATAGTATAAGTCTGGGGATATATTTCAGAAATGTTCTTATCTTAGAAAAATTCAAATGAATGATAATTGATAAGTAAGTAGCATAGGCATATCATTAGGCTCAGGGTCTATGCATAGACAATAGAAGGGCCATAAGTACTTTATGATTTATAAAAGTATAGGGTGAAAAGTAGGGGTCTACCAATATGCATTTTTGCCAATATTGCCGATATTACCGATATATTTTTTGCCGATAGTATTTTTTAGGACAAAAACCAGCGGTCATATTTGATGCCGTCATTCTTAAATTTATCACTCGTAATTATTAATATTTGATATGTTAGGCTACTGGTTTAATTAAGACAAACGTAAATTAAGAAACAAAGCCTACAACTGCTCTTGAATTATAACTGTGTGTCAATTACGGCAGGGGCGTCCAAACTTTTTGCATGGCGGGCCATATTCCTTGAAGTGAAGATATTCGCGGGCCGATTAAAATAATTTTTTTTAAATGACATATGTTTAGAGCGAATAGAGTTTATAGCTTTTATTACGATCTCATCTAAGATGTTTAGCACAAAGAACTTGTTGGTGAATGATACATTGAAGTTTAAAAGCATTGGCACCCTCTTCACTGATTTTGTTACAGACAAGTGTTGCTAGTCAACTGTGCTCACCAGTCATGGCAGCAGCACCATCAGTAATTATTCCAGATATTGTTTCCATGGTAGTTTAATGTCATTGGCATCAGAACAAACGGAAGCAAATACATCTTTCCCATTGTTTTGGTCTTTAAGACTCGGAAGGACAATTATTCTTCACTCACACAGATGTCATCATTAACTACTCTAAAAAAATATGAAGTTGGGCAGTGTCAGATGTATCAGTGCTTTCATCACAGGCTATTGAAAAAATGTCAAATTTTTCTGCTTTTGAATTTAATTGTCGCTTAATGTCAGATGATACTTCTTCAATTCTGCGAGCCACAATGTTGCAAACATTGGCAAAACCTGCTTTTTCGCTGACAGATATTTTCTACAATTTCGTTAAGCATTCTTTTACAAACTCGCCATCAGTAAATGATTTGCTGTGTTTCTTGTCAACAGGGAAATTACCAAATTGTGACACAAAGAACTATTAAAATTCACTGACGCAATATTCGCTTCTGAGTCGTCGAAAAAAATATTAACAAACGAAGTCATCGATTTTCACCATAGGCCGTCAACGAATTTCATACACTTAACAGCACATAACCTCATCTGGTTTTTAAAAATCCATGTCCACGTTGTTAAAAAATAAAACGATATAGATTTGATGTACTCAAAACAGTACAAAATTTCAAATTTTCTTAAAAATATAATGTCGTTACAGAAATAATATGTCAGTCAATTATTTCAGATGAGGCAGCTGGGCAGTTAAAATTGCATCGCGGGCCGGTGTTGGCCCGCGGGCCAGACTCCGCGGGCCAGACTTTGGACACCCCTGGATTACGGTCTTCCGTATTTTGTGTTCATTCTTCTATGTCATTTTGCAGCTAAGTTTGCTTCCTGTTTCTTTCTTTTCCTTGTAAACAATGCAGGAATATGGATCAAAGATTTTTTTTAAAGATAAATTAAGTTAATACCATAATAATCTGTATAAAATAACACATCAATACATTTTATTTATTAATAATAACAAAAATAAAAATGTAAAAATATAATTAGGAACTCTTTTTGAACCTTCAACTTTGACTCAATTTATTCTAACCAATAGTTAAATGGCTTTTGCACACAGCCACCTTTTATGAATGAAACAATGCGAACAAAGCAATAGTAATAGTACATGGCCAGGGGTGGACTGGGGAGTCCAAGCGGCCCGGGAAAAAAAAAGCGGCCCTATCTTCATAAATGTTATTTTCCTTGTGCATTTTCTCCATCCAAACGTGAGGGCCGAGGCCTTCAAAGTTATGGGTCACTTTACAAATTACAATATACAATAACATAACCAAAAAACCCTGATAAATCGCATTTTTAATTTATATTTATAAATAAAATGTCAAGAATGCGTCAATTCAAGTTATAAATCAATTTATTCGGACTCACTGTGATGGTGTTTAAAGTATAAGCAACTAATTTAAGCTGGGTGACATTTCGGCTACATAATATATAATTGTGTCATTATTCAGTTCACTTAAAACATCGGGCCGATCTTGAATCATTGTTTATCCCATAAAGGTTTTAATACGTTTTAATTTCGAAAAAGCTTCTTTTTGGGAAGCCAAAGTGACAGGAATAGTTGGGTTTTTTTAAAAGAAACTGCAAAATATTATCAGGATCGTTGTAGGTAAGTAACTACAGGAATTATGGAACTCAATGATTGAAACTCTTCAGCAAGCATGAAACCATCAAGATCCTTACTTTCAAAGGCAGTGAGCTTCTCTCACGATGCATACAGCAATTAAGTAGATCATTGTTTTGTAATTCAGGAAATTTAAAAATAAATCCGAAACGAGTCATGATGCCTTAGTATTTGTTCAAATTACATGTCCATTGTCATGATTGCATATAAACAAACTAGTAAAAAAATCTGTGCCAAGCTAATTTTTTCTTGTGCATCTATAAATCCTTCATCTTCTCCTTTATATGTAAATTGTTTTATTTCTTTTTCTACTGGGTTTAAATGGGTTCAACTTCTATGTCTGTGGCAATTTCTTTTGCAACTGCAATTGCTGTTTCAAAACCACGATTGCAGTAAGATTTCGACCATTTACAAGAATGTTACATGCTCTCAACTTCAGTTACTCGACCGACAGAAATATTTTGTAATTCTTTGCTGGTGTAATTAAAATGCGACAATATGTCGTACCAAAAAGCATTTGAAACAATGAAATTGAAGTTCTTAAGTTGTTTGCACAAAGACTCTGCTTCACTTCAAAATTTTAGATCACTAATTTGCTATGGTACTTTGAAAAGCGCATCATCGATTTCTCCTGCTTGATATCGCACTACCTTTACGCTTTCCACGTGACTTTCCAATTGTCTTTCAGTGGTTTCACAGAAATATTTCAAACATACTTAGAAAATAAAGCCCATCGCTTTGTCGAAGCAGAAAATAAAATATAGATTGTTAAATTATATACTAAAAAACGTCAGTGTATCAGGACAATTTTTAACCATATAACATAGCAGCAAGATGTATCTGTGAAGGGTATAAAGGGTAAGAAATGCCTTGGGATTTAATTGTAAATACGACCATGTACGCCTCACTTATGCCTATCATGTTCGCACCGTTGTCGTATCTTTGACCGCGGACATCAGAAACATATAAGCCCAATTTTCTCAGTTCCAATAAGACACCAAGCAGTTGGTGCCTAGTACTTTCTTCCACTTCTAGAAAACGTATGAAGTGCTCATGAGTTACTTCAGAATATCCACCACCTTGGCTTACATAGCGCATTGTCAGTGACATCTGTTCTTGGTGACATTGGCACGGTGTGCGATCAAGTATTACTGAAAAGTGTTTAGCTGATTTTACTCTTGCTACAATAATTTTCCTTACCTTATTTCCCATCAACGAAATGAGTTCGTTCTGAATGCGCTTTCCTGAAGTACTGATCATCAATTTCATCAATTTTTATTTGTCACATATTTTCCTGCAAAACCGAAATTTTGCTAGTGATTCAACGAGACCCAGAAAGTTTCCATTGTTTGCCTGATGTATTTATCAACTGAACTACGAAATAGCTGACCGAGAAATTGGACAATAGCCATGAGACGTTGAAATACACTATACAAACTAGCCTTTTCACTGTTAATTATTTTTTTACTTTGCTTGTCAATTGTCATTGTTTTGTTAGCCTGTTTTTCATCTCAAACCATTCCAAAGTAGATGTAGTATTATGTCCCTTTGATTTATCATGATCAGACAGCCTAACACATTTTTTTTTATTTCACTTACCACAGCAAGTTAAAGCCTAATAGTGGCCTTCTCGTTTTTAAAATGTTCTGAATATTTAAATGCTTACTAAAATAAAGTAGGAAAAATACTTTTTGCATTAGGATTTAGAATGATTATAATATGCTTTTATATTAGTACGGAATTTTTCTACTTATTTTATCCTGAGAAAATAAATATAAAGTTTTCTAGTTACGTTGTTATAAAAAAAAAGTTTGGCGTAATAGAAGTAAAATTGTCAAAAGTAGTAAAAATGTTTAGTCAAAGCGCGGGCCCCAGAAAAGCGTGGGCCGGCCCTGATTTCAATTTAGAGAAAGATCTCTCACAAGCTACTTGGGTAGACGACAGAGTGAATAAGAGTTTATAAGTGCTAAAGAGATGTTTGTGTGTTTGCCAATAGAAATTGTATTTATGTAGTACAGAAAAGCAGCAAACAGTACATTTTTTTTCAAGATTAATTATTATTATATCACCGGTCCTGGCGGCCCACCGGGAATTTTCCCGGTGTCCCGGCGGCCCAGTCCACCCCTGTACATGGCACGTTGTATAGTGGCTGTACATATTAATACTATGACTCTTTTGGTTCTTTCAATACCGGTATCGGGATCGATATATTAATTTGTTGAGATATTTATAAATCTAAATGATAATTTTTTTCTCTGAAATTTTTTGTCAAAATGTCACTTATTATGAAATATCAGTGGCGTCAACATCGGGACTGTTACACTGTTACATGCTACAGATACCGATATTGCCGATATCCTAATATCGGTGCCAATATATCGGTAGACCCCAGTAAAAAGAAAAGCATAGAAAATGATGCACTCCTTCAAGTCTATGGCTATGATACTTTTGGCTACCATCTTTGAATTCTTTGTTTTAGTTTTTATTTTAATTAAAAATTAGACAGCTAAACCAAAACCCAGACCCTAAAACCACAACCTTGTCTTAATTAATTAGTTTAGAATACATTTATAATTATCTATAAAATAATTACAATTATATGTATTCCTTTTACAGTCGAAAAATTACAATATTTCATTTCCTGAAATTTGTCACGGATGACCAATGTTCAATGTAACTTGTGAGCTGCGCGCACGGTCGTGTTGTTGGCTTGTTGGAGCGAAAGCGTGAAAAGGGAGAGTTTTTTTTGGTCGATGTGTTTGGAATGTGTGTAGAGGTCAGAGAGACGGTTGAAGTGAGGGGGTGTTGTATCAAGAAGTTGGAATTAAAGTTTGTTTTCTGTTAGCAGTGTTCGACTATTTCTTGTGTAATTGGTGTTGATGAATCTTAGAGCAAGCGATCCAGACTTAGACGAGGACGCTTGTGACATTCTGGGGGCCCGTCCGGGATTTACACATGAAACACGGACACTGAGGAAGCAACGAGAATGCCATTCACGACTCTGGAGGAGATCATAGCACAGGTGGATGCCCTTCAACTCAGAGGTGAGGAAAGAAGAGATTACATAGAGAGAGAGGTACAACGAGTGAGACATGCTGAGAGAGAGGCGGCCGAGAGAGAGGTACAACGGTTAGAGATGGCAGATAGGGCGGCCGAGAGAGAAATGGCGGGCAGGGCGGCCGAGAAAGAGGCAAGGTTAGAAGCCAAGAGAATTGAAGCTGCTAATGTAGGAAATGCAAATGGGACTGACAACAGACCAAGACAGCCTAAGCTTCCACCATTCATAGATGGGGTTGACCAGCTGGATGGCTACCTGACGAGGTTTGAAACTTTCGCTAGGATCAGTAAATGGCCAGAAAGTGATTGGGCGGTGTCACTAAGTGCGCTTCTGTCTGGTCGAGCCTTGGAGGTATACTCTAGAATGCCTTACGAGGACGCGTTGGTATACCAAAAGGTGAAGGAAGTGCTTTTAAAGCGTTACAATCTCACCGAGGAGGGCTACAGAAACTTATTCAGAAAGAGCAAACCCCAGGCAGATGAATCGCCATCCATTTTTATAGGAAGAATTCGGAGCTATTTGTCGAAATGGATTATCTTGTCGGACATTGATAAAACATTTGACGGTCTTAGAGACCTCATAGTGAAAGAGCAATTTATGGCTGTGTGTCCCGAAGATCTGGTGATTTATCTAAGGGAGCGAAATAATGACACCCTGGAGGAAGTTGCCAGATTGGCTGAATTATTCCTGGAGGCCAGGAATAGAAGCTTTAATTACAGCCCTGGTGCAACACAAAATGGCGATGGTGTTGGAGATGACATGTACGGGAGAAAAGTTGAGGGGCAACAGACCAGATCGGGTCAAAGAAAATGGCAAAGTAGGGCCGAGGAAAGATCGAGGTCAGACATACACTGCTTTGTGTGTCATAGGGTTGGCCATATAGCCCGCTATTGTCCCAGTTCAAAGGAGGGCGAAAATGCGAGTATAAAGAGAGCCGCAGCGACACAGGACGTTCTAATGCGTAAATGGTCAAAGGACAAACGCCAATGGGGTAAGAGCCAAAACACATCTGATGGAGGAGACAATATTGGCAAAGCAGTGGATAACATGGATGAAGAATTAGCAAGGGGTGCTGATGGTAAAGAAACCGGAGAAGGAAAGTTAAAGATTGTGGAAGGGTTTATAGGATCAAAGAGTGTTGAGGTATTAAGAGATACAGGATGTGAAGCAGTGATAGTGAAAAGACACTACGTCAGAGATGACCAATTAACTGGCGAAATCGGGTTGATAAGAATGTTGGACACCAGAATAATAAGAGGAGAAAAAGCGATAATAGACATAAGAACACCATACTTGAGTGGCAGAGTGAAGGCGGTATGTGTGGAGAACTCAATAGTGGACCTTATTGTGGGAAATGTGCATGGGGTAAGGAGCTATGACGACCCAGACATGGAGTTCAAGGGGGTGAGGTTGACAACGCCAGAGTGTGGTATGGTAGAGAGGTCACAATGTGAGGTCACATCGAGGGGAAAACAGCCGGATGTGAATCGCCGTGAAACTAAAAATTCACGGGAATGTGCTATGGTCGATGTTGGAGTCTGCGCAGAAACGGAATCAAATGAAGAGGTGAATTCCGGTGAGCATCGGTCGTTTCCCGCATTCCATTCTCGACCAACCACGAAGAGTCAAGTGAGGCGATTCCTTGGACTCACGGGCTACCATAGAGACGTACCAAACTACGCAACCCTCGCATACCCGCTGACCTCCGTGACAAAAAGGGGTCAGCCCGACAGAGTGAAATGGGGGAAAGAACAGGAAGAAGCATACGACGCCTTGAAGAGAGCCATCACAACACGGCCAATACTACACAAACCCAATATGCAAAAGTCCTTCGTTTTAAGGGCCCATGCATCGGACGTTGGACTTGGTGCTACGTTACTTCAGGAAGATAACAGGGGAATACTGCATCCTGTTGCCTTCGCCAGCAGGAATTTCTTTGAAAGAGAGATAAATTATTCTACGATTGAGAAGCAGTGCCTGGCGATTGTGTGGGCGGTCAAGAGGTTTAAACACTACCTCTACGGCAAACTGTTTGTTTAACAAACTGACCAACAGCCTTTAAAGCATCTTACTACAGTTCGATTCGTAAGCGCCAGGATTACGAGATGGGCCATGTTTCTGCAGAACTACAGCTTTACAGGGCAGTGAAGTACCGGTGAAATCAAGCTCAAGATGTTGTGACATTAACCCAAAGGAGTATTATGTTTAATATTGACATTTTTTAATATTAACTTAATAAATATAATGTTATAAGTTAGTGTATTTAATATAATGAATGTTTATAAACACTATGCCGAGTTATCGGATAGTAATGGTTAAACTGTTAAGTAAAATATGTTATCATTGGTTAGGATTATTTGAGGGCAGATGTCCGTAGTATATTTCAAGTTGTAAAAGGATATTCTAGTGTATAATTAAATGTGTAAATTGGTCATTCGAGATAATGGAAATTTGTCGACATCGAAAAATTTCTGGAAAGGGGGGCATATGTCACGGATGACCAATGTTCAATGTAACTTGTGAGCTGCGCGCACGGTCGTGTTGTTGGCTTGTTGGAGCGAAAGCGTGAAAAGGGAGAGTTTTTTTTGGTCGACGTGTTTGGAATGTGTGTAGAGGTCAGAGAGACGGTTGAAGTGAGAGGGTGTTGTATCAAGAAGTTGGAATTAAAGTTCGTTTTCTGTTAGCAGTGTTCGACTATTTCTTGTGTAATTGGTGTTGATGAATCTTAGAGCAAGCGATCCAGACTTAGACGAGGACGCTTGTGACAAAATTCACCACCCTCTACCATAAAAACAATGTAAACACAGTCAAGAGCACCTGTAACTTTGTTTTATACAAGTATAGTAAAGAAATTAAATAGATTATAGATGGTAATGGCAATGGAGTAGAAAGAAAGAGTAAGGTAATATTTTAAACAATTGAGAACTGTCAACTTTAAAACAGGAAGTAGACTTTAAAAAATGTAAATACGGCATTCTACGACCAGAAGTATTCTGTATTTTATTTATTATTTTTTAGTCTACTTCCTGTTTCAAAGTTAACAGTTCTCAATTATTTAAAAATGTACCTCTCGGCTATATCGACCTTTAAACTATACGTTTCCTGGCGTACTTATAGGTCCTTAAATTATTTAAAATATTAAATATTTAAGATATAACACTTCCTAGTGACACTAAAATTAACATTTCGGACAAAATAAAATTTTGTGTGCCTTCTAAGGGGCCATCCATTAACCCCTTTACCGTTCATCCCGAGTTAAGTCGGGCCGCTAAATTGTTCCGACAAACGGTTACCCCGAGTTAACTCATCTAAATAAATAAAAGATTACCGTAGCGCGGTGGCCTCGAGTAAGCTCGTCCAAACTGAATAACATCGTTCTAGTGCATTTAACCACATCTAGGCATTATGTAACTGCAATCTTTTGGCAATATTGATGGGCAGGGGGCGCAGTATACCAAGAGGGCTGAAAGAACCCCAGAAACCCAAAACCAAACTTTTTTGTTTATATTTTTTCCATTTTCTGAATTATTGCAAATATGGTACACCGTACATTTATTTGTTGTGATGTACGTCGTCAACGTACATTAATTTGTTGTGATGTACGTCGTCAATGTTTGTGTATTTTGTTTTATCTACAATCGAATAACATACAATAAGACATTTTCTTTTCCTAATTTTTTTGGCAAAAAGTTACCAATCATGAATAATTAAGTTCTCAATGTATAAGTTATCTTATTCCATAGAAGATGGTACACTATCAAATTGTGATTTTACTATTTATTTAGCCATGGCGATATCCAGATGATTTAGAATTTGAAAATACTCATGAAATAGATAAAGAACATTAAATTTAAAAAAAACTTTTTTAAATTAATTATTTTTAAATTAAAGTGACAGAAATGGGTTGCAATTTCCACAAATAAAAGAACGGTAAAGAGGTTAATGACGTCATGCGATTTTGGATGATTTTTCATCCCCCCCCCTCGTCACAAAAGGTTAGACCTCCCCCTCCAATATTATGTCACAAAGCTTTGTCCCCACCCCCAATAAAAACCTTTTTTTCTATTTGAAAATGTGCATGTTTCAAATCTCTTTTTAGTCTTGTCTTATCTATACAGACACTACTCCTATACAGAAGATTAATGCGTCCACAGACCATGCCCGTCTGTTGGCAAGTGAAGCAGCGTTCACAGACCACAGCTAAGAGGGTTCCAACCATTACCCAGCCGCCTTTATTTCCCAAACTAGTGGCTAGGTACCCACAAGATGCACTGACCAACCTCAACCTATGGTCTAAGGAATGGGGTATGACCATAAATTCAAAAAAAACTACCTACACAATCTTCTCCCTTTCAACCAAACAACAAAGCATCAAACTAACCTTAGACAAAAAAGTCCTGGAAAAAAATGACAATCCGACATATCTAGGAGTTACGTTTGACCCAAGGCTAACCTGGAGAAACCAAATAGATAACGCACAAAAAAAAGGAATCCAAAGACTGGCGCTGATGAAAAAACTAGCTGGTTCAGACTGGGGCGCAAACCACTCCATCCTGAAGAAAACATACACCAGCTATATAAGACCTACCCTAGAATATGGATCCACAGTGTGGAGCACAGCAGCCAAATCCAACCTCCAAAAAATAGACAAAGTTCAAAACCTAGGGCTTCGAATAATTACAGGAGCAATGAAAACTACCCCAATCAGAGCAATGGAGGACCTAGCTTCCCAAAGCACTATGGAAGTTAGACGAGAAACCAAAACCTTAACACAGTTCACCAAATTAGAAGCATCAGTACATCACCCTCTAAAACCCAAGCTGCAAAAATCCTACTCAACTAAAAGACACTCAGTACAGAACTATTGAAACTGAGCAAAATAACAAAAGAACTTATTCTCCAATGGATCCCTGGACATGTGGAACTTGAAGGAAATGACACTGCTGACTCCTTGGCAAAAACTGGAGGCAGTCATAACCAGGCAGAGCCATCTCTACACCACGAAGAAATCAAGGCAGTGCTCAAAAGAAGTGAATCTGAAAGATGGTCCGAGCTCAAAGAAAACCACCCAAAAAGTGATGCATACTTCAAACTCCCCCGCAAATCACAAAACATCATTTTCAGGCTAAGGACGGGCCACAACAAACTAAGGCAACACATGTTCCGCAAACTTCGAATTGGAGAAAGCGAAATGTGCCCCTGCGGGATAGCTGCGGAAAATGCGGAACATGTTCTCCAAAACTGCCCTCTGTACCACCATACCCGGACAGACATATGGCCCCAGGAAGCTACCCTCGATGACAAACTCTATGGTGGACTGGAACAACTGACAGCCAAAGCGCAGTTCATCACAAATATAGGACTTGCTGTCTAAATCCTCTATCAAAAGATTTTGAGAACAAAGAAGAAGAAGAAGAAGCTAGGTACCCATAAGGAGGTGGGTGGACTCAGGGACGCCCTAGGCCCTGGGAACAAATCCTTGCCTTCACATAGATTCGAACCCGTGACCATCGGTACGCCAGCCGAGCGCGCATGCCACTCGACCACCGTGCCCCTAGTCATTTAAGTTTAAGTATTTATTTAGTGTAGACCTGTATTTTAATATCGTAACACGCATGAAGCCTTGTAAAACTAGGTACTTTGGCAGCAAATGTAAATTTTGTCCAATAGGCTTAAATAATATCATTTTAAAGGGCTTGCCAAGACCTTTTCAAAAACACTTGTTTACTCTTTCTATCTTTAATAGAAGCGGAGTTATGATTTTTTGGTCTTTTTTTTTAATTTTTATTTGCCCCTTATATAACCTATTTTAAACCTATATAATTACAGTCGAACCCACTTAATTTGAGCCCGGTTAACTCGCCCACCCTACTAACTCGACGTTCTTTATTGGAACCGCCAAATTCTCTCTTTGTCTGAGCATTTTCTCATCGGTTAATTCAATTTTTTTAAGTCGCGGAAACCTAATACCTCGAGCACAAAAGAGGGCCAAATTTGCAACTTAACGTTGGTTAGCTCGATCCTCGTCTGTTCGCCTAGCAATGCACTCTGGCATTTTTAGTTCAAAACAGTGTTGACATCTCGCTTTCTTCGAGACTTCCGGCTATTGTGTGATTCTACAAGATTTCTATAAAAATTACCGGATGTTTTTACTTTCAATTTGATTCCGTGTGTGAATTAGTTTGACGTGTATCCATGGAGTATGTATTCACCTGAGGTGCTCGAAAATCGCGTTAGCAGTCTTTAATCATCATTATTTCGCACTGCATGTTATATTATTATTAAACTTAATTCATTTTCTGATGCATTAATCATTTTAATTTTTAAGATAAACGAATATCTTTAGAAAAGAAAAGTTTGTATCGAGAATCGACGGTGGTTTTTATTTAATTAAATAAAAAATTATTATTGTTTTAAAAGTTTGTTGTTGCTTTGTTACCAGTAAGATACGTGACTGTGACTAACACGCGCGTGACCGCGCGTGACGGTGAAATCAAATCATTTTCTTAATATTAGGGGTCTACCGATATATCGGCTGGCCCACATCATGTACATTCATAAAGAAATTTTTAGCACATGTTAATATTTGAAGCCATATTGATTTTCTTTTAACTCGATCATCAGTTATCTCCACGCCATTTTTCATACCCCAACGCCGTCGACTTAACCGGGTTCGATTGTAATTCCATACTTGTGACCCAAATTTCAAAATTATGTACTCTTTCCCTCACAAATTTTTTAATTTTAGAGATATGATTATCAAATTTTCAGGAGACATTCACAATCCAATTTACAAAACAGTGAACAAGAAATGTTTAAAGTATATCAAAATTTTGAATTTTGTATAAATATATTGAAAGGCTTGTTGAAAAAAATCATAGTGAAAATTTATTTTTTTAAATACAAATATAAAACAGTACAAACAATGACATACCTAATGCATTTTAATTAATATATATGGTACAGTTAAATCAATAACTATATTTAAATGTTTTTAAGGTAAGTATTTGACTTTCAAAATAAAGCTCAATGCAAGTTACTATAAATTATGTTTGCAAATACCCCACACCCACGATGCCTGATTATTGAAATTTCAAATTAAAATTCAATTCAATAAGTATTCGAAGTTTTAAATATCTCATTAAATGATGATAAGAAAATTTTTCCTGTCAATTTCTTAATCAATAACTTGTATTATTGTATGCAAATTTCTCAAAAACTGTAAAAAAATCGCCATGACAGTTTTTGCGTGAATTTACAATACGCGCAGAACGATGTGCGAACGTCAGCGAACGAGTATCGAAGTACCTAGACCTAGTAAAACGTCATTAAATAAATTGTAAGCAATCAAATATTTAAGTGGAACTTTTATTTAAAGTTGTGTGTTTGGACGTGACATCACCATTTTTAGACTCCCCCTCATCACTAATGTGTGACAGTTTTTTTAGTAAAATATAAAGTTTATATAAGGCAAGGCGACAAGGGGCTTAAAAAATTCACACAAAAAATGATTACTTGACTTCTGTTCAAGATAAAAATATGAAATTTGTGTTTTTAGAAAGCTTAGAGCTAGCCCTTTAAAATGATATATGTTTTAGAATGATATGACTATTATGACAATATTTAAATATCTTGTCAAAGTTACAAAGTACCTAAGTAACTAAGTAATGTGCTGAACGATAGGGTAATCCCTTATTTCAGCGCATTTTATATTTTAAGTCATCAAAAAAACATTTTTTTTCAAACTTACTTCATTAATTACTATTATGAAATCTGTTTTAAAATTAAAACATTATTTTTTGTTGCAATAAAATTACTATTTTACGATTTGCACGAAATAAAAATTTGTATATTTCACTATCTTCTATGACCAACGGCGCCATTTTTGTTGTTGGAAGTCTGCTTTTAAAAACCATTTACTAAGTTAAAAACCCCTTTAAACTCAACAAAACACACGAAAAACTAATTGTAAAGTTAAAGCATTAAATTATAAATACTTTTTTATATCTGATTTAAGTCAAGTGTTCAGTAGTAAATGTAAGTTATTTTATTTATTTTGTTCTAAAAATTTTTAATGCGCTGAAATAATAAGGGATTACCGAAACGATCACTCCACCCACTCCACCCGTACATGACACGACGACGTGTTGTTGCTGGTAATGTTAGTGTTAGCAAAACTATAAACTAAATTTTGTCGGTAATCTTGCAGTTTCTACACGTATATTATTTTACAGGGAAATTTAATTTTCTCGTGAGAATTTACGTTTTTAATTTATTAAATACATTATTATATGTTGTATTTCAGCTATTACAGCGCTAATTTATAAGTCTTTAATTTCTAAGGCAATTTATCGGCTCTATATAATACATAATCTGGTCACGACACGTCCATTTTGTTTACTTTGTGAACTGCTGCCAGATGTTTTTTTACCTGGCTCGAACCATGCTAAAATAAATTTACTGACTGAAGATAATTTTTAAAAAGTATTATGCATCTATTTTAATGTTCTCAGAAGATAAATAAATATTTTAAAGGCAATTTAATTTTTTATTTCTTTACTAGATGTTTGATTCTTATTTTCTTTGTTTCTGAGTGAGAAATTTCCATTTGGCATCTTATCGGACAATCCGGCAAGTAGTTTGATAATAAACAAAATTTAAAATGGTTGCATCACGATCAGACTATTTACTTGCGAGAGCCGAAAAAATGCCTTAGAAATTAAATAGTAAGACTCACAAATTAGCGCTGTAATACAACATATATTTATTAAATGCATTAATTAAAAACTTAATTTCTAGACTAGCAAGAAAATTAAATTTCGCTGTGAAATAATTAATAATACGAAGTGTCTGCTGCTACGACAAAGTAACGGCAGACAACTCGATGGGATGTTGCTAGTGCTACGACATTTTGTAACACTAGCAACATCCCGTCGAGGTGTCTGCTGCTACGACTAGTCGTAAAAAATATGCTGTATTTTAATTATGCAAATACTAATACTTTAATAATAAATAATTGTTCTCATAATCAAATTTCATGATTACTAGGTCAGCCGGATAATGAATTTTAAAGGTTAAAAAAATTTGAATGGTATCCATTTTCTGACAAACAGATATAATTTTTAAAAATCGTAATCTGACATGAGCCCCGCCAGATGATGTGATAGTGTCTTTGATAATAAAACTGATTCTTGGGTTCTCTTCTCTCTCCCGGCGTGTTTTTTATTGTAATTTTAAAACCACAATGAGTGTGCTGGTAATTGTTATTTTTGTACTTCTTATTCTGAAAAGCGCATACGATGATTAAATCTATTTAAATAAATAAGTTTTATGAATTAATACACATAACACATAAATAAACCGAGGTCTATTAATAATTAATATCTTATTATATATTATGATATTGATATATGCGTATAAAATATTATGAAGAGTTTCTTTAAAGTTAAAATATTAGAGAAATTTTTACTATATATTTTACTGCTATAAATTATAGCAACTTAGTTTTTTCGAAGTAATCGAAGTGTTAACTGCTAAGAGTACTAAGACTAGTGGCAGTGGTAGCAAGTCAAGTGTTTCGACTAGTAGTAACTAAGGAAAAATACCTCGCTAACTATTACTAACGGTTTAACCGGTCCTCTTATTTAGAACGGTTAATCACGAGTCCTCAAAAAAAAATTATTTTAAAAAAATATATTAAAAAAAAATTGACAATAAACCATCACTGTTTACTTAATTGTTTGGAAGATTTTTTTTATTTTAATTCTCTGAATTGAAGTTGAAGGTATCGCGAAAAAGAGCTGAACGCAAGTGGGGGAAGCGGGTTTTGATAATGTCATTATTATCAGACGACGCGAGGCGAAAACTGCAATCTTCATGCATCCTCTCGCTGGTTCTCAAAATATAAGGAAATACGGACCGGTGGTTAACCGATATTTTTTTTAACGGTTAAACGGTTCTCAAAAACGAGCGGACTTAACAACCTTAGTTCAAACCCCGATGTCTGCAAATTTTTTTTAAAATAAACCACAGTGAATGTGATTGTTATTTTTATACTAAATAAATTTACATTTTTGAATTAATACACACATACAAAGCCCAGATCTATTAATAGAGTATAACATATGCGTCTAAAATATTAAGAAGAGTTTGTTAAGAAATTATAGCGACTTAGACTTAGTTTTTTCAAAGTTTCTACTCTACTGCTAAGACTAGTCGTAGCACTAGCCAGGAAACTTCTGCTACGACATGTCGTAGCAGCAGTTTCCTGGCTAGTGTTACGACATGTCGTAACGCTATTAACATCTCGCCGAATCGTCTGCTGCTACGACATGTTGTAGCACTAGTTTCCTGGCTAGCGTTACGACATGTTATTTTTGTTTATCTAGCACCTTGCTAGCTAGATTTTTTTTTACCTGGAACGACCCATGCTAAAATAAATTTACTGACTGAAGATGTTTAAAAAAAAGTTTCATTCATCTATTTTAAGATTCTTAGAAGATCAATAAATATTTTAATGAAAATTTCATTTTTTATTTCCTTACTAGATGTTTGATTCTTTTTTGTTTGTTTGTAAGTGAGAAAATTTGCTTGGCCTCTGCCTCTTGCTGTGACAACCCAGCAAGTAGGGTGCTAGATAACTAAAATGGATGTATCCTACTCTACTCTGATTATGTAGCGTCAGGGGCCGAAAACAGCCTTATAAATTAAAAAGCCTTACAAATTAGCGCTATAATAGCTGAAATATAACATATATAAATGCATTTAATAAATTAAAAACGAAAGTTCTCACGAGAAAATTAAAATTCGCTGTGAAATAAAATACGTTCTAAGACTGCAGGATTACCTTTTTACGTTACACCATTTCTGATGTAACAATTCTTTCTGACTATATGATAATTTTAGGTGAAGTCAAATGTCAGCAAATGTCTTCTAAACTGGGAAAAGAGGTAGTTTTTTTAAAAACCTACAAGTAAAACCTAAACCGCCTAGCCTACATGGAAATTCTAAAGCACAATGCTGGAAATATTTTGGTGGTCTGTTCTCTGCTGATGGGAGAAATTTAGACGAAGATAGAGTTTATTGTCAGCTGTGTCTCACTGCTCGGCAGTCATTGGGTGACAAGTAGGGTCACATTTCAAAAGTAACCGATTTCGCCGCAATTACATCAAGTGGCAATATGAATCTTCACTTAAGTGTCAAGTTGTCAAGCACAATGTGTCAGTACAAAGTCAAGAAAAGTCAATAAAATTTTGGGACATTTCCATAAGTATGGAGAAGGTAACAGTCAATGTTAGGCAACATCAAGTCATGAACTAACAAGAGATATCGTTATCTGGTTCTTTAGACTCTAAATTAGAGACTTGCTCGCCTTTGAAAATGTGGCTAAAGATGGTTTTGTTGACTTCTTCAAAATTAATTGCCCATCTCTCAACATACCGGCACCTGTAACACTTGCTGGAACATACCTGGATGATGTTAATGTTTACGAATATTTTGTTGTAAATGTCAATTTACGGAGAAATCCGGCTAACCCGGATATCAGCTGAAAAATTATGTCAGCCAGCCGAAATTTTAAAATCCGGCTAATCCGGATATCAGCCGAAAAATTGTGTCAGCCAGCCAAAAATTTTTTTAAAAATTCGGCTGGCAGGTCTACTATTGGCGACCCTTGCCCCACCCCTGCCAGCGCCCATGTTACTGACTAGGATAACACTACCGGTAACCGGTAACAGTAATAAATAATAATAATAATACAATAAATAAAAAAATTTTATCTGGGCTACCCTAAATCGGAATTAAAAATAGACACAAGAACTTGTCCAAAGATTTAAAAATATTCACTGCAAAAGACAGAGTCAACAATAACATTAATTTGTTTAGCTTACTTTAAATTTAAGCATGAAATGGCCACTTTTACAGCCAAACTTTAATTAAAACGTCATTATTATTTCAGCTAGGTTACAGAAGACGGCATGGACACATCCTATCAGTTGTTGACCTTGCCCTTCTCCGGTGCGTAGTACATTTTGTTCTATCATGCAAAAATTACTATATCAGTCTATTAATTCTAAGTCAAATATACTTTTCCTTGACTAAAATACTTAGATTAAATCATATCCGAATAATATTTTTGAACCATATAAATAGTGTAGCTTTAATAAAAATTCGTTGATAAAATGCCTTTAAATAACGTTTAAAATGTATACTTTATTTGTAGTGTTGTAAATTATTTACTTTGGGGCCGTCCATAAATGACGTCACGCACATAGGGGGGGGGGAAGGGGGTCACACTTTTGTGACGATGCGTGACGAGGGGAGGGAGGGGGGTTGAAGAAATGTGACGTCACATGAAAAGGGTAACTTTAAATAAAACGTATACTGTAATATTTGGTCGCTTACAATTTATTTAATGACTTTTTTTTTAAACCATCTGTGCTTCTCAAAGTGCCAAAGAAATGCACTATCTGTAGGCCATCAAACGCCGGTTGGCGTAAGTTATCAAGAAATGAAAATTAAAGCTAATTATAATCCTTAAGTTTGAGAACCCATAAGAGAACGTATAAAAGCGTCGTTTGATGTTGACATCAAAGCATTTGTGATGTAGCCGCAGCTCCGTTTGGTTTTCTTACGGTAGGAGTCGCCGACATTTTTTGCCCGTTACCCCAGCCCCAAAATACAAGTTTATGTGTGCGTCCCGTCCCCCCCCCCACCAGACTCAAGGTCCTGCCCACATGACTCGGGTGGGGATTTGGGGAAGCGTCGTTCCCCCCCCCCGGTGAGTTTTACAAGCATGATAAGTGTCTAAAATATGATATGAATAGGATTATGTGTAGATATTTTAATTCAAAACGACACGGAATATCAATTTTTATTTATTTGTTTATTTTATTTAATTTTTTTAGGGGGTTGTCTATATGATACAATTATAAACGTTTTAAGCTTGATATAATTGTTCGATTTGTTTTGGGTCTAACGCCTAGGGTTGCCAGATGTCCGGTTTTTAACCGGTATTATCGTTATTTGTCCAGTTAAAAAATTGAAGCAATACCGGACATGCATGTGTCCGGTATTTTCAAATTTCTTAGTATTTTCTTTAATTCAATACACTAGTAGGTTTTTTTAAGCAATCTTAAAATCTTCTGATTATAGAATCGAACGTTTGACCAAATTACGCATCGAAATTTGCCATTCGGATTGTAATAAAAACACACCCACTGTCTTTTATTATATAAATGAAGCAGGTAAAGAATTAAACGTTAATCCAATTTGGCATTACAAAACAATTTTAAACGTCTCACAGACTGATGAACGTAATCGGATGTGCTTCGAATCTGTGAAAAGACCCTAACATGAACCAAAATTTATTTTTTAGTGACATAATCTTGCTATTAGAGTCTCAGATTTGCAAAGCATAAAGGACCGCTTTGCCAAGGCCGCCAGCTACTTCGGCCTAACCATCGGCCTCAAAAAGACTAACGTGATGGCCCAGGATGCTGATCCATCCAACATTACCATCAATGGTTGCCAACTTGAGGCCGTGGAACACTTTACATACATTGGCTCCAATATCACCAACAACCTGTCCCTTGATTCCGACCTAGACATAAGGATCGGCAAGGCCTCCACAACTCTGGCCAGGCTCTCAAAAAGAGTCTGGAACAACAAAAAGCTGACCATCAGAACCAACATTGCTGTGTTTCCCGCGTATGTGTTCTTAGCACCCTCCTTTATGCCAGTGAATCCTGGACCCTATACTCCAGATAAGAAAGGAGATGGAGTGATTTCCACATGCGCTGTCTCAGCGCATTCTGGGAATCACCTGGCAGGACCATGTCACCAACAATGAGGTGCTACAACAGCAAAAATACAAAGCATGACAACTCTTCTCCGCCAGCGTCAGCTCAGATGGTTGGCACATGTGCGCAGATTGGAGGATGGCAGAATCCCAAAGGACATCCTCTATTCTGAGCTAGCCAAAGGAAAGAGGACTACAGGCCGTCCTCACCTCCGTTACAAAGATGTCTGCAAGAGAGACCTCAAAGCTATTGGCATTGACATAAATAGTTGGGAGGAACTCGCTGGGGACAGGTACAGATGGAGAGAGGCGTTGACTGCCGGGCTAGAAGCAGGAGGAAGAAACCTGCAACAGGTCGCAGACGTAAATCGCCTTAAGAGGAAAAGGAGAGCAAATCAGCCAACCACTAATACTACCTTTCAGTGTCAGAAGTGCAGCAAAGGCTGCCATTCGCGAGTGGGCTTGTACAGCCACAGCAGAAGCTGCACAGCCTTGCGCGCAAATTCCACGGGAGCACAGAAAATTCCGTCGTCTTACGAGACATAAGGAAGCCAACAAGCTTGCTATATTTTGATATTTGCAATACTGTAATTTTCTTCAGAAATAATGGCTCAAGCAGACCAGACAGGAGAAAAACAATATTATTATTTTATAATATTATTGTATTCATAATCATGCCATATTTTGAAAATATAATAAACCAAGGATTTTTAATGAGATTCCGATCTTATTTTATATTTAATATACGAATGCTGGAATGCATCATTTTTATATTGATTTGATCATATGAATATTAATGACCTTTACAGACTACAGCACTTTTTGAATTCACACAGTTGACTAAACCTATTCAATGATCCCAAAACCGCAAATTATTCATGTTGCTAATTTGGCTTTTTGTGCCATCGACAGTCGACACTAGTGTCCGGTATTTTTGAGACAGCCATCTGGCAACCCTACTAACGCCCCTGGCCATTCTATATTTAATAGTATTCATTAACTTTATTGAATGCACCAAATTCTTGACATCGTAATTTGAGAGTAGCACAAAATGAGGTGACCAGATTTTCCGGGGGGGCAAAGCGGGACGGGGCCCCTCGGACGGAGGGGGGGGGGTTCCCAGGTTTCTGTAGCAAAATTCGGGACGTCTGTTCACTTGAGCGGGACATGAAGTCTGAAATCGGGACGTCTGGTCACCTTACGCGTCAGCATCACCGACAAGTCACGGGAAGGCCGTATCAAGGAGTAAAATGTAAATAACCACAGAAATCGACGCACCAACTGGCTTAGCTAATAATAAAGCAATTTAAATTTATAACAAATATCACCGTTTTGAATATGTAATTAAATGTAAGAAAATATTAAGACATTCGTACCCAAAAACAAAATAAAACTAATTGTATTTAAAGTATTGAAAAAAGCGGGACAAACGGGCGTCCCGCCGGGACAAGCGAGGGTCAGCGGGACATGAGGTCTGAAATCGGGACTGTCCCGCCTAAATCGGGACGTCTGGTCACCTTACGTGACAACACAACTTTTCTTCTTAGCTCAGTTTTAAGGCATTAATTTTAAATATCACAGAAAGGATACTTGATACAGTGAAGTCATGTGGATTAAGATTATTGTCACTCGTGTCAATATATATGAAAGTAGGGTGGATTTAGGTGTCTTCGTATAGTACTTTAGTACGTAGGTAAGAAATCTACATAGTAGTCAAATTTAAAAGATGCATTTTCTGAAAGGAACCGGTTCAATAGTGGGCGTATGTTCGAAGCGAACACTTACAAATTAAGGTACACATGACGTATTTTATTGTATCGAGTGGATAGAAAATAAGATGGGTTTTTGTTGTTGTTGTTTTTGTTTTGTTTTTGTTTTGTTTTGTTTTGGGGGGGGTCAAAGCTTTGTGACGTATTTTTGGAGGGGGGGGGTCTAACTTTTTGTGACGACGCGTGACGAGGGGGGGGGGTGAAAAATCGGCTAAAATAGCGAGACGTCATTTATGGACGGCCCCTTTTCAAAACGTTCAAAAAGGTTTATATTATTTCTATACAAGTATAAATATTACAGTTAAAATTCAAAAGAGTACAGAAATTTTATCATAAAAGATGTAAAAATTTAACACTACGCAAAAATGTAGTCAAAATCTCAAAAAAGAATGTGCAACCAATGTACTTTCTAAAATCAACAGTATAAAACTTATGGTCTTTTATTAAATCTAAAAATACTTAATAAATAGAACCCAGTAGAATAGCCCTATTAAAAAGCTCAAACAATAAAACATTTATTGACAACGAGACCAATGCTAGCATCCTCTATACTCTATACATATTTTGCGTCAGTATTTTCAACCTCATAGGACAAAGGCGTCTCAATAACCCTAAAAAAAAATTTAAGAAATAGGTAATATTAGTTTAACTGTAGATGAAAAGGGTATAAATAAAATCCTTTTTAAAAAATAACAATAAAAATAAAAAATAACAAAATTTATTTAAAAGCTGCCGTTCTGGTCCAGGAGAATTACCAGTTAGAATTAAAGAAGCATGAAACTGTCGATGGTTGTTAAGTAACATTCGGCGATGGTAACAGGTAAAAAAAATTATATAAATTATCACTTACTGAAGGCCGGGGGCCCTAATGTAGTTTTTATTTCTTATATTTAAAACTCACTCAACACTAATTCTTCAACTTCCCGTGAAGGTAGAAGCATGAAACTTAGGGAACTCGCTGAATACACTCTTATGACGATAATTGGCGAAAAATAATTTAAAAATTGTCACTCATGGGTAGCCGGGGGGCCCAAAACCGGTTTTCCCTAATATGGGCTATTCCTCATCTTTCTTTATAGGTACAAACATGAACTTTGGAAAGTTGTTGAGTACCTTCCCGCGATGGTAGCAGTCAAAAAAAATATCATTAACTGGGGAGCCTGGGGCCCAAATGTTACACATATAAGACGCATTTGTTGTCCGTTTGTCTGTTCCCTAATAACTCAAGATCCATCCAGACAACCAAATAGCGTGAAACTTGGTACACATTCACAAAATTACATGGAAAAAGTTCTTAAAAACAGGTTTCGTTCCAGGGCCGTCTTAACGCATAGGCCCTTTGGGCATTTGCCCGGGGGCCACAAGCATAGGGGCCCCATGGGAATATGTTTATTTATATATATGTATACTTATTTTTTATTACTGTGGGGGGAGGGGCCCAATACTATTTCTTTCCCCGGGGGCCCAAAATGGTGTAAAGACGGCTCTGTTTCGTTCCATATATATATATATAAGATACTGGGGGCCGGGGGCCCAAAATGTAGTTTTTTTCCTTTTATGAGCTTTATACAAAAATTAAAAAATAAAAAATATCCTATTTCCCGTGAAGATAGAAGCATGAAACTTTCGGTGGTTGTTAAGTATCATTTGGCGTTGGTAACAGGTAAAAAAAAATTATATAAATTATCACTCAGTCTCTTGGTATTGCTGGTATAGACTTGCAGACACCATGCTTTTCTCGTGGACAGTTGTATGTAGCCTGCTCCAGAGTTTGTAAAGAGGAAAATCTTTTTGTACACACTCCAAATGGAACTGACAAAAATGTTGTCAATCACATCGGTTTAAGTTAAATGTACCCTTTTATTGCATGCAAATAAACAGTTTTGTACGCTTCTACAGAAAACCTTATTTTAAACCCGGGATAAGCCGGGTACTTGCCCCTAGTATATATATATATATATATATATATATATACTAGGGGCAAGTACCCGGCTTCTCCCGGGTTTAACAGCAACAACAACAAAAACAACAACAGCAACAAAACAACAAAAACAAACAACAAAAACAAAACAACAACAACTACAACAACCTCAGCAACAACAACAAAGCAACAACAACAAAACAACAACTACAACAACAACAGCAAAAACAACAGCAACAACGACAAAACCAACAACAGAAACAGCAACAGCAACAAAACAACAAAAACAAAACAACAACAAAAAAACAACAAAATCAACAACAAAACAACAATAAAACAACTACAACAACAACAGCAACAACAACAGCAACAACGACAGCAACAACAACAGCAACAACAACAAAAACAACAACAGCAACAACTACAAAAACAAAACATCAACAAAAAAAATCAACAACAAAACAACAACAAAACAACAACAAAACAACAACTACAACAACAACAACAACAAAGCAACAACAACAAATCAACAACTACAACAACAAAACAACAACTACAACAACAAAAGCAACAACAACAACAAAATTATTTTATGGCGATAATCGCCTTCTTGTTAATCTCGACACCAAAATGTTTATTAATTTGCGTCATTATTTTACGTCTTAATTTTCAATAATTTTTATTTTATATAGCTCATATAGGGAAAAACTACATTTTGGGCCCCCGGGACCCCAGTATCTTATATATAAGGAACGAAACCTGTTTAATAACCTTTCCGGTATAATTTTGTGTACGTGTACCAAATTTCACGTTATTTGGTTGTCTGGATCTTGAGTTATAAGGGAACAGACAGACGACGGACAGACAACAAATGCGTCTATATATATATAAATACTAGGGGCAAGTACCCGGCTTCGCCCGGGTTTAAAATAAGGTTTTCTGTAGAAGCGTACACAACTAACTGTTTACTTGCATGCTATAAAATGGTACATTTAACAGTGTATGTGCTGCATGGCTTAATTTCAAGGATGTCACCATCCTCATCTTTCACAATAACAGTTTTGAGATCTTCAAATGAAATAGGTCCCCGAATATGGTGCAGCAGGAGGCGCATGTGAAATGCTTCTCTGTTGTGAGGATGCACAGTGTACACTCTTCCCAAGGCATTGTCTGTCACATATCCCGGGAAGTCTGCAAGAGGTATACCTTTTTTCGGATTTGCCAGACCTTTTGACTGGCATCCCAGCGAAAATGTCTAGGCACTTCAGAATACAGCAATGTTTTTGCAAGAGGATCTGTTTTGCAGAGATCAAAAAACGCTGTTAATGTAGTCTTTGTTGGAGTGTCTGTCAAATGTGCTGTTGGCTGTCCTGGTTTATAGTATACTCCTTGGCCTCCTTCAAGATGTACTGCCAAGTGAACAACTGTTGGATACCTTTGATGGATGGGAAAGTTAAGCAGGCGCCACACTGCCTCACTGCTACTAATGTATCGTCCTTGTTGATAATTAATTGGTAACCCCATCAAGCCTGTTCGGCATTTCATTTGCAACAGTAAACATGGCTGCATCACTTCCCTTGGTAACATAATTGCAAATCTACTTGATGCTTGTGTTTCTATGACGTACATAGGTCATTCCATCCTGTGCATATTCATGCATGTAACGGGGCCCTCCACTGAAGGATGAAGGCAGCACCACTAATTTGCCAAGATTTTCAGAAGTCACATTGTTGTCATTCCTTACTGCCTCTAATAGTACACCATAGTCCTCAGCTCTAAGTTTTGTTTGGTTGAGTCTGATGAAACGCAATCTCTCATTCTCAACCTTAGCATACATATCCACTATGTATTGCTGGAAAAGGCGCGGGCATCTGAGGAGTGTATTAAATTCGTTGACTCTTTGCATCATGCGATATGCATAGTAGTCATTGCTTGTGGCCTTGTTTACATCTTTTATGTTCAAATCATAGCCATCTTCTCCTCTAACAAATAGCAGAGGATACTGAAGTGGATCATATGACCTGTGAGTGTCTTGAATCCCTTTGAAGTGGCATTTGTGAGCAACTTCTTGAATGCAGCACAATGTCTCTACGATCACCTAGCTCTCCAGCAATCATGATGCCACTTCACTAACAGATGGTGCATTGAATCTGCCTTTGTGTTCCTTTAATGGTGCTTTGCCGGAAATTTTGATTTTGTAGTCCACTTGAGTGTTATCCATAATCTCAGCAGCCATTTTAAATGACCTCACATAGCTGTTATGCTGATGCAGCATTCTTTGCAGTTTGAGGACAATGTTTCTGTCAACAGGACTGTCAAGCAAATCCAGTCGTCTTTGCACTTGCTCATCTTCTCCCAAGAAGTAAATCTGGAGATATTTGCTGTCTACAGCATTGACTGGATGAAGAGGTCCAGCATGGTGGTACACTTGGCCTTGGACCTTGAATGTTGGTGTCCACCCGTTATTCACGACAACATTAGACTTGAAGGAAGTCACGGCAAACATATTATTGAATAGTCTAATAAGTTTCACAAAGTCCTTTGATTGTGCAGTTTCACCATTCAACAGAATGCACAATGGTTCTGGTGGCTTTAGAATTGGGGGAAGTTTGACTTTACCACTGGAACAGCACATGCCTGGAGTTTCTTTGCTCAGCTGTTTCAGCTGCTCTGGGAACTCTGTGGCGGACCTGATCTGCCTGGATTTTATATTTTTTTTTCGTATGTTATCATTGCGGGAGAGTACTCAACAACTTCCCAAAGTTTCATGCTCCTATTTACACGGGAAGTTGGATATTTAATGATTAGTCTGTTTTATATAGCTCATATTAGGAAAATACCTACATTTTGGCCCAAGGCCCCCTAGTGAGTAATAATTTTATATATTTTTTTCGCATGTTACCATCGCGCGAGGGTACTCAAAATCTTCCAAAAGTTTCATTCTTCTACTTACATGGTAATTTGGAGAATTATTGATGAGTCAGTTTGATATATGAAAAAAAACTACATTCAGGCCTCTGACCACCCAGTGAGTGATAATTTTTATTAATGTTTCGCCAGTTACCATTTTGGGAGGGTATATAACAACTTCACAAAGTTTCATGCTTCTACCTACACAGGAAATAGGAGATTTAATGATGAGCCTGATTTATATAGCTCATTTAAGAAAAA
Source organism: Ampullaceana balthica (assembly GCA_944989445.1). Lineage (NCBI taxonomy): Eukaryota > Metazoa > Mollusca > Gastropoda > Lymnaeidae > Ampullaceana > Ampullaceana balthica. The sequence goes on along the minus strand of CALYLW010000527.1, from coordinate 152,379 downwards.
ACTACGTTTGGGCCCCCGCCCACCCCCCTACCCAGTTAGTGATAACTTTATACTTTTTTCGACTGTTACCATTGCGGGAGGGTACTCAACGACTTTCCAAATTTTCATGCTTCTACCTACTCGGGAATATGAGGAATTGGTGTTGATTCAGTTTTATATAGCCCATATAAGGAAAAACCGGTTTTGGGGCACCCGGCCACCCATGAGTGGAAATGTTTACATTATTTTTCACCAATTATCGTCATAATAGTGTATTTGGCAAGTTCCCAAAAGTTTCATGCTTCTACCCTCACGGGAGGTTGGAGAATTAGTTTTGAGTCAGTTTTAAATATACGGAAAAAAAATACATTTTGGCCCCGCCCCCAGTAAGTGATAATTTATATAATTCATTTTTCTGTTGTATGGGGTTTATTTGTTTTAAAAGAAACATTTCGAAACGCAATGTTTGAGCTTAAAATGTGCCCTGCTGGTTTCGTTTAAGTTATGCAAAAAGTATAAACACAGTTGCTTAGCTACAGTGTTTATGCCACCCAGGGATGGACGATATTATTGACTCCTACCCTCGCCGATAAAAGGAAAAAGCTTGATCGGACGACTGGATAAAATACATATAGAATATACAAAAAAGAAACAGTGTAAAGTAAAAAAATATGTAATTTGCAAACAAATTTTATAAAAATATATACGTAATCTTGTTAGAGGCGCAACATTAACAGACATAAAAATAAACCATTTCATAACATTTAGTTCACAACAAAAAACACACACACTCACTGATTCACACATGTGCACACAAATACTTAAACGCACACCCACAGCGGTATATTAACAATTAAAAATATAAATTAAAATAATAACTGCTCTTTTCACTTTGTTTCCTATTTACAAATTAATATGAACTCAAACTATGACGTCACATCACATTATTTTATGGCAATAAACGCCATCTTGTTAATCTCGACACCAAAATGTTTAATATTTTTACGTCTTAATTTTCAATAATTTTTTATTTTATATAGCTCATATAGGGAAAAACTACATTTTGGGCCCCCGGCCCCCAGTATCTTATATATATGGAACGAAACCTGTTTAATAACCTTTCCGGTATAATTTTGTGTACGTGTACCAAATTTCACGTTATTTGGTTGTCTGGATCTTGAGTTATAAGGGAACAGACAGACGACGGACAGACAACAAATGCGTCTTATATATATAGAGATAGAGATATATATATACTAGGGGCAAGTACCCGGCTTCTCCCGGGTTTAACAACAGCAGCAACAACAACAAAAACAACAACAGCAACAAAACAACAAAAACAAACAACAAAAACAAACAACAACTACAACAACAACAGCAACAACAACAAAGCAACAAAAACAAAACAACAACTACAACAACAACAGCAACAACAACAGCAACAACGACAAAACCAACAACAGCAACAGCAACAAAACAACAAAAACAAAACAACAACAAAAAAACAACAAAATCAACAACAAAACAACAATAAAACAACTACAACAACAACAGCAACAACAACAAAGCAACAACAACAGCAACAGCAACAACAACAGCAACAACAACAGCAACAACAACAAAAACAACAACAGCAACAACTACAAAAACAAAACATCAACAAAAAAATCAACAACAAAACAACAACAAAACAACAACAAACAACAACTACAACAACAACAATAACAAAGCAACAACAACAAACAACAACAACAACAACAACAAAAGCAACAACAACAAAGCAACAACAACAAAAAAATTATTTTATGGCGATAATCGCCTTCTTGTTAATCTCGACACCAAAATGTTTATTAATTTGCGTCATTATTTTACGTCTTAATTTTCAATAATTTTTATTTTATATAGCTCATATAGGGAAAAAACTACATTTTGGGCCCCCGGGCCCCAGTATCTTATATGTAAGGAACGAAACCCGTTTAATAACCTTTCCGGTATAATTTTGTGTACGTGTACCAAATTTCACGTTATTTGGTTGTCTGGATCTCGAGTTATGAGGGAACAGACAGACAACCAGACAGACAACAAATGCGTCTTATATATATACTAGGGGCAAGGACCCGGCCTTGCCCGGGTTTAAAATAAGGTTTTCTATAGAAGCGAACAGTACTGGTTATTTGCATGCAATAAAGGGTACATTTAACTACAGCAAAGTGATAGACAACATTTTTGGCAGTTCCATTTGGAGTGTGTACACAAAAGATTTGTCTTCTTTTCCAACTCTGGAGCAGGCCACATACAACTGTCCAGGAGAAAAGCATGGTGTCTGCAAGTCTATACCAGCAATCCCAAGAGACTGAGTGATAATTTATATACTTTTTTACCTGTTACCATCGCCAAATGATACTTAACAACCACCGAAAGTTTTATGCTTCTACCTACACGGGAAGTAGGATAATTTTTATATTTTTATTTTTTATAGAGCTCATATAAGGATAAAAGTACATATTGGCCCCCAGCATCTTATATATATGGAACGAAACCTGTTTAACAACCTTTCTCGTGTCATTGTGTGTATGTGTACCAAATTTCACGTTATTTGGTTGTCTGGATCTTGAGTTATTAGAGAACAGACTAACACACAACAAATGCGTCTAATATGTATAACATTTGGGCCCCGGCCCCCCAGTTAGTGATAATTTTTTTTTCGACTGCTACCATCGTGCGTACTCAACAACTTTCCAAATTTCATGTTTCTACCTACAAAGAAAGATGAGGAATTAGTGTTGATTCAGTTTTATATAGCACATATAAGAAAAAAAACGGTTTTGGACCCTCGGCCACCCTTGAGTGAACATTTTTAAAATTATATTTTCGACAATTATCGTCATAAGAGTGTATTCAGCAAGTTCCCATAGTTTCATGCTCTACCTTCACAGGGAATTTGAAGAATTAGTGTTGCGTCAGTTTTAAATATAAGGAAAAAAAACTACAATAGGGCCCCTGGCCCCCAGTAAGTGATAAATTATATAATTTTTTTACCTGTTACCATCGCCAAATGATACTTAACAACTACCGAAAGTTTTATGCTTCTACCTACACGGGAAATATGATAATTTTTTATTTTTTATAGAGCTCATATTAGGAAAAACTACATTTTGGGCCCCCGGGCCCCCAGTATCTTATATATATGGAACGAAACTGTTTAATAACCTTTCCGGTATAATTTTGTGTACGTGTACCAAATTTCACGTTATTTGGTTGTTTGGATCTTGAGTTAATAGGGAACATCCAGACAGACGACAGACAACAAATGCTGCTTATGTGTATGCTATATGGGCAAGTACCCGGCTTATCCCGGGTTTAAAATAAGGTTTTCTGTAGAAGCGTACAAAACTGTTTATTTGCATTATATCGAGCTGAAAGCAAGCTGCAGGCATTTGAAAACAAATGCATGAGGAAAATTCTCCAGATCTCATATTTAGAACATAAGACCAATGAATATGTCTGGGACCGAATCAATCTATTGCGGGTCATCAAGAAACAATCGTAACAACAATTAAGAGACGCAAGATGGCATGGTTTGGTCATGTACTGCGACATGATACCCTGACAAAAATTATCCTTCAAGGCACTGTAGAAGGGGGCCGGCGAAGAGGTCGACAACGGTAAAGCTGGCTGGACAACATAAAGAAATTGACAGGGATGAAATTCCATGAATTATTGGCCGCCGCTCAAAATAGGCATATGTGGAGATCGTTATCTGTTGTTGTGTCCATCCGCTCCCCCCAACGACCGCAACGGTCACGGGACTGATGATGATGATGATGATCGAGCTGATAATTTAATTTTTTTTTCGTATGTTATCATTGCGGGAGAGTACTCAACAACTTCCCAAAGTTTCATGCTCCTATTTACACGGGAAATTGGATATTTAATGATGAGTCTGTTTTATATAGCTCATATTAGGAAAAAACCTACATTTTGGCCCAAGGCCCCCTAGTGAGTGATAAATTTTTATATATTTTTTTCGCATGTTACCATCGCGCGAGGGTACTCAAAATCTTCCCAAAAGTTTCATTCTTCTACTTACACGGTAAGTTTGGAGAATTATTGATGAGTCAGTTTGATATATTAAAAAAAAACTACATTCAGGCCCTCTGACCACCCAGTGAGTGATAATTTTTATTAATGTTTCGCCAGTTAACATTTTGGGAGGGTACATAACAACTTCCCAAAGTTTCATGCTTCTACCTACACAGGAAATGGAGATTGAATGATGAGCCTGATTTATATAGCTCATTTAAGAAAAAAACTACCTTTGGGCCCCCGCCCGCCCCCCCCCACCCAGTTAGTGATAATTATATATTTTGTTTCGACTGTTACCATTGCGGGAGGGTACTCAACGACTTTCCAAATTTTCATGCTTCTACCTACTCGGGAATATGAGGAATTGGTGTTGATTCAGTTTTATATAGCCCATATAAGGAAAAACCGGTTTTGGGGCTCCCGGCCACCCATGAGTGGAAATGTTTACATTATTTTTCACCAATTATCGTCATAATAGTGTATTCGGCAAGTTCCCAAAGTTTCATGCTTCTACCTTCACGGGAAGTTGGAGAATTAGTTTTGAGTCAGTTTTAAATATACGGGAAAAAAATACATTTGGGCCCCCGCCCCCAGTAAGTGATAATTTATATAATTCATTTTTCTGTTGTATGGGGTTTATTTGTTTTAAAGAAACATTTCGAAACGCAAGGTTTGAGCTTAAAATGTGCCCTGCTGGTTTAGTTTAAGTTATGCAAAAAGTATAAACACAGTTGCTTAGCTACAGTGTTTATGCCACCCAGGGATGGACGATATTATTGACTCCTACCCTCACCAATAAAAGGAAAAAGCTTGATCGGACGACTGGATAAAATACATATAGAATATACATAAAAGAAACAGTGTAAAGTAAAAAAGATGTAATTTGCAAACAAATTTTATAAAAATATATACGTAATCTTGTTAGAGGCGCAACATTAACAGACATAAAAATAAACCGTTTCATAACATTTAGTTCACAACAAAAAACACACACACTCACTGATTCACACATGTGCACACAAATACTTAAACGCACACCCACAGCGGTATATTAACAATTAAAAAAATAAATTAAAATAATCACTGCTCTTTTCACTTTGTTTCCTATTTACAAATTAATATGAACTCAAACTATGACGTCACATCACATTATTTTATGGCAATAAACGCCATCTTGTTAATCTCGACACCAAAATGTTTATTATTTTACGTCTTAATTTTCAATAATTTTTATTTTATATAGCTCATATAGGGAAAAACTACATTTTGGGCCCCCAGCCCCCAGTATCTTATATATATGGAACGAAACCTGTTTAATAACCTTTCCGGTATAATTTTGTGTACGTGTACCAAATTTCACGTTATTTGGTTGTCTGGATCTTGAGTTATAAGGGAACAGACAGACGACGGACAGACAACAAATGCGTCTTATATGTATATATAGATATATATATATATATATATATATATATATATATATATAAAGTATGTATGTATGTATGTATGTATGTATGTATGTATGTATGTATGTATGTATGTATGTATGTATGTATGTATGTATGTATGTATGTATGTAAGTATGTATGTATTTATGTATGCATGTATGTATGTATGTATGTATGTATGTGTCACGTGTGAATCACGAGTTGGATGACGGAGAGGTCACGTGAGTGAAAGCTCGGGAAGAAATGGGGTAGAAGGTTCTAGAGTATTACCAGAGAGTTGTCAGAATTCTGTGTGTAATGGCGAACGTGTGTTTGAGGACTCCACGTTGTATAACCTCAAATTATATATGTTATGTACATAGTGTAGATATTAAAGTTGTTTTATTGAAACCAGTTCTTCAGAGGATTATTGTATGCAAGGTTATGTATTGAGAGAACGCCTACAAGATATATTAATAAGTAAAACATCACAAAGATGTTACAGTATGTATGTATGTATGTATGTATGTATGTATGTATGTATGTATGTATGTATGTATGTATGTATGTATGTATGTATGTAGTAGTATGTATGTATGTATGTATGTATGTATGTATGTATGTATGTATGTATGTATGTATGTATGTATGTATGTATGTATGTATGTATGTATGTATGTATGTATGTATGTATGTATGTATGTATGTATGTATGTATGTATGTATGTATGTATGTATGTATGTATGTATGTATGTATGTATGTATGTATGTATGTATGTATGTATGTATGTATGTATGTATGTATGTATGTATGTATGTATGTATGTATGTATGTATGTATGTATGTATGTATGTATGTATGTATGTATGTATGTATGTATGTATGTATGTATGTATGTATGTATGTGTGTGTGTGTGTATGTGTGTGTGTGTGTGTGTGTATGTATGTATGTATGTATGTATGTATGTATGTATGTATGTATGTATGTATGTATGTATGTATGTATGTATGTATGTATGTATGTATGTATGTATGTATGTATGTATGTAGTATGTATGTATGTATGTATGTATGCATGTCCTTTATAGCTGACTAAACCATTCATGATCGCCATGAAAATTTTGGAGACTTTTGAATACGCTCCTGGGATGGTCACTGGCAACATTTTTAGCAAAATTTAATACTCATTGGGCGCAGGGGGCCCACAATATGATTTTTTTTCTTATATGAGCTATATAAACATTAGTGGGTTTTTTTTTCCCATAACCTCGTGGTCGTAGGGGGTTCTAATGTTTCCATTAGAACTTTCTCGGGGCTTGGTAGACCTAGGCGGCGCCCATCTCCTCTCCAGGTCAGCGGAGGATTTCTTAGCGATAGTCATTCATCAACATTTTTATTGTGACTTTAACACAGCTTGTGAGGCGAGCGCACTATTGACTGCGTTAAGTTTAAGCGTTAGCTATTAGGTTAATTCGTGGATCTTAACTAAACTTTGTATATAACAACTTGGTAGCCAATATTGAAGTACTATAGTGCACTAATTTTCTTATGCCCATGTCTTCGGGGCTGGGGCCCAAAATGTATTTTTTCATAAACGTTTAAGATTTTATTCCCCATTCAATTATTAAAGATCTTGAGAACTATAGATAAATATATCCACTATGAAATTGATTGAAATAAACAGGTGTTTTGAACTTGACATCTTGCACTAAATGGATTTATTTATGGGCCCTGGGGCCAGAGCCGTCTTTACACCAGTTTGGGCCCCCGGGCAAAGAAATAGTGTTGGGCCCCTCCCCAAAAGGAATAAAAATAAATATACATAATATATATAAATAAACATATTCCCATGAGGCCCCTATGCTCGTGGGCCCCCGGGCAAATGCCCAACGGGCCTATGCGTTAAGACGGCCCTGTCTGGGGCCCATAATGTCATTATTTGCTTATATGAGCTATATAAAAATTAGTTTAAGCGCTAGCTACTGGGTAAATTGATAGATCTTAACCAAACTTCGTATTCAAAAAACTTGTTAGTCCATATTAAAGTACTAAAGGGCACTGCTCTTCTAATGTCCAATTTTTCAGGGCCTGGGGCCCAAAATGTCTTTTTTTCGTATATGTTTGAGATATTATTAGTCATTCTATTTTTAACGATATTGAGAACTATAGAAATATATCCATGATGAAACTGAAATTAAAATGAAAAGCATTTTGAAATTTACATCTGACATCGAATGGGCCGGGGCACCAAATGTCATTTTTTTATTGTATATTTATATTTTAATATTTTGATATTATTTCCCACTAAGTTTTTAACGATCTTTAGAAATATATCCATGATGAAACTGAATTTAAATGAACAGGTTTTCAAAATGTACATCTTGAGCCGAATGGGCCCGGAGGCCACTTAATCAGTGACGTAGCGAGGGGGCACGGGGGCGATTGCCCCGGGCGGCCCTTTGCCAGGGGCGGCAAATTCCTAGTCGTTAATTAGTTTCTTAAAATGAAAATTTAAAAAGAAGGGTTTTTTTTAAAAAAAATTGAAATTAAAGAAAAGCCAAATAAGAAATTAATCAAAGAAATAAAGGAACTATCCAAAGGCACGTGAACGTTTTAACTGTTAAAACTTCAAACTCCTTATTGGATATAAATTATTCTGATACTAATACTAATGTAATAAAAACAGAGGCTAAATTAGTATGAGAACGTGACACTGATGTGGTGATAAATTCATTCATTCTTAAAATTTGAGAGCCGCCCCTGTTGTAAAATTAGGGAGGGGGGGCGGAAAATTCCTCGTTGTTAATTAGCTAATTGTTTAAACGTGAAAATACATTTTAATAAAATAAAAGAAAAGCCAAGTTAAAAAAAATTAAACGAAATGAAGAACTATATTAAAATACGAGAGCGCTTCTAATGCCAAAACTTCAAACTCAGTTATAAATCTAAAGTGTGATACTAATGTTACTGAGCTGAAAACACAGGGGCTGACAGTATGGCAATAATGTGCTGGTATATATAATTGATTCAAATTTGATTACAACGTAAGGGAACTACTGGCAAAAAATTGTGGCGTATTTATATGGCTTATTTTAATTTCTTTTGTTTTGTGGCATAAACAAACATAATGGAAACAATTGCTTATCTAGTGGAATTAAAACTTGGCACAAATAAATACAAAATTTGGGGGGGGGCGGCAAATTCCTCGTTGTTTATTAGCTAATTGTTAAAACTTGAAAGTATACTAATAAAAAAAGGCCAAAATAAGTACTCAACATTATCAAAGTTCCTTGCAAATGGAAAGAATCAGAAATTGGACAAAAAAAGAATAGACTATTAATAAAGACCGACAATTAGTTGTTGTAAAAGAGAAAACAAAGTGGCAAGAAGTTCTTGTTAGAATATACGACATTATTAAATCACAGACGAAATTGAATGTGACTTTTTGAGGTCATAGAGAGGGCAATACTGTTGCAAATAAAGGCAATATTCTGGAACTAATGCATTAGCTTGCAAAGTACGTTCTAGCAATCCGAGAACATAGTTGGAAAATGACTAAAAAAAACGTGTAATCTAAAATTCAAACTGAATTCATAGCAATTTTAGGAGATACAGTTCAATAAAAATCATCGATCTTTAATAACAAGATAACAAATATTGTTCCATTGTATTTGAAAGCTCTTCATATATTTGACATAAGGATCAGACAAGTCCAGTTGTGTGATATGTAAAGATTGAAAATAAAAATGTAGACACTGTAGAAATGTTCAAAGATTTCATTCAAGCAAAAGTGAATCTGCTTACGACATTTCTGAAATGATTTTGAAAAAATGATTATCTTAAATAATGGACTGCACAGGCTCAACGTGTGTTATACTTCTTTAGGGCTGGAAAGAATACAAGAGTTCAACAAAGGCGCAAAAACATAATATCTCATGTCAAACTCGTTCAAACAGTTAAACCTAATTTGTTAACATGATACTGCAACTGAAACGAATTCTCCAACTATTCTTTTCCAAGTCCATACACTGTTGGAAATACCTAATTGCTTCTACGAGCAAGGCATTCAGAATTTAGGATACAAAATAGTGAATATACCATGGAGCCATGTTGAGGTTACTTTGTAAGCTATAGAACTGAAAGATGCAGACAAAAACCTCAACACACGAACAGACGCAGGAACTTTAATGAGGGGGTTCCAAGTTAGGGCTTGTCTCACAATGCTGGATGTAGGCTTTCTGAGGGTGTGGCCAATCCATCTCCATCTGCGCTGCTGGCGTATTAGCTCTTCCACTAGCTCTTGTTCTGTGCGTTGTCAGAGGTTCTCGTTGGTGATGACATTGGGCCAGCGGATTCGGATAATTTTTCGGAGACCTGTGTTTATAAATGTTTGAAGCTTTTTTGAACCTTGGAACCGGCTGCTGTTGGTCACCATGTTTCTGCTCCATACAGCAAGACAGGCTTTACTGTGGTGTTGTATATCCTGACCTTGGTCTGGAGGGTCAAGTTGTTGCAGCTCCAAACTTTAAATGCTGATCTTGCTTTGCCAATTCTCACTCTTACATCAGCATCTGTCCCTCCTTGTATATCAATGATGCTACCGAGGTATGTAAAGCTATCCACCTCCTCAAGATTTTTTCCTTCCATTGTTATTGGGTTGTTGCTTGATGTATTTATTCTAAGGACTTTGCTTTTTTCCCGTACGGATGTTCGGGCAAGCGGAAGCAGAAAACTGTGCTACATAGTTAGTTTTCTCCTGCATCTTTTGATGTATGTGGGATAGTCAGGCCAGATCAAACGCAAAATCCAGATCATCAAGTTGTTGCCATAATGTACACTGGGTACCATTTCTCTTCTGATCTGTAGACCTTTTCATAGAATTTAAAAAAAAGACATGATTTTCGCACAACAGCTAATCTACTGGACTTTGAAATTTTGTCTTCAAATTAGAGTATTCAAAATATCCCACATGACATAGTCAGGCAAGGAATATTTTAACCCCATGAATAGAAAAAAAGTTATTGAAAAATTTGAATTCAAGACTAGGTGGTTTATTTAAGTTTATAATGATATTTAGGCTCGTAATTACCCTGCCTAAAATAATATAATTAATGTGAACATTGCTTACAACTGTCTTAAGTAATGAAAGGTGTTAAAAAGGCTTCTATAAATTTATTTTAATGAAAAAAAATAATGACGATCAATTACGAATACACCAAAATTGTCTAAACTATTGCTATCTTGGCTAATGAGCATGCCATGGCTGAAAACATTGATACATGAAAGATTGAGCCACGAGGAAAAACATAAAACCCCAATTTCATTAAAGAAATGAAGCCTTTCTTTTTAATATAAAAATATATAGTGTTCTTATTATAACTTTCTTTTTTTTTCTTACTTTATAGCGTTAACATATTTTTCGGGGTGGGGGGGGGCGACAAATTTGGTTTCTGCCCCGGCAGCACATACCCACGCTACGCCGCTGCACTTAATGTATTTTTTCCTTATATTAGCTATGTAAAATTAGTTTAAGTGTTAGATAATGATAAAATATCTGGATTTTGACCAAACTCGGTACATATATAAAAACTTAAGAGCCTATATTAAATTACTATAGGGCACTGAACACCTAATGTCCATTTCCTCGGGGCTGGGGGTCCAAAATGTGTTTTTTTACTATACTTTTAATATTGTATTCCTTATTCAATTTTGCACGATATTGAGAAATATAGATAAATATATTTATTATTTATATATTTGTTATGAAATTGATTGAAATGAACACACTTTCGAACTTCATATGTTAAACTGATGGGCCCGGTGACCTTTAATGTAATTCCTTTTTTGTCTATATGTATTCCTTTTTTTACTGAGATCGTTGTAACGCACGACGGGTCTGCTAGTTTTAAATAATGAACTATCCCCAACCGTTGAAATACTTTTTCAAGCCTCTCTAAACCAGGGTAAAGTGCCTCAGGATTGGAAACTAGCTTATGTGGCACCCCAATTTTTAAAAAATGAAATAAAACACGACACATTTTCGTCAAATTTCGAAGCGTTGGCAAAAACAAATGTCTTACTTTAACAGTTTTTCTAGTATTAAAAAGGAATAATTATTTGTCATAAATTCATATTTTTGTTTACGTTTTTTTTTCGTTTTGAATCTAAATTGTATTCTTAGACTACTAGTTGTTACTCTTTAACAATTCATATGTAATTTTATTTGAATAATTTTTTTTGAAAAATCAGTTTGTTTTTTTCCAGCATGGAACGAATTATCGTATTTTACATTGATTGGTATGGAGAAAATAGTTTCGTATAACGAGTGTTTCACTTATTTTAACGAGTAAGAATCTAAAAAGAATTAATCTCGTTATGAGAGGTTTGACTGTACATAATGGATCCAATTACGAGCAATAACGGTTGACTCAAGAGTTCCACAAGGAACTGACCAAGGCCTCATAGTCTCCCTAATTTACCCAAAGCATCTCAACGGGAACAAAAGTTAGGTAATTTGTAAATGATGGTATAATCTATCGAACAATTAGATCAGAAAAAAGATAGCAAAATCTTACAGAAAGACAAAGATGAATTAATAAAATGGGAAACTAATTGGAGTATGTATTTCCATCTAGAAATTAAGAGTAATAGTAATAAAGAAAGCGAAAAAAGTAAATGTAAATTCATGGAAAAACATTAATTCACGGAAAACAACAAATCCAAACAAACAAAAATAATAAAAAATACTCCGGACTCCTAAGTTAGGAGTAATCATTAATTTTAAAATTATCATAGAGTCCCCATGTCAAGAAAGTAATTTAAAAATCCAACAAAGACTAAGGCTTTATAAAGAGAAAGTTATAAAAATGTTATATATATATATATATATATATATATATATATATATATATATATATATATATATATATATATATATATATATATATATACTAGCGTATCACCCGTCAAAAATGACGGAAGTTTTCAGCTGAAATCTATTTATTTTGAAAAAATGCACTTTTTTTTTCAAAAGCCCAACTAACTTGTCCTTGTTTGATAAATACGAAATATTAAACTTTCTGAAATGCACACAAAGTATTTTATAATAGGAGTTATAGGGCGCCTACGGCGCCCAATTTGTTTTTTTATTTTATAATTAACCATCATCAAATCCTCTTTTTACATTGTTCCCTTTTCCAAAATTAAAATATGAGCTAAAACAATGACGTCATATAATATTTTTTACAGCGTATCTTTAATTTGCACACCTTTTGATGCATTGGTGCAGTAACTTGGTGCGCTGCCTTTTAAAATTAGTAGCGTCACGGACAGACACTACAGACGTGACATTGCAAATTATATTGTTTATTAGTGTATATTACCCGTCAAAAATGACGGGAGTTTTCAAAATGGATATATTTCAGTTTTTGTAATTGTCCCTTTTGCCTGAAAGCCGCATAGTAAATAATCAGAAAATGTAGAGACCAAGAGAGAAAAATTAAATCTCTTTTCCAAATTGAACAATTTTATGCGGACGTTTGAAAATAGTGGGTTTTTTGTGTTTTTTTTTGTTTTTTTTTGCAATATATTTTTCAGGGTTATTTTTTTTAGCGGTGGGCTTTCTAAAATCTAGCGTTACGAACGGACATAGCAGAGTATATATTTTGATTATATATACGAATATATGTGTTATGAGAAAACCTCCAAGCTTAGGCTTCGCGTTATATAAGTTTGCATGAATAATAATGATATAATCATGATAATAGTAAATGCATAGTGAATTACACACAGCATAAAGTGACACTGCGGCAAAGAAGTTTGAAGTTCGACGTATTAATAAATATTGCTGAGGAGTCAGCCGGACATTAACTTGCGGCATTGAATAGTGCGCACCAATTATGAGTGCACCAATAATACAGCACTGTGCGTTAAAAATAAATTATGTGACTGTAATGTGATCCACATCATGCATATCTGTGATTTGAAGCCGTTTAAGCTTCATCGATGATTATGACTTGTCAGTTTATTCGCCCATTTGTCCATACATTATTACCACAACATTTTCAAAACATGTAAAAAATAAACTGTAATTTTACACATGTTAATAACTATTTATTTTGCATGAAACGTAGTAAGCAAAGTTTCTCACAGGATAACAGAAAAGATTAACTTATCAACTGTTAATCATATTTACAATTTAATATCTACGTGTTAGTAATTCACATAAACGTTTTTATTGTTGTCAAGTCAGCACCTTTTCAAGATCTATTATGACTTGTCAGTTAATGCACCCATTGGTCCATACATTATTACCTTTACATTATCAAAAACATGTAAATAAAAGAATTGTAACTATTTACAAATATAAATAACAACGAACTATTTATTTTGCATGAAACCTTTGAAGTAAAGTTAAGCACTGGATAAAAGAAAATATTAAGGTATCAACTTTAATAGACACGTTTTAGGAATTCTAATAAACGTTTCCATTATTGTCAAGTCAGCACCCCTTCCAGTTCTATATTAAAAGCAAAGATTTTTTATTCAAAATTAGTCTAAGAGACATTGAAATATTACATGTAAATAACAATTAAAAAAAAACTATTGTGGGGAGGAGTCCGATTTTTTTTTAAACATACAAATATTCAATCTCAAAGTGTATAAAAGAAAAACAAGCGCTAAACTGAAGCATCAGTTGACAAATTTCATTTTCAGTAATAAATAATGGCTTTGTAGTTCGAAAACGCATCGAAACTTGACAACCGAACGACAACCAATTGTAAATTTCATAAACCGAAAAACGAATGTTATATATTCATATAGAAAATTAAATTTATAATTACGTACGTAATATTGACATGGACACATACACAAAAACGGACATTTAATACAAAATAATAATAATAATATTAATCACATCAAATTTTTTTTATATCGGGAATTACCTAGCATAGCGTAGGACTGACTGACAGACACTACTGACTTGCGTGACAATTGCAAATTATATAGTTTTATTATATAAAGCTAAAATGATACCTTACTTTGGTGAGACCTTTACTAGATTAAGCATCTCTTATATGGGAACCCATCCACCAAAGAAAATATGATAAAATAAAACAAATTTAAAAAAGAGTAGTCAGATTCATTACTGTGGAATATTCAAATTGACCAGAGTAGCACCATTAGTAAATCATTAATCCTAGAAACAACAGACGATAGTAGAACAAAGTCCAAATTACTAAGAGTAAGAAAGTCAATTAATTCTAACCTGGAAACTCAACACAGAGATACTCTAATGCAGGAGTTGGGAAACCATGGATCGCGAGCCAGATGTCGCTCTATTGATGGCTGCATCTGGCTCTCACTAAAATGTTGGTTTATAAAAAAAATATTTTTTAATAAGTTTATTCAGACTTATTTGATCTACATATTAATTGCTTATAAAAAACAGCAGAAATTACATAAAATGCACACATTTACTTGAATTTTTTGTTTTAAACATTATGTATGTCTCTCACAGTATTACTTTTCAAAATATGGGGTGTTTATGGCTCTCTCAGACAAAAAGTTTCCCGACCCCTGATCTAATGCCACCCTCAGATAGACATGTGGATAAGAGCATTTTTTCAATCCCTATGCAAGAACAAATATATACAAATTCTCTATCTTCCAGTCTGGAATTAGAGCTTGGAATGGGTTACCTGATCAAAATAGGAAAACCAAACACTCTATCAACATTTAAAACACTAATAAAATGCAAGACTCGACATAGACCATGGAAAAGCGTAGGACGCAATAATATTTTGTATAGAAGGAGCTTCTGTTAAATATTTTTTTTAAAGATCTGATGAGAGTGTTTTTCGCGTACATAAAATAATGGATACAAGTGTTATTTACTCCGATGGCTTATTTTTACACGCTTTTATTTAAGTCCCACTGTTTGTATGTTGTACCTGTCACATCTTGTAACGTAAAATTAAACCACTTCTGATAGTCCTAGAGATCTCAAAATTTTACCACAGATAGATCTTGGATGACAATGCATTGTATCAAAATTTCAGATCGATCGAATGTACCGTAATTAAATTAATGCATTTTTTGCACGCTTTTATTTAAGTCACTCACACTGTTTGAATTTTGCATCCATCAAATATTGTATCGTAAAATTAAAGCACTTCTGGTGGTCCTAGATAGACCCCTCAGCCGACGCCGCGCGCCGAATACGCCGCCGAATTTTCATCCACCAAAAATCCGCCGGAAAATATGCGGCGCGCCGCATTAACCGCCGTATTTTGTCCGCCGTAAATCCGCTGAAAAATGAACGAGCCCCCGTAACGTAATGTTTATGCTTTCTTTAATTTCATTGCGTTCCGTTTTAAGATCGATTGCATTTTTAGATTAACCGTCGCCTGAAGCTGATGTATCGCATTCACAGCTCGTCAGTGAAGATGTTTCTGAAGAAAGCCGATGTAAGTGGTTGCGAATAGAGCTGATGAATGAGCTGAGAACTGAGCAGTCACCTAAGCATGGGCGTAGGGAAGGGGGGGCCCCCCCTACATTTGAGAAAAAAAGTTTTTAATTTATTAAATGCATTGATAAATGTTGTATTTTAGCTATTACAGCACTAATTTGTAAGTCTTATTAATTTCTAAGGCTTTTTTCAACCCTTATTTTATACTTAACTTGAATTTAATTGAAAATTGTACCTGTATGGCATTGTCAGTTAAAATTTAAAAAAAAGTGGGATTTTTTTGCCCCCCCCCCTGGAAAAATTCCTAGCGACGCCCATGCACCTAAGGATTGTACTGATAAGGTATTTTATGTTAATTTATTTATTGGCATTGAAACAGTTTTCGTTTTATTTTGCTCTCAATATAGACCGCTCAGTTTGCAGTAAAATATTTTTAAATACATACAGTTTATAAATACTAGGCTATTTAAATACTTTTAGTGACATTTCGTATAAGTTTTTTTTCCAATATTATTTTACTGCATAATATCCATTAACTGAACAAACTAAATATTACATCTACTGTGAACTATAATGAAACGTTATATACCTTGCAGTTAGTAACCTTCTGTTTTGATTTTTCGAACATTTATTTCAGTTAGCGGTGGAAATTGCAAACTATTTGACAGCCCTTGTTGTTCTGTTTCATGATGTTCTCGCTTTCTGGCGTAGCAGTGTTGCATCATCCTCGTATCCACAACTTACTCAACTGACTCGTCTTCAACTAACATCATCGGCATCATCTGTACCGGTGGAGTGCATGTTTTCGGTTGCAAACGATCAAGCCTATCAGCTGTTAACTACATCGCGTTTGTTTTATTCATGAAAATTATAAACTGATATTCTAAGTGCCTATCAGGTATTGTGTGACAGAAACTGAATGATTGGAATGCATTCATGCACTGTATTAGTAGGACAGCATATAAAAATGTTTTTTTTTAAATTTGTTAAAAATAATAAAACTTTTTCTGAAGTATTGTAAAAGTGTTTTATTGCTGAAATTTTATTACTTCAATATACGCAAGACTTTAGTCGAATTTCGGCCGAATATTTCGTAATCAGCCGCAAATGTCAATTTACGGAGAAATCCGGCTAATCCGGATATCAGCCAAAAAATTATGTCAGCCAGCCGAAATTTTTAAAAAATTCGGCTGGCAGGTCTAGTCCTAGAGATCTCAAAATGTTAACACTGATATATCTTGGATGACAATGCATTGTATCAAAATTTCAGATCGATCGAATGTACCGTAATTAAATTAATGCATGATGAGCGCCCCACGCTTTTATGTTGCTCACGGATTTCACCTGAAACCATAGAAAATTTTTATTTTCTTCTTTTAAGCGCAAAAGCGTGTTTTTAAAAATCTTTTTTTAAAATATATTTTTATTCTAATTCTAAAACATCAATATTGTAACTTTTGAAGTCATTTGTTTTGTATCATAAACACACCCAATGACTAAAATATGTGCTAATCTAAAGCAGTGCTTCTCAAACATTTTAGTATGGCGGACCAGCAGGAAATTTTCCCCTTGCACCAGGGACCGGTACCATATTTTCCCAGTACTGAGGATTTTTTCCTGTCCTATTTTGATAACTTCTGCGGACCGGCGGCGGAAGGCCCACGGACCGGCACCGGTCTGCGGACCACCACTTTGAGAAGCACTGATCTAAAGGACTTAATAAACAGCAGAGGCAAATTCCCTAAGTAGCCAATCATGGTTTTAATACTCCAACACACCCGCAATTTTGCAAATGGTAGGAATTGGAAAACCATACTTCAAAAAGAAAAGATTATTGAAAAACAACAGCAATATATTGTGACAAAAAATAGGGGCCGTCCATAAATGATGTCACGCACATAAGGGGGAGGGGGGGGGGTCCACACATTTGTGACGAAGGGAGGTGGGTGTTTGAGAAATGTGACGTCACATCAAAACTCGAAACTTTAAATAATATTTTCCCCTTAAATATTTGATTCCTTACTATTTATTTTATTACGTTTAACATGGCTTCACGCTTGTTACGATATTAGAGTGCAACCTTACACTAAATACATATTTAAATGACAAATTAAACAACCCGTAAAAACAAAGTTTTTGACTATAAATCCCATATATATGAGACATAACTAAAAGTAGTGTTAGGTTAAATATAATATGCACCGCGACACAGACTAGCATAAAATTTTCCAGATTGGGAAAATATTATAAAAGTATGTTCAATATAATACGCACCGCGCGACAGGAAAATAAAAAAGTTTGTTCAATATAATACGCACCGCACGACAGTCTAGCACAAACATGTACATGCTATACAGAGATACCTAGAGATACTCTAAAATGCATTAATTTAATTACGGTACATTCGATCGATCTTAAATTTAGAGAGAATGTATTGTTAAGTGACATAAGTCTATGTGCAAAATTTCAGCTCGATACGATCACGGGAAGTGGGTCATTTTTAAATCCCTTATATTAACTTCGCGGCCGTCTCTGTCTCTCTCTCTCTCTGTCTTGGGCGGGCAGAAAATTAGAAGTAAAAAATGACCCACTTCCCGTGATCCGATCGAGCTGAAATTTGGCACACTGACCCGTCTGACCTAACAATGCATCGTATCAAAATTTCAGATCGATCGTACAGTAATTAAATTAATGCATTTTTAGTTTATCCTTATATGAGGTATGTAATTAAAATTCACGGTTTGTTATTGTTTTTTTCCCACGTGAAATTTTGAGCTGACGCATTGAGGCGACCCAACGAAGCGACGGGGCGCTTTTGTTTACATTTTACGTGTCACTCTGAGCTCGGTCAAGCGAATCAGTGACCAGACTTTTCCCCTCTCCCCCTCCCACCCACCCCTCCCCCCCCTAGGGTTATGAAGCAAACTTGAGTTAAGACAGATTCAGTCTGTAAATGTTTGAAAATAATCAATACTGTTAGTTATGTATCATATATAAGGGATTTATAGTCAAAAACTTTGTTTTTACGGGTTTGTTTTATTTACTTTTGTTTTTTCCGCTGGCGGGCGGGACCAAGACAGACAGGGAGACAAGACAGTGAAGTTAATATAAGTATAAGGCATACAATAGAAAGTGATTTTAAACATGCTCTTTTCAAATAGAAATTATAGCTTTTGAGGGGGGGGGAGTGCGCAAAGCTTTGTGACGTCATATTGAGGGGCACTAAGTTTTTGTGACAAGGGGGAGAGGAGGGGGTAAAACTCGGCAAAAATCGCGTGACGTCATATATGGATGGCCCCATAGGTGGCAAAAATTCTTGCTAGGATCTTTGACGTTATTAAATTCCTTGCAAAACAGAATTTTGCTTTTCACGGCCACAGAGAAGACAATGCTATAATACAATAGATTTTGTTGTTGTTGGTTTTTTTAAAATTATTTTTATTTTTTTTATTGATAATATTTTGACTCTGATGCATCACTTGCAAACTACGATCCAGCAGTCCAATAAAATCAAGTAAAATCTAAAATTCTCAAAACTATATATCACTTATTTATGTCACCTTAAATTCAAATGAGCACATTGGAGATTGAGGAGATAAAGTTCGCCAAAAATCTGTTGTCAGGTACAAGGGGCAAATATTATTTTATGAAATTCGATGGCACAACATTTTTTTCACGTAAGAATCAAACAAGACAAGTTGTGCGAGATGTAAAGATTCAAAATCAGAACGTAGAAGTTGTAAACATTTCAAAGATTTTATTAAAACGACATTTCTTAAATGATTTTAAGTAAGCTTTTAAAACTGACGGTATTAATATAATAATTAAGCTGAAGATTTCAAACACATGATAATCTGCTGTCATGGCTCGAAAGCTTACAGGAATTCAACAAAGACTAAAAGACAAACATTTGGAAGTCAGCCTTGTATTGCTCAAAATATTCATTAAACCTGGTTTGTTTACATGTTTTTTCAACTCAAAATAACTCTGTGAAATTTTTAGGTACCTCAGCATTTTCAAGAAACTTTCTAGACGAAGAACAAGAGAGCAACATTTTGGCGATGGAAGTGAAGATGCAGCCTTGTAAAAGTAAACGAGTAGAGAAAAAGAAAGTTGTATCCTTTATTAGGTAAGGTTACTAATGAAATTCGTGACAGGTTTCGGTAACTTTGGTATTCGGAAAACAATTATGATTCTCTTACACCAGCTTATCTGCTAGACGTTGAAGATCACGACTTTAATTGGAGTATCGTATTTCACATGATACTGACAAACAAGGAAATTTGTTGGACTCATGTGAAATAATGAATTAATTGATCAATTCAAACCCAGTTGTATTATAAAAGTTGATTACATCATTTATACTCGAATTACTCTGTCTAATATGCTAATATTACTTTTAATACTCCTTACAATTGTCACAAACTAATGCTAGCTATGACTACTATGAGAAATGCTTCTCTAAACGTAATTTAAGTTAATAAAAAAATTAATTAGGATCCACAATGAGTACAGTAAGTTTGACTAATCTAGTATTTTGGCTACTGGGCATAAAATTAGTGAAAACTTGAAAACATTACTATTGACTTTGCCAACAAATAGATTGGCTTGAGGTTAGCAGGGAATTTTAATTTCATATCAAGAAAGGAAAGCTCTTCAATTTTTTTATTTCTACAATTTACCATGTTTTTAGTATTACTTCCCAATAAATTTCTCTTTTCTTTATGAAAGAATCTTATTTTTTTACATGGGGAAATGCGTTAAACTTGGCATCTGTCCCAGGATTCACTACTAAAGAATATTCCAAATTCATAAAAGTAACACCATTAGTTAAATTAATAGAACTAAAAACAATAGAGAATAGAAGGACAAATAGAAATATACCGACAGTAGGTAAGGCAATTAATTCTAACTTTGAAATACAACACAGAGATAAACTAATATAACTGTAAAATAGACATAGGGATACAAAAAAGAGATACGAATTCTCGGTCTCTACGTCTGAAATTCGGGTGTGAAATGGGTTACCTGATCATCTTACACTCTATCAACATTTAAAACTCTAACAAAAAATGCAATATAATAGATATAAAACATGGAAAAGCGTAGGATGTAATACTCTTCTGTAAAGAATGAGCGTCTGTAATAGACTCGGTGGTCGAGCGGCATGCGCGCTAGATGGTCAAAGGTTCGAATCCATGTGAAGGCAAGGATTTGTTCCCGGAGCCCAGGGAAACAAAGGCGGCTGGTTAATGCGCTGAACCCTCATAGCCGTGGCCTGTGAACGCTGCGTCACGTGCCCACAGACCGGCATGGTCTGTGGACGCAATAATCTTCTGTATAGAAGGAGCGTCTGTATAGATAAGACAAGATCATGGGGCACACGGTGAGTTTCCTATGTTGTAGACATCCTTCTATTTGGCTTCAGATCAACCCATTGCTTTTCTTCTTGTGTTCGGCTGGTGTGAATATGTCTGCATATCAGTTTGGGGATCTAAGTCTAAGTGAATTGTATGCTAATTTGTTTTTGTTTTTCTTGCTGTGAATGCTGTAAACAACGTTAACTTTAGCCTCATCTCAAAGTTAACTGTCTATTCTGTCTCTTTTTAAAGAATAATTCAAACTGATACGATTTTTGTTAAAAGGAAATTTGTTAGACATCAGTTGGAAGTTTAATATAAAAAAAATGATTTTAAAATAATAATTCGAAAAAAGGGGAGAGGGGAAGGGGGGTAAAAATAATTATGACAATTTTATTTGCCTTAATTAATTTGCCCGCCCCTTACCCATTCTTTCATTACAATACTTTTAAAATAAATATAAAATTATGTTTAAGGGCCGCCCATGAATGGCGTCACGCATTTGTGACTCCCCCCCTGGGGGGGGGGTGTTTAAGAAATGTGACATCACATCAAAAACACATAACTTTAAATAAAAATTATACCTAAATATTTGATTGCTTGCAATTTATTTAATGACGTTTTAAATGGCTTCACAAGTGTTACGATATTAGAGTGCAGACTTACACTAACCCAGTGTTTCTCAATTATTTTCTGTCATGCTTTAGGAAGAAAGAAAACATTTCGCGCCCCCGCGCGACTGTAAATAGTATCATTTGTCTATAAAATTGTTATAAGTACACCTCTGCATAACGGTCAAACGAGCCCCCCTTTACGGAGCCTCGCGTACCCCCTGGGGGCGCCCCACTACTTAAGAAACACTGCACTAAATACATATTTAAATGACAAAAATGTAATTTGCAATATGCTAATTTTCAAATAAAAAATACGGCTTTTATGAGGTGGGGTGGGGTGTCAAAGCTTTGTGATGTCATATTGGAGGGGGGGGGGTCTAAGCTTTTGTGACGTAGCGTAACGAGGGGGGGGAGGGGATAAAACTCTTCCAAAATTGCATGGCGTCATTTATGGACGGCCACTTAAAAAATTAAATTTATGGTAATCCTGCAGATTTTACACGTATATTATAATTTATTATTTCACAGCGAAATTTAATTTTCTCTTGAGAAATTTCGTTTTTAATTTATTAAATGCATAATTATATGTTGTATTTCAGCGATTACAGCGCTAATTTGTAAGTATTTCTAATTTCTAAGCCATTTTTTCGGCTCTCAACACTAAATAGTGTGGTGATGATGCAACCATTTTTTAAATTATCAAACTACATGCCGGATTGTCCGATAAGATGCCAAATGGAAATTTCTCACTTACAAACAAAGAAAATAAGAATCAAACATCTAGTAACGAAATATAAAAAAGAAATTGTCTTTAAAATATTTATTTATCTTCTAAGAACATTAAAATAGATGAATAATACTTTTTAAAAAATATCTTCAGTCAGTAAATTTATTTTAGCATGGGTCGAGCCAGGTAAAAAACATCTGGCAGCTGTTCGCTAGGTAAACAAAATGAAGTATCGTGACCATATTATGTATTATATAGAGCCGAAAAAATGCATTTGAAATTAAAAAGAGGTAATCCTGCAGATTTTACACGTATATTATAATTTATTATTTCACAGCGAAATTTAACTTTCTCATGAGAACTTACATTTTTAATTTATTAAATGCATTATTATATGTCGTATTTCAGCTATTACAGCGCTAATTTGTGAGTCTTTTTAATTTCAAATGCATTTTTTCGGCTCTATATATACATAATGTTGTTACGATACCTCCATTTTGTTTACCTAGCGAACTGCTGCCAGATGTTTTTTACCTGGCTCGACCCATGCTAAAATAAATTTACTGACTGAAGATATTTTTTAAAAAGTATTATTCATCTATTTTAATGTTCTTAGAAGATCAATAAATATTTTAAAGACTATTTCTTTTTTTTATTTCGTTAATAGATGTTTGATTCTTATTTTCTTTGTTTGTAAGTGAGAAATTTCCATTTGGCATCTTATCGGACAATCCGGCATGTAGTTTGATAATTTAAAAAATGGTTGCATCATCATCAGACTATTTACTGTTGAGAGCCGAAAAAATGTCTTAGAAATTAGAAAGACTTACAAATTAGCGCTGTAATCGCTGAAATACAACATATAATTATGCATTTAATAAATTAAATATGAAAGTTCTCAAGAGAAAATTAAATTTCGCTGTGAAATAATAAATTATAATATACGTGTAAAATCTGCAGGATTACCAAATTTATATTTAGAAATAATTAATTTCCATCGACCAACATTTCTGTCAAACTTTTTCCTTCAAACAAATTTCTTTTTGTGAAAATTTCAGGTAACGACCGAGTCGCTCTGTGCCCATTACGCAGTGATGTAGCTAGGGGGGTCAGAGGGGGACATAGCGCCAAAATAATAATAATAATAATAATGAATTGATAATTTATATAGCCCCAGCAAGGAACCGGGCACACAGCGCTTTACATGGAGATAATAACATACATATAATAATTAAATAAACATTCATATCATAATAACCACATATATGACAGTACGTTACACATAAACTACGCTAATAATTAAAAGAAATGCTGTTTCATTAATTTTGTACATACATTTTGAAAAGATGCGTCTTAAGTGCAGTCTTGAAGGACTTGCTAGTTGGAATACTACGGATTTGTAATGGTAGAGAATTCCATTGTTTGGCTGCACAAAAAGAGAATGACCTTTCGCCAAAAGCTTTAGTTCTTGTCTTAAGAACACAGAGAATACGAGTGTCTGCAGAAGAGCGTAGCTGACGACTGGGCGAGTAGACCGACAGAAGTTCAGTAAGATAGGAAGGGGATGAGTATTAAAACTAATGACCAGGTATTTAATTTTATTTTGATGTAAACTAATGTATCCCTAATAGGTTTGCAAGAAATGTTGGTGCCATACAAATATCTTCATTGAGCATTCAGGGGCGACCTGTTGATTTTAAAAACTAAAAAAGTAACCACCAAAGATTAATTTTTAGGTTTTGTTCAGATACATTCCAAAGACGCAGCAAGCCTTGAAAGAGTTATCGAAGAGAAACTGAAATCTGATAACATACCTCTAGCCAACTGTCGGTCGCAATGTTATGACAATGCTACTGTAATGACTGGGCATATATCCGGCCTTCAACAGCGAATATTTGCCAGAAATCACAGAGCATTGTTCGTCAACTGTAAAAACCACAGCTTAAACCTAGCAGGTGTACACTCGCCTAAATAGGATCCAGTTGTTATCACGTTTGTTTTGGAACAGTTGAATGTATATATTTGTTTTTCTGTCGTTCAACAACTCTTTGGGAATAATTAAAAAGAGTTGTGCCAATCACAGTGAAGAGGGAGTCTGAAACACGCACGAGTGCATGATCAGAAGCTATTAAAGCTATTTACGTAGGGCTGTTGGGAAAATTATCAGAAAATGCAACTATGACGCCTGACACCAGAAGGGATGCAGAAATTTTGCTGGCAGGTATATTTAACTTTAACTTCCTGGTTTTGTTAAATTTCTGGAACATCATACTTGTGAAAATTGATCGTGTCCAGAAACGGTTGCAGGATCCTACTATGAATTTCAAGGAAGCAGCATCTGATCTTGAATCGCTGGAGCAAGAACTTTTCAACATTCGTGATAATTTGAGCCAGGTTGCGGTAGACAATTGAAAAACAAGATGCATAACTTGGGGAATCGAAGTTGACAGAAGGATTAGATGACATCGGAGGATGGCTGGAAAATTAGCAAGGGATGCAGGACTTTTGGCAGAAAAAGAAATTGCACTTGTTATGAACAACGTAATTGGTAGACTCCAACAGGAGATATCAATACGGTTTTTACGTCTAAAACCCTAAACACCAAATTTGGATTTTTAATAGACGTCAAAAATCTTTTCGCTGAGACAAATATCTATGCACTTCATCAAAATTGCTTAGATTTTGGAAATTTCTATGACACTGACGTCAATTGTTACGAATTGTGAACAGAAATCGGAGACTGCAAAATGCTGCTCAGTACTCGGACTGAAGTTCTACCGGAAACTCCTTTGGATCTTCTTGGTTTTATTGTTTCACATTGAGATGACATATTTCCGAATCTGAGCATTTCATTGCAAATACTTCTAACAATTGATGTTTCAATTGCAAGCTGTGAGCTGTCCTTCAGCAAACTGAAGCGTATTTTGTCTTACTTACATGCTTCAATGGACAAGATCGTCTGAGTGATCTTGCACTCCTTAGCATCGAAAGAGAAACACTTGAGAATATTAATTTTGACAACGTGATTGACGAGTTTGCTACGTTCCAATCAAGGAGGAACAATTTGTTGTAGACTATGCATGGTTATTAAGGGGCGTGTAGTGTTTAACCGACTTTTTGAATTACGTGATGCTGTGAGAGAGTTTCTTGGAGAAAAAAAAATTAAAGCTTGTTGATCATTTGAACCAAAGCTTATGGGTTGCTATTCAGGCTTATTTAGCTGACATTTTTGAAGAAATTAATAAACTTAACTCATCTTTGCAAGGAAAGCAGGTACATTTAATTACTCTCAGTGACAAAGTGTCTGCTTTTGCGAAAAAGCTTGATCTTTGTAAAAGAATATTATTTCAGGGGAACTTTCACACGTTTCAATTGTATGAATTCACAGAGAAACCAGAAAATGTTTAAATCAAGAAACCAGAAAATGCTTAAATCAATAAACAACTGTAGATAAATTTGATTTCTGGCAAATTCAATCTACTTCCAGTCCTTTTCCTGCACATTGACTCATTAAATTTATCAAAATCGAAATTAAAGCAATTCATAGAACTGACCAGCGATACTACTTTGAAAATGTTGCATCAGAAAATGCTCTTGATAAAATTTTGGAGTACTCAGTTAGAACTATCTAAGAAAGCTTTAAAAAAACGTTTACCCTTTGCAACGTCAGATCTCTTTGGACATGGATTTTCAGCATTGGTTACAATCAAGATAAAACATCGCTCCTGAATTGAAGTTGAAGATGAACTACGATTGAGTCTTTCAAGTATTACACCTCGTTTGGATGTGCTGTGTTCAAATGTGCAGACCCCAGGCTCGCACTAAATGAATAATATAGCTGTCTTACTAATAATAACTACTGTTTATGACTAAAAGTTTTTTTTATAGTAAGAAATACGAATTGAATAAGTGACATTTGTTCATTACAAAAGAAAGCCATTACAATCTGTTTCCATTCAATATTTTTGGTAGCACGCTATTCCTAGCATATTAGTATAGTTTTACTTACTAGCATTGACTAACATGTATAATAGTAACTAGCTATATACAAAGTATAATTATATATACATTTCCAGCAAGGCAGTAGCACAATTTTTAGTAGTGGTCCGTAGCGAGGACACACATTTTTCAAGTGGTCAAAAGGTTGAGAACCACTGCGCTACAGCTCTTGTAGGGCCCTGGCTTTCTCGGTCACGTTCTACCAGATAGATCGATCAGATACCTTCCACCTTCATGCTTGGACCCCAACATTTGCAGATCCTTCACCGTATCCATCCATTGCATTTTTGGTCGGCCTGTTGGCCCTTTGCCTCCGGGACTCTGTCTAAAGCCTGTCTTCACTTCCCAGCTGGTTAGCATACTTTCAGACCTTTTTTAAAGTGTGTTTTTCTAAACTCATTTCTGACCCATCAACATTTAATTTTGATAAAGCAGGCATGGAAGTGGATTCTTTACACCTGTTGACAATTTAAGGGTGGTCTGTTCTCCATCTATGAAATTTTGCTAAACCAAGCAGCGTGTGTTCTGAAAATTTGCAATATTGTATTATGGTGTCACCCCCTGAGAGTGTGTCATTCAATGTGGTCCACACCTCCGCAACCCTCAAAGCTACGCTATTGGTTGCAAGCATTACCATTAGCCGTGAGATTAACAAACCCAGGCATTTGCATTCACTAGGTATACTCATCTCATTATTCAACATCTGCAACCTCCAATCCGTATGAATAACCGATGCACAATTCAATAGCATCAAATGTTATATACATCTTTTTAAAAAAAGAGTTTACAGCAGGCCAATATTTTACTTTTTTTTAATGATTGATACAACTTTAAAAAAAATTAAATAATGTAATATTATTTTAATTTTATATGAGTAATTTTTAGGAGAAAGTTTAATTAATCAACCATGTTCAAAGCCCATCCCAAAATTCACGTAAGGGGGAAGAGCACCAAAGACTCAGAGCAATCAGGGGAAACTACTTGCAAAATATCATTGCCAGGATTTTTTATGTTTTTATTTTCTTGCGACTACTAACAATAGCTACTCGCGATTACCGAGACGATACACAATAAAGTTTCCCTGTTCACCATTGCCATTGGGTGTCATGAACAGTTAGTTATTCATCTTTGTTTATAAAATAACTCACTTTAGCACCACTCAAGCTATGTTTTGTTATATAATTTGATACTCTGTATGTGCATTTTTAGTTATACAAATAATAAGACAACTCTGACGGCTTTTCTTTAAGTTAAAGTAAGACCAGTACGAGCTAACTTTTTAACTAAATTCAAGCTAAGTAAGTCAAAGTTGAAAGTACTACGGCTAAGTATTCATTTTGCAGTATGAAAAGAAGACATAATATATCATAGAAACTTGTTTTCATTTAATGTTTTTACACGGAATATCAAAAGGTAAGACCATTTTATTATTTTCATGTATCATATAGTAGTGTGATTTCTGTTTTCTTAATAGTCCCTACTTGTTCATTGGATTCTATTTCAATGTCAGCTATGGGCTATGAGTATGGCCATCGCCGATTGAATTGGTGTGAAATAATATCAATAACACAGAAATTTTCAGTTAGTAAGGCGTAAAGGATGACCGCATTTTCTGGCAGATTTCATGTCATATATTATATATTGATGCCTAATACTAATACTAATGGCCCTATGTTCTCATTCTGTAAACACATGTGAATGTAAGACTGTAAGTAGTAAGTAGGCTTAGTAGGTTGTGTCTGTGCAAGAAAGTTTGAAAGCAAAACATGTCTCCTTTTACTTTTACATTTAAATTTAATGGCACTAACTAACTAACAATTGAATTTGAAAATTGAGGCTACTGTTGATTCCATGCCATTGGTCCATTATCATTGAATGATTGATTGAGTTAAAGTTTAAATATAAATGTCAAAAGTCAAAGTCTCAAAAGTAACCCATGTATATCATGTATATTAATTTAAATATTATAAACAAACGTAAAGTTAGTAAATTGTATTAGTATTACTATTAGTAAGTATGTTTTGTTGTCATCTTCATGGACTTGTGATAATTTATCTTCTAAAGTCTAACCCTACCTAAGTTACTAAGTCTAAACTAACTTTAACTTACTAAGTTAGTTAACTAAGTACAAGACTAAAATTTAAGTTGAAGACAAGTATTAAAAATTAAGGCAAGCTTAGATTAGGCTTAGTAACTTGGTACATGAAGTTTAAATTTTGAAAAAAATGTGAATAAGTAGGCTTAGGTAGCTGTTACTATTACAATTTCAAAATAAAAAATAATCAGTTCAATAGAGAATAGAGGGCCCAGGCCCAGATGCTTATAGTACTGACCTATAGGCTCCAAATCAAACTCAAGTCTAATACAATAAAAAAAAAGTAAAAAATTTTAAGAAAAAATTGTCTCCTTGTAAAATAAACTGTTTCATTTGATTAAATTTACATATACTTTCTCTTATACTTAGACTAACATTATTTAAGTTATTGATATTTTACAGATGTAATAGTAATATTCTATTCTTGCATCTTAAGTTTTAATTTAATTAGATTATTACAGGCTTAGCTGTATTTATTTATTTATGTAATGTCAAATGAATGTCATGTTATTTTGTTGTCATTCTTTACTCTGTGTGAACTTTTTTCCAGCTTTATTATCAATTCATTACATTTTCCCTATCTACATTATTAAATTTAAACATAATTATATAAAAAAATCGTTAACATAGGCATAGGCTATGTAAAAATTTAGGTTACATACATTGTTTAGTTATTTTAAATACATAAATTAAAATTAAATAAATATTTAAAGAAAAAAAGTTAAGCAGCCAATAAAATCAATCTCCTCTTTCCGTCTGATTTATTAAAGATCTCAAGCGACTAATATTAGTTTTACGTTTTTAAACTTTGTGAACTTTTTTATATGTGAATAATAAAAAAGAACATTTAAGACTAGGCCTTTACTGTTATATATGTACTTAAATTCTTTTTTTTTCTTTAGCCTAGTTATGGGATCAAAGCTTTATACTGATTGAATGAGCTATATGTTTTTTTATAATTAATATTTTATTATTGTAATTAGTATTAATGATGTGCGCTCTTTTAAATAATTCACTGAAAGGCAATACTTAACCATCCCTAGCACATAATACAAAAATTGTATTTGTCACTTTCCCTCCTTACATTTTAGTCAATACACAGACAGCACAATATGTATTCTAAATCTATCCAAGAGATTAATTTTTAAAGCAAAACTGAAAGTTGCATATTATTTTTAACATACAGAAAAACCAGAAAAATATTCAATTAGAATCTGTAATAGACTCAATAATTCTTTTTTAGTAAATAGATTTAAATAATTGATGGAAGCTATGTTAGCTATGTTAGTCGGTGGCTGGATAGCGAAGTCAATAGTGTGCTGGCCTCACAAGCTGAGAGGTATGGGATCGAGCCCACGTTAAAGCCACTATAAAAAATGTTGATGCATGACTAACGCTAAGAAAGTCCTCCGCTGACATGGAGAGGGATGGGCGCCGCCAAGGTCTACTAAGCCAGAGAATGTTCTAATGGAAACATTAGAATCCCCTACAACCTCGAAAAAAGGTTATTGGGACTAAAAAAATATTTTTTTTTAGCTATTATCCAAAATATTTTCATAAATCATGATCTACATCTTGTTTCATACTTTTAAGAGATTTTGGAAGTTAGCATATGATTACAATCTACAGTACTTAGTACATGTAATTTGATGTTTGTGTAATTTTTTTACTTATTAATTGTAGTTGATTGATATGATTTTCCATGATTTGATGCTGTAATTTTCTTTCTTCATTTTATCTACAAATTAAAGCAGTATTTAATACTGTCAATTAATGATAGGTACAGAATTATAATAAGTTTTCTTACCAACCTTTCCTTTTAAAGGCAGTTTTTATTTACTTTTGATTTAACAAAATTGTTTACTGGTCTATGCTAAAGCCTTTCGTTAACTTCCTATTTGATTCAAATTAATTTGACTTTATATTTGATTAAAAAAATATAAAGTTAGTTGTGTATCAAACCTATTAGTTAAAACCAGTGAGTGAGCCTGGGACTTAGTTCAATAATAGTTTCAATATCCAATAACCTAAGTCCAGGTTGGTTTTAATATCCCACAATCCTTGCCTTTGTTTTGATATCCAATGACCTTTGCCTTGGTTTTAGTATCCAATAATCCTAGTCATTGTTTTCATATCCATGAACATGTTCATTTGTTTGAATAACGGTATGTGCCTTTCTTATATCCAATCACGTGTGCCTTTGTTTTGCAATCTGCTAACCAGTGTCCTTTTTTTGGTATTCAGTAACAATAACCCGTGTCTTCTATTGACATCCCCTAAACTGTGTGTTTTAAAAGATTTATATCCAATGCCAATGACATGTGAGTTTGTCTTTATATCAAATAATCGTTTATGATATTTTAAAATACCCTAATTCATTATCCTTTTTTAAAATTTAAAAATACTTAAGCCCCTTCTGTCTGGATTGAAATGTTTTTTAAACTATTGATTTGTTATAAAAACATCATTTTTTTTCCTCTCTTGTTTCTTTGTACATTTTTTTGCACTCGTGCAGGGCTTCCAGTTGTTGAACTTTTAAAAGTTTTGGTGCAAAAAAATAGGATTCGAATGTGTTGAATAGTTTCCATTAACGAGAAGTGAACAGACCATTAGCGAATATTGTTTTCAGCACTTAGCTTTAAGCAAAGCCATTAAACAATGGATACATAACAGGCTCTGAATAGGAGAGGTAACATATGGCAAAATGGTTGAAGATGGGGAAAAAGACCTTAGTTATAAGTTAAAAACTTGGTGCTAGACTACTGATCTTGTTTGTCTTAGTTTAGGAAGAATGAGGGAGTGTCAGTTAATTACATGTAGATTGAATCTTTCCCAGTCAGACATAATCGGTACTTGTCTGTTATCCGACCACCAAGATTTTTAAAATTATTTTTATTTTTTGTATTAATTGTTGTAAATAATATACATATTATTTATAAGCCATACTAATACAGTACAAAATAATTTATACCTACCAAGATTGACTATATTCACTTTATTAATTTAACTACATGTATATTGAAATTTGACAAGAATGAGAACAACACTGATTAAAAATAATTTAAACGATAAATGAAAGAAAGTTGCGATTAAAAAAATGGGCTGAATTATGTATTATCAATTGTAATATAATTTGTAATATAATTGTAATATCACTATTTTTTTTAAAAATTCGGCATGGATTACACTCACGAAACCGTTGTTCACAGCCTACATTTCGTTGATCCTATTACCGTTGTTCACAGCCTACATTTCGTTGATCCTATTACCGTTGTTCACAGCCTACATTTCGTTGATCCTATTACCGTTGTTCACAGCCTACATTTCGTTGATCCTATTACCGTTATTCACAGCCTACATTTCTTTGATCCTATTACCGTTGTTCACAGCCTACATTTCGTTGATCCTATTACCGTTGTTCACAGCCTACATTTCGTTGATCCTATTACCGTTGTTCACAGCCTACATTTCGTTGATCCTATTACCGTTGTTCACAGCCTACATTTCGTTGATCCTATTACCGTTGTTCACAGCCTACATTTCGTTGATCCTATTACCGTTGTTCACAGCCTACATTTCGTTGATCCTATTACCGTTGTTCACAGCCTACATTTCGTTGATCCTATTACCGTTGTTCACAGCCTACATTTCGTTGATCCTATTACCGTTGTTCACAGCCTACATTTCGTTGATCCTATTACCGTTGTTCACAGCCTACATTTCGTTGATCCTATTACCGTTGCTAACACCCAACTAATCGAGCTGCCATGGAAATCAGTAAAGGAGCCAAATAAACACCACAACGGGACTCCCCTTTATATTATAGATATAAAATTATATTAACATTTATTTAGTAGTACATGTAATTTGTAAATTGTAGTAGCCTAAGTTGCGCGGGGTTTTCAGCAGTTAATACCCCTAAAAAAATTTAAAACTTTGTGGTGGTCGGATAACAGACAAGTATCAAGTACCGGTATATCTTATCAGTTGAGCAAGGGCAACCCCAGAGGTAACTCATTTTGTTCCTTTGCAAAAAAAATTTAACAGCAGTGATAGTTTCCAGAGTGTTTTTTTGTTTTTTTTGTTGGTGTTTTTTCTAATATTCCTTGTGGTTTTGTAAATTCTTGTCATTTAATGAACAGATATTTAGAGCTCATTTTAAGGTATATTGGATATACATTTAAAGCACAATTTTAAGGCATTTTACAAAAGCCAAACATAAATCATAGCCGTGTGACTTCAAACATTTAAAACTATTGTACTCATGTTCGAGATACATAGAACAAACAAAACCTAACGAAAATTCGCAAATCAAATCTTATGGAAAATATGTTTAGCCTATAAGTAGTAAGCTACTCATCGTTTTCCTGCATGCTATTTCCTTGTGTGAGAGATACTAGAATTGTTGTTATATATAATTTAGTTGCTCTGCACCAATTACCAAGGCAGAGGTCCTTTTGGCCCTAACGAAGACCTAAGATTTTAGGTGTTTCAGATGAAATGTCAACGACATCATAAAGCTGACACACACTAGACATGATCTCCCGGTTTGTCTGTCTGGTTGGGGGGGGGGAGTGTGGCATTCATTGCTACCTGATCCACTGTTAGTAACTCCTCAATGTTCTCCAGCTGACAAATGGTGTGCTCCTCGGGTTACTAAGCTTGAGATCAAGACATAACAGCTGACAGTCGTGGTCAGAGTAGTGCTCGATAAATGACGTGAGTGTAGGGACGTTAAGTGTGGTCTTTTTTATTTTATTTTTAAACTGGCCTGTCATTGATTGAAACACGTTCAAGGGAGGTCATCCCTCAATGGTTGTTTTACATGACAAGTCTCGTGGCAGTGAACTCCCATTCAATGTATGAAAAAAATTTTATGCGCCGTGAATAAGAATAATTCCTATGAATGGTTTGATCTATTTTTATCTGGGGGAGTTAAGCTTGCCCCAACGACGATTGTTTCAGTAACGTCACAATATAAGCCATGATTACATAGTCGATGATAATTGCATAGTCGATTCTTTAGTCTCACGTTATTGGAAAGCTGTTACTGAGAGGAGACAGAATCTTTGGTCACACGTTATTGGACAGCCGTAACTGACAAGTGACCTGATAAGTCCATTTTTTAGTCACACGTTATTGGACAGCTGTAACTGACAAGTGACCTGATAAGTCTATTTTTTAGTCATACGTTATTGGACAGCCGTAACTGACAAGTGACATTATGATATAAGTCATTCTTTAGTCACACGTTATTGGACAGCAGTAACTGACAAGTTACATGATGATATAAGCCCATTCTTTAGTCACACGTTATTGGACAGCCGTAACTGACTCTAAAATTACCCGGTGAACAGTCCGATATACATTCCTAACAATGACAAAAGGATCATTCAATGCACATGTTTATCCAAAAGCAACATTTTTACATTTTACACGAAGTATCTTAACTGTATTTAAATTTAATAAAGGAATCTAGTCGCATCTTTATTTTTAAAAAAAATGTTATTAAACTTGGCAAGCATTGCGGTGTAGGGTCTAAATTGTTGTCCACTTTAATAATTCCAACTCCACCCTTTTCTCTCTACCCCATCCTCTTGTTCTCTGTCTTTCTCACCCTCATATTTTTCTTGTGGGCCTTGACCTTACGCTCGTACAATCCTGGTGTGGCAACCTGTTCCATGTATAGAGCAGGGCCCAGTTAACAATGTCACTCCGCTGAAATTTAGACACGACAACAAAACAATTCCTTCAATGAAACACATTTAGTTCATTAAGAAAGATGAAACGCGGGACATGTAGAGGTAGATTCCAGAGATGTTGGTCTCAGCCTGACAATGACCATGACTCTTTAATTAGCGGCTCTCAACTCTATAACAATTTTTCTAACAATTTCCAGTTTCGATTTTCCGCCCACACCGTAGTGATCTGATGAAACTGTTTCACTTTTTTGGCCAGTAAAAATCTGGGAGGTGTTTCTTGGTCTTTATGTTTGAATGATGCAGTATTGAAAACCCCGCCCAGCGTTCCCCAACTCCTAACAAGGTTTGTCTGTCCTAGTCAACTGGATTTGCCGGTCTCACTGACATTGTTAAACTGCCGCGGGCCGTAAAGCAAATTGTTGCGAATAAATTTGTAATTGTCGTCTAAAGCGGCTTTCAGGAATCTGGATGTCCTCCGCGTCTCGTAGACACAGTTGTCGCCGCGTCCCCACACAATGGCTTTACGCAAGGCCACGCTGGGGCAATGTGGACGTTTAAAGGCAGCGCTGCCGCTTTGTTGCACTTGGAGCCTAAATATTTGGTCAGTCCACATTGAAACCGGAATCTGCCGGGCCTCAATGAAGTGTAGATGTTGGTGGAAATCTTGGTGTAAGAAAACTGATTGGCCCGGGGGGGGGGAGGTGGGGAAAGTTTGTCTTCTTTATTATTTGGTAATTCAAATTATTTTTCTTTTTAAACTGTAGAAAGAATCGGTCCGAAAATGAAAGTAATGACGGCTTCACAGGTTTAGTGGTGTAACTAGATCTACCGTTGGGGCTTTGTTGTGAGCCACTTTTCTATTTCTTTCAGCTGATTAGAGGCACAGTAAAAAGGTAAACGTTTGGGATACCTGTTGCCAATAGGACGAAAAACAAATGATCTCAGATATTAGCAGACAAAAGAAAAACATTTCATAAGATTTGAGGAGTTTTAAATGATATGAAATTAAATAATTTCAGACAAAAGCAAAAAAAAACTGAAATAATTATATAATGAAATCCAATAACTCTAAGGGTAAGCATTGGAGAACAGTCTTGTTTTTATTTGATTTTTTTTCCAGGTTTAGGGCAACATTATTTTAATCTTTTCCTTTTACATGGCCCATTTTGATTAGTTTTTAAATCCTCTATACACTTATTAACTCGTGGCGTCTGCTTGATTGTTAGATTGCTTGTCGCAAAAACTTTCGATCGATATTTAACCCAGTTCCCAGTATGCTAGCGAGCTGAACTTTTGCAGGCAGACTCGTGGCGACGATAAAAATGATCTGTCAAAATTTCACATCGATGGAATGTACTTTAATTAAATTAATAAATTTTTAGATTATCTCTTTGTATCTCTATGTAGCATGTAAATTTTTGTGCTAGACTGTCGCGGTGCGTACTATTTTGAACAACCTTTTTAATATTTTCCTGTCGCGCGGAGCGTGCGTATTATATTGACCATACATGTACTTTAAAAAAATGTATTCCCGATCTGTAAATGTTAATTCTAGTTTCTAGTCTCTCACGCGTGCGCATTATATTAAACATGTTTTTATAATAACCCCTTTCCCATGGTCAAATCGAGCTGAAATTTAGCAGGCAGACTGTAGTAGTTTTTTTTATTCAGTATAAATCCTTTATATATGAGACATAACTAAAATTTTGGATTGTCGTGCGATGTGTATTATAATGAACATACTTTTAGTTATGTCTCATATATAAAGGACTTATAGTCAAAAACATTGGTTTTACGTTTTTTTTCTCTATTTTTAAAATGATCATTTATGATACTTGGATTTAGACACCTTCCCACACCTTCAAATGAGTGCATGTTTCCATGATGTCTTGAAAATACAGATGTCCAAATATTTCCGACTTAAAGTATACTATTTGGATAATCTGTCAAGGTCGGGAGTTGACCCTACGGATAATTTGGATTAAACCTCGTTCTTGTCTGTCAGACAACATTGGCTTAATTACTGTCACGGGCTCTATTTTGCCACAGTCTCACTTTTTATTCTCATCCATTTAGTCCCGGTTTGAACCATAAGTTTCGCTGCTCATGCATCATGGGCTTGATTTTTTTAAAAAAGGGAATTTTCCCAAGTGAATTTAAACGTTTCAGCGAACTCATTTTTTTATTCTCTTTTGGATGGTTAAAGTTGAGGGTTTGTGTGCCTGTGTATGTTGATTGGTGTCTTTTTATGTTGAGAGGTTCTTTTGTTTATTTTTACTGGTGTGCACCCAAAACACGGTGCTGATCTAAGTACTACATTTACAGCAACTTTTATATTGTTTGTAATCGAGCGCCACTCTCCCTTTGTTTTTGGCGTAGCTCTATGTCGCATATCTATGATATGATCGACTGTAACGAGTGCCTGCGCATGCCGTTGAACATGACTCACGTCAACTGGTTGAAGATGGGCTCGTATTTCCTAGAATATGGCCCCGACAAAACTGTGCAGACTGTACACACCAAGACTAGGACAGCAGTGATACCAAATACAAGTGAGCCAAACAGGCATTGTACGGAGCTGTCTTGTTTACTTCTAGAAATAAACATCAGCAATCCTGAATATTTTCCTGGCACGTTTCTTGCTTGGTCAGAAGTTTGCTCTCTGCCATTCGCAATAATATGAGCAATATCCTGAAAACTTTTGAATATAATTTCATGAGATGAGATTATAATTTACAGATCAACTCGTTTTAATGACTCACCATTCTTCTCTACGTACCGAGCAGTAAATGAAGGGATAATACTTAGCAGGTCTTGTTTTTTAAATTTTATTTTACTAGCCATCATAGCGACAAATTCTTGTATGGTGTATAGAGGTTAAAAATATTTTTTATCGAAATGACCAGAATAAACGTAATTCCTAATAGAGTCAGTGATAAACAAATCACTTTCTACTAGAAACCGAAGACAGCCTAAACAAATGCTATATATCAGGACTTTTGAATACATTTGTATCTTCTAAGTGGCCCTCCAATTGAGGCAAGACCATTGACAGTGAATAAAATAACTCGTTTTAAAGCATCACCCCTATTTTCCAATTTCATTTACCAAATGTTTAAATGCTGGTCAAGTGTACTAAAGAAGAAATCTCGTTGACGTCACTGTTCGGCTATCATCTACAATCTACAGTACAGCATATCGCTGATTAAAGCTTCCATTAGATCCCAGAAGACAGCTCCTGCTTGTGGTAACTATTTAATCAGCTGAGATTTGTATCTCTTTTAATTGGCTGATCTACGGACACGTGACGTCAGATTGAGGTATATAACATTTTTGACATCTAGGGGGTCTGTGTTTGACAATGACACTTTGGTGCTAAATCAACACTGACTAAGTATACGTTACAGCGCATTAACTATTTTCATATTGTCAAATTTTGATAGATACTACTTCCCACTCTGTTCTCTGTGTCCTTCTTTAAATTTACTTCAGTTTTTAAACCCGTACTTTTGTCCTTATCAGACTTATATTTCTTCCTCAAACTTTTGAAGAAAAAAATGCTTAATCGTATCAATTGAAAGAAACAATAAATTGATACGTTCTTACACACTTAATAAGTTTTCATTTGAATGGACATCTCTGAAAGCCTACACATTTCATTTTGACAACTGTTATTACTACGTTTACTACTACTATTATTATCACTATTATTACTATTAAACCAATGACTGATAAGATGGAGCGTTCTCAACATATGAAGTTGGAACATAAAAGAGGCACTAGTAATATAAGAACCCTAAAATATAAGATTAAGAAAAATATGCACCAATTACTTCTCCGGTTATGGAAATAGTAATAATAATAATAAATAATAATAATAAGTGATTCTTTTTATTGATTCCTCGTTGTCCACATCCAACGATTCGTTGGTTATCGCGGTGGTTACACTACGGGCTAACTCGGCGTGCACGGCACGAAGTCCCATAGCTTTAAACAAAACCCAACAGAGTCAATTCCTTCTTGTCGATTTCTGATGAAATCTGTTTTGAATGCTTAAATAGTTATATGAAACGTTTCTTCATCCTACAGCTAACATGAAAGTATTGAACTGAAGCCATTGCTATCTTCACGTGGTCAATCCGTTTTTAGTTGAAGAATTATAATGGTTATTCTTTTGGGATAGTCAATATTTTTCTCCATCCCACTCTGCAGATTGATGTTACCTTAATGACTTAATGATAGACAGTTCACCCTGGTCCCTCCATTGTATTCAGACCCCGTAACTCAGCCGAGGTAGTGCAATCCATACATCGATCAATATAGTAATAGATAAGAAATATGTTGCTCATTATCTGTTTTGTTTTTATTTCTTTCCAACGCAGTGAATATCAGGAAATAAGTGCTTAGTTGCCACTTGATGTCTTCCTGTTTGGTTTGTTTGTTTGTTTGTTTGTTGACACTCTGTCTTAAGCTGGTTCATCTTTTTTCAAACAAATTTATTTATGAACTGAGATTTGTTTGCAAAGTTTCACCCCATGCGTCGATTGTGACTTCGATTTGGGCAGGCTTGAATTACTGCCCCTGTTTGAAGGCGTGAAAGCTCAAGTCCGAGTCGATATTTGGATTTCTAACTAACCAGACCAACACCCCTGCTCCGTTATCAGATCGCCAGTCTTTTATATTGTGTTGGCTTCACTAAAGTCGGGGCTCAATCAATATCTACTCATTCTTTCCTAATGTTGTAGTTATAGCGTTATGACATAGCGTGACACCTTCGACTTTTTTTTTACAATTGTTGCCAGCGTTACTGATGAGTAGCAGTGCTACTATGTTTAAAATTCGCTTTTTTAAATATGCTTGAACCAATCGGTACAAAATATCACTCAATAGTGGGGTATTGGCCACATCTGGTTGAATATGTGGTCATTTCTTTCCTTGTCAAAGGGACTGTGATGGTTATTTTTATTCAAGTCATTTTAAATATTTCATAAGAGGGAGATATTATATCTGTTTGACTTGCGATCCAAGCAATTGTCAGTCTTAGTTAACAAATGAAAGTAACTGGCACGGTTTCTCTTTAATACTGTTTTTAAAAACTCATGCGTTCGTATGACAGAGATAGATATTCCTAAATTAAAAATTAGAACTAATTACCTTTAAATGCTAATTCAAATGATTAAAAATTAAAACAATAATAAAATAAATAATAACAATTAGACGAATGTCGAAGAAATTTATTTTCTTATCTCCCTTCTAGTGTCATTTGTGTAACCAAACAAAGTTCCTCTTTCAAGACCCATATTGGCATAAATAATAAGATTAAAAATCACATCACAATATTTACACGTTTAAAAAAAAGCCTTTTTTGGTATACAATTATTCAGATCTCTGAAATACATCGTACATCGGTTCTTGTTTATCAAGATCCCTTTAATACACCAGCATTGAATTATCTAGATCTCTTAAATAGTCCAGTTTTCAATTATTTGGAATAAAAATTCTTTATTTACAATTAAAACAATTAAAATAAAATGACTTGACAGCGTCTCGTTAATCTGGTGCTCTGTTTTATTTCAAATTTGTGTTTCATTTCGGTCAGAAAACTATTTTAATGAAAAATGAAAATTTTGGGGCCCCGAGGCCTGTAGAGGGCATATATCCTGAGCCTAATGTACTCAAGAACTATATCCAAACGATTTGATGAGCCCACGTCCGGCGCTGATCGCTGTTAAATTGTCTGCTCAGTAACGACCCACTACAGATGAGCTATTCATTAAGCTGACCATGTTTTAATAGCAGAACGTCTGTGATGTTAGATCTATTCAGTCTTCTGTCTGGTGTTAGATCATGTCTGTCATCTCTCTGGTGTCAGATTATGTCAGTCATCTCTCTGGTGTCAGATCATGTCAGTCATCTGTCTGGTGTCAGATCATGTCAGTCATCTGTCTGGTGTCAGATCATGTCTGTCATCTCTCTGGTGTAAGATCATGTCAGTCATCTCTCTGGTGTCAGATCATGTCAGTCATCTCTCTGGTGTCAGATCATGTCAGTCATCTGTCTGGTGTCAGATCATGTCAGTCATCTGTCTGGTGTCAGATCATGTCTGTCATATGTCTGGTGCTAGATCATGTCCGTCATATGTCTGGTGTTAGATCATGTCAGTCATCTGTCTGGTGCTAGATCATGTCCGTCATATGTCTGGTGTTAGATCATGTCCGTCAGATGTCAGCCCGCTGCAAGAAGTCTTAGCTTGGTTTATCAGTCTTATTAACTTAATTCATTTAGCTATACAAAAAAGCCAATGGTGCCATACACCAATAAACTATTTATAGCTTAACTTCTTACTATATCACCGGTTACTAACAACAGAACAGAGCCGTTTACAGTTGTCCAAAATACCTCAGTGATCATTATAATTTTATGTTCCAATAATATATCATGATCTGGAAAGCATCAAGTTAGACTCAGTATTGCTCTTTTGTGCCGAATGTTTTTTCCCCTAAGGTTTCACTGATTCCATTGAGAAATATGAAAAGTCTGATGATGTAATCACTTCTTTCCAACTGGAGCCATTATCCTGGAGCAGGACCAGGGCTTGGCTTATGTGAAGCCCGGCCAACCCAATTGGAGAAGACGTACGAAGGATGATTGGAAATTGTATTGCTAAATAATTAATCTGATTCCACGCAACGTTGGCCTATCAAAGTTTGGGACTGGACCAGATCGAAGTTCCTTTGATGTATTACCCTGTCCACACCGGCTTCTCGTGGCCTTTGTCTTTTATGACTTGATTGGTTCGCTGGTGGTTTCTCGTTCCTTTCATATACTGACTTGTTCGGTCGGGGACCTGACAGGTGGGTCATGGGATGGATCATATAGAAATATCTGCTTTTTAATCAAACTTAATAATACGTGACTTAATGTTATAGTGAGAGGATATCCATAGCAGCTATAACTTAGTGATTACCGATACAGTTCAGTGCAGCGAAACACATAATGGAGAATGAGGAAAAAATATTATAGGCCTTAGAACTTAGGGGCCCAAACTATCCTAATATATAATATATAAAAAGATCTACTTAACGGATTCTATAGGTTTTTAAAAAAGGACAACGATTTTATGCATTGTTGGTGGGACCACAGTTAGATGACAAACAAAATTTTTAGCTTCTGGAGCCTCAATTCTTTCATTTTCACTCACATACCCGCTCACACAATATGTGCACACAAAAGCACGTACGCAAATTCTCGCACACCCCTACAAGCATTTACACCTCTACACAAACGCACACCCCAACACGCACTCGCGCCCCTACTCGCTTGCGTCATAAAGGGGTTAAACGACCTAAATGGCGAGCGTGTTAAAGGAACCATCAGGAAGTACATTACTCAATTCACGGGAATGGTAGAGGAAGTCACTGGACAGTTTCACCGAAATCAGACTATCGTTTCCTAACGTAAATAATTGGCCAATCTCATACCCACTTTAACTCACTCAAACTTTATGTCGTATTCTTTCACTCTCCTTCTGTCTAATTCCCCATGTCTCTCACTCGTGTCCTTTCTCTTAACCCTTATATCTCATCACATCCATCTATTCTTTACTTTCACTGCTGCACTCTTCCTTACTCTTGTCATTTTCTCACATTCTCTCTATCACTCCTTCTATGACCCGCTCTATTTCCTTATGCATATACTTGGATATAAATGTGGATCTAAAATAAGCGATTAATTGTATTGCTTGCTTTCAACGACGTCATAGATAGCGTGTCGTTATTGGATGAGTTCTTATAATATTCGGTCTTATTCAGTTATTTAGGGGAGAGTTAGACAAAA
The DNA here is from genome assembly GCA_944989445.1 of Ampullaceana balthica. NCBI lineage: Eukaryota > Metazoa > Mollusca > Gastropoda > Lymnaeidae > Ampullaceana > Ampullaceana balthica. Next base: position 110,084 of record CALYLW010000527.1, on the reverse strand, counting down.
TGTACAAATTTCATTGAGTTTTCACGACACAGTAACTACACATTTTTCTGTCCCATCAGATGTGCCAAGACACAGTAACGTTATACTGAGTTTGTCACCGAGTTGCCGGGACACGGTAAATGTACATTGTGTCTGTCATCGTGCTGTTAGGAAACAGTAACTGTACACTGTGTCTGTCATCGTGCTGTTAGGAAACAGTAACTGTACACTGTGTCTGTCATCGTGCTGTTAGGAAACAGTAACTGTGCACTGTGTCTGTCATCGTGCTGTTAGGAAACAGTAACTGTACACTGTGTCTGTCATCGTGCTGTTAGGAAACAGTAACTGTACACTGTGTCTGTCATCGTGCTGTTAGGAAACAGTAACTGTGCACTGTGTCTGTCATCGTGCTGTTAGGAAACAGTAACTGCACTGTGTCTGTCATCGTGCTGTTAGGAAACAGTAACTGTACACTGTGTCTGTCATCGTGCTGTTAGGAAACAGTAACTGTATAACGTGTCGGAAACACTTTTGCAGTCATTTTCGCAATACTGTGGTTGTGTTATTTTGTAACGTTACTTATTGCTGGTGTCGAAAATAATATTTTGACGTCAGATTATGGTTTGGACTTCATGGCAAGTATCAGAGGTGTCAGTAGAGTTAGTGTCACCCCCTTACAACTTACCCCATATACCTCATCCGAGTCTTCCAGTGCCAAATAACGGGAAAATACAGCATTTTGCATTTTGGTGTCACCCCTTGTGATGGTGTCACCCGATGCGGTCCGCCCCACCCGCACTCCCCTAGTGACGCCAGTGGCAAGTATAATCTGACTTTGGATGTGTCTTCCATGAATCAATTTTACAATGCTTTGGTCAACAAACTATGTCGGGCAAAACTTTGACGCCGGGAGCGTGAACCTCCTACCAACTAAATTTACTTGTCACAACAAAAATAAAAGCAATGATTTTTAAAAGATTCTTAACTAATTTTAAATGATATGAAATTATTACTAAGCGTCTGTTAAAAATAGCGTTACCACTATGTTTACATATACATCTAGAGAATTAATACTTACGTCTTTTCATTTGGTAAGAATCATAACATCTGTTCTGAAAACTTCGCCTTGTGATTAACTGAAATCCCGATATCATAATTCCTGCGGTGTCTATTGCACAAACCTGATCAGATGTCCTTGATCTCTGATTGCAGTCTCTTTTTTTTAAATTATACTTTTAAAAAAACAACAACAAATCATTTCAATACCACACCAAAACAATTCTTCAACCGAGGAATGTAATGTACATAAATATGCCCGTTGTTTGCAAACCATATCAGAAGTACTAGTCAGTTGTAAACTTTGTTTTAAGTTGATATACCGATCTAGAGATGTTTAGGTTCCGCCTATCTTTTTCTCATTTTCTTTTTTTTAAAGAAGCTTTTATATCGTGCATTACTCTAAGCTTAGAATTGTGTGTTTAGTGTTTTATTTATACAAATACATTTTTAAAGGGGTAAAACATTTGTCGCTGTCCTATTCAGTATATAGACATTTTCACACCTGGCCAACTTTACTTCTCTTGAATGTCAATGATTATAGCGTGATATCAATATCGTGATGTCATCTACGTAGGCTTTAAGAAGTTGATTCACACACGAAAATCAATGGGTTCTTGGATGTCGTGTAGATATATGTTGATTCACATATGGCAGTCAATGGGTTCTTGGATGTCGTGTAGATACATGTTGATTCACACATGGCAGTCAATGTGTTCTTGGATGTCGTGTAGATACATGTTGATTCACACATGGCAGTCAATGTGTTCTTGGATGTCGTGTAGATACATGTTGATTCACACATGGCAGTCAATGTGTTCTTGGATGTCGTGTAGATACATGTTGATTCACACATGGCAGTCAATGTGTTCTTGGATGTCGTGTAGATACATGTTGATTCACATATGGCAGTCAATGGGTTCTTGGATGTCGTGTAGATACATGTTGATTCACACATGGCAGTCAATGTGTTCTTGGATGTCGTGTAGATACATGTTGATTCACACATGGCAGTCAATGTGTTCTTGGATGTCGTGTAGATACATGTTGATTCACACATGGCAGTCAATGTGTTCTTGGATGTCGTGTAGATACATGTTGATTCACATATGGCAGTCAATGTGTTCTTGGATGTCGTGTAGATACATGTTGATTCACATATGGCAGTCAATGGGTTCTTGGATGTCGTGTAGATACATGTTGATTCACACATGGCAGTCAATGTGTTCTTGGATGTCGTGTAGATACATGTTGATTCACACATGGCAGTCAATGTGTTCTTGGATGTCGTGTAGATACATGTTGATTCACACATGGCAGTCAATGTGTTCTTGGATGTCGTGTAGATACATGTTGATTCACACATGGCAGTCAATGGGTTCTTGGATGTCGTGTAGATACATGTTGATACACATATGACAGTAAATGGGTTCTTGGATGTCGTGTAGATACATGTTGATTCACACATGGCAGTCAATGGGTTCTTGGATGTCGTGTAGATACATGTTGATTCACACATGGCAGTCAATGGGTTCTTGGATGTCGTGTAGATACATGTTGATTCACACATGGCAGTCAATGGGTTCTTGGATGTCGTGTAGATACATGTTGATTCACATATGGCGGTCAATGGGTTCTTGGATGTCGTGTAGATACTGTGTCATGTTGATAGACATATGAAAGTCAATGGGTTCATAGGTACCGTGTATATACATCATTTTGATGATATACACGTGACCGTCAATGGATTCCTTGATATCGTGTAACCATGTGTGTCACCAGACGACAATATCTGATCGGTAGGTAAGACTGGAGGGCCACGTATCATTTCGATCTTTGAAGAGATATTTAAACACCTCGTTGTATCCTGTTTGAATGGGGTACAGTATTTGCTCGTTCTAAAGCCGACTTTTGAAGCAGTCCTCATTGGGGTGGAGTACAGGGATGCAGATGCTAGTCAGGAGATGTGCCAGTCATAAGAGATTTAGATCATAGTCTTCAGGGAAATGGATTAAGTTGTAGAAGACATGCTGGAAAGAGTAATTAAATGAAATTCTTTGAATCCAGGTGCTAAATGGATCATACATTTTGGCCCTCGTTTTGCGGCTGTCGTAATTGACTGGATAAAGTAGTAGAGTGTATTCGGTTTAATTTTTAAGGTAACGTATACATAATACATATAAATAGTAATGGTCATTGAGGTTTAATAAACGTAGTAGAATTAGTACTCATCCACCTTCTTACATTCAGTACAGAGTACTGATCCACCTGCTTCCATTCAGTACAGAGCACTAGTCCACCTTCTTACATTCAGTACAGAGTAGTAATCCACCTGCTTACATTCAGTACAGAGTACTCATCCACCTGCTTACATTCAGTACAGAGTACTCATCTACCTGCTTACAACCTAATGTAACCCGCGCTTATCGAACCGAGTTTTATCAGCATGACACATCGGAGAGCTTCATGAATAATGTGGATCTCAAACTATAATGGCATTAGCCCCTGCACCCACAATGTTTGATACACACGACATGTACTTTATACAAGAATTTCACCCACATCCACACACACTACACGCACCGCACACAGACACGCACTTACAACCGAAACACGCCCTTAAATCATCCATCGTGAAATAATAATGGGGGTAAGGGCGATCTCACAGCCTGGTGTCAACAGAAGCAATGCATCATGGACCCAATACGTGGAACTCTTGGATTATTTTGGATGGTTTGTTTGTTTGGTATCTTTTGGCTTGAATTATGATAAACATTCGTTTTTTTTTAAAACTGTAACATAAACTTTCCATGAAATTGTCCCTATTATATTGTCAATTGTCCAAATATTTCCATCTGTATCCCGACACCCAGTCATGGGCTGACCAAATGTGTTTGATAAATTAGACCAAAAAATAAAACTACCACCTGCAAGTTTTTCCAATGAAACAATTCATTTCTTATTATAACGAACCCCATCAACTAACTCACTTCGGGCATGCAGGCCCTAGAGATATTGGAAAAATGCAATTTGAGAAACAGACTTCATTTCGCCCAAATTTTCCTGTCGGTTATTTGATCCTATATCTTATATTATTCCTTTTTTACAAAAAGACAGGCCTCAAATTCAACTCATCACGCTCGGGAAAGGGTGCACCAAACCACCAGGGTCATTAAATGCAAAAGAAGGAAACGCATTTTCTGATTTATAAATGTTTTTATCTGGCTATCCCGTCATTGAAACATTTCATCCGATAATGAATAGGGAGAGAGAAGTCGCTTTCAATGGATTGACGGAGAAAGCTGTGAGTGACGGCCGCTAGACCACGTCATCCAGGAGCGTTCTTATGATAGAAATGTTTCCATTTAGCTCCTGAACTCCTCACTTGGTACGTCCAATAATAGGGGTTTATATAAATCTTTCCGTTCAACCCTAAATGGGTACAGGCATTCAGTAATAAGAGTTTATATCAACATTTCTATTTATTTACCGAACACTAAACTTAGTACAGACATTCAATGATTCAATAAAAAGTGCTATTGGCGAAGTCCTAATTGCACCGTCTACGAAATTGTAACATGTTCTGTCTTCAAAAAGGTTACTTCTTGTTATTTTAGGTTATTAAAACACATTAGCCACATGCCCTTGTTGATTTAATCAGCACACATCATAATCTAAGCTTATAATGGCAAAATGAAATGGTTTGATCGGCTTGAGTGATGTCGTCAGAACACATGGGTTTGGTGGCTTTTCTTGTTTTTGGAAGAAAAAAAAATGGGAGATAGGGAAGGCAGGGGTTTATTTGTCAGACCGTGAAATATCTTAGCGCACTACATTCTATAATCTATATGATACATTATGTTTCTATTTTAGATTACAGGACAATATTTTCGAAACCGATTCTGTTAAAATGTTTTGACTTGATTTGTCTGTTCTGTAACAGCGTCTTGACTGTTTCTCACTGGTTCAGTGTTGACCAGGTCAAGATATTTCCTGGCCGTGAAAGCCTCTCAACAGGAACAATTAGGTTTATGATGTTAATGGTCACTTAAGATAAACAGTGCGTGTCAGTGTTGGCCGGTTCGTGGCGCTAGCGCGGGGCGGGGGGGGGGTAACGTGCCTCTCAAAGATCACGTGAATAATTAGGACTTCTATTAAAACATTGCCTCAGTGTACACACAGTTCATTGGATTTTGATAAGAATCAAAATCCCCTTGTCCGATTTTAAACCGGCTCTACGAAACCGACAACCGGTGTGTAAAAGCAACAAAAAAAAATACAACAAAAAACATGGGGTTTTAACATTCTTTGTCACTGGAACTGTGACCTGTTATAATAAGTGCATTAAGCCATAATATTATTGTGGCCTGTTGTATTATTAGTGCACCTAGTCGAGGTAGAGCTGAAGCCTTCTGTCATTCATTATTAGGGTACCTAGTAATATAAAGGTGTAGGGAATTTTTTTGGTAATTGTGCGCTTTTTTTCACCCTTAATAAAATACTGTTAAAAACCAACCTAATTTAAATTTCAAGCCGCCTCCTCTCCCGCAACCATAAACAGGTTTGGTGTATCAAGTTACCGTTTTTGGTGAATCCCTATGAAGAATTCCTATTTCTTAAATCTGTGTTGCTGTCCGAGCGGACTGGTACTATCTTGCATTCATAATGTAAGACGATTGTGGGTTTACTATGCTAAGGTAAAACAATAATTTATTTTCAAATAAAGAATTTTCATGGAAAATTACAAACGACATTTGAAGGGAAATAACGACATTTGAAGCGAAATAAACGAATATATTTCGTGGCTTTTTCTAATTTTTAATAATAAAATTAATTTTTAATTATTTATATTGATTTGTAATTAAATATATTTTTTACAATTGTAGCTTGATTTAAAAATAGTTTTAACAACACACGATTCTTTAACCAGGTTGGATGCGGGATATTTCTTGGAAATCATATTGTCAAGCCCATGTTTACATACACACACAAACATACGCGCGTACGTCTGTTTAAAAAGCCATATCTTGGCACTGATCTACAAACAATTGCTCCGTAGTAGATATACCATTACTTATTTCTAACTTAATTTCTCTATCCTCAGAGTGTCTGTATGTCAGCTGTTAGTACCCTACCATTAGAAGTTAACGGGAGGAAACCCGCTGTCCGAAGCCTGTCACTGGGCCACAAGGCCACATCACCAGGTCTGACACAACACTTTAACGGTGTCGGGCCGCAGGCTAACCTAACAGCTTGACCGCAAACAGCCAGTATTCTCTGTCTTGTGTGGCGGACAGGGCGAGATGCAGGGATCATTTCTAACGAGCTGGCCTCACTGCCTGTGCTGTAGGATTACGACATCCAATGAACACTCAAAATTCAAGGGGACAACTACTATATAGAGCCACTTACTGGTAAGTCTAAGCCAGTTTATCTCTATTCTCAATCTTGGTTCGTTGTTGGTAAATTAAAAAAAAGTGAAATGCTATATTTGTACGCCCACCCCTCTTAAGAGTTTCTGTTGTGACATTACGCTAATTTATATTTCTAATGATCATTTTATAAATTGATTATTGGTACTTCAGTTTTCTATGTAATCCTTTGTTGTTTTATTAAGAAATTACCCGGATTTTTAGAAACATTTTCATTGTGCAGGTTGGCCTTCTGCCCGTGACAGCTTAATCAATAAACAAAAATGAAACCCCTTCTACCATAGCCACCAACCTCTCAACGTCCAACATCTAATTGTTTATGTCGGATGAAATGATAATCTACCGTTATCGCCCAGGCGTGGTGCCGTCTTTTACAAAGATTACTATTGTTAAATAACGGTTTGTTTTACATCAGGATGTGGACGTAGAGGAGCTATTAATTGATACCATAAACTTGACCGTCCGTTTTTCCAAAGCTTATTTTCTGCCGTTGATCAGTATATTTGCATGCCTCATCTCATATCATATATCAAGTTGACGGATTTTGATTCCCTCTTAACTTATCACTAGATCTCTTTATAAAAGTAAATTAAAAGAGTCAAATGATAAACGAACAATGGAATCCCTATACTCTGAAAAACATATGACAGTTGGTTCTTTAGTTTTGTTCATAAATTTATTGCTTATAGAGTAATAATGTGTTTATACATGTAATTCATTTACCTCTATTACAATTTCAGATGAAATCTTACATGTTCAGAACATAAAATATTGTCTTAAAAATTCACCATAATATATGATCTTAAACATTCTTTATCACATTTCTTAAACATGTTCTTATATCTTTCACATTCGTCATAAGATTTTATATACAAATACTATAAATTATGTTCGTACATATTGCCCATTTCATATTTAAGTAGGCCTGTGTTGATAGTAAATGGCTTCAGCGACAGGAAAAGTAGAACTATAATTTACAGCTGTCATTAATCCGGCACGCTGGTCAACTCCAATTCAGCACACAGCCATTAAATCATTAGCTAATAGAAAACACCAAGTCAATAGGCACAGTCAATCATTAGCTGATAGAACACACCAAGTCAATTGGAACAGTTGATCATTAGCTGATATAACACACCAAGTCAATAGACACAGTCGATCATTAGCTGATAGAACACACCAAGTCAATTTGGAACAGTTGATCATTGGCTGATATAACACACCAAGTCAATAGACACAGTCGATCATTGGCTGATAGAACAAACTTTCTATCAAGTGATCCGTCACTTCATTATACACTTGTTTATCTATGGCTACTTACATCAGTCGATCTATCCCTGCTCACATACACCTGTTAATCTATCACTACTTACATCAGTCGATCTATCACTACTCACATATACCTGTTAATCTATCACTACTTAGACCAGTCGATATATCCCTACTCACATATACCTGTTTATCACTACGTAATACTTCTGGCGCCTCTAAATAACGTTACCCTGAAATAAGGAACATCAATTTTAAGTTGGCAGAAATCACTAGAAACCCATTAAAGTTGTAGTCTAATCTCCATATCATTAACCTATCTCCTGGTGCCATCAAATCACAGTACTGTAATGTCTCCCGCAACATCGTGGTTAACAATTAAATTAGGGCTGGTACTAATTAAAAAAATGTTGTTCGATGAATCGGGAAAAAATTTAATCGATTCATTTCGATTAATTATAACTTTATAATGCATTTATAGATCCCGTTAAGCCGCGATTCATTTTTCCCCCGCGAAATTGGTTAAGTCGCGGTAGTTCCCTGGCTCCCAAATTTTGTGACGTAACATAGCAAATTCGATCTTCTATGCCAGAAATAAGCAAAGAAACCCTTTTTGTTTACGTATGCACGTCTAAATAAATAAAAATACGAGGGAAAAGTATGTAAGTCACAAAAATATAAATTATTAATAAATTGGAAAAATTTATTAGAAATATTTTCTTAAATTTTAATAGAATTTTAATCGATTAAATTAATTTTAATCGATTAAAAAATTAACGATTAATCGATTAATTTGTCGATAATTTCCGCAGCCCTAAATTAAATAAAAATTTATACCGTATTTGCATCACTAAATATCGTTTGGTGTTTTTACTCACACTGAGCAGCATTTTGGAATTGCCATGGTAGTAGTTAAATGTCTGTGTGTGTAACCGGCTTGTTGAAAAACTAACAACACAACAAAACATTGGAGTTGGAACAGTTAGATGAACCACTTGTAGTAGAAGACATGGAAGTTATTGGGTGTGCACCACCGGAGAGATAGAGTACACGCTTAAGGTTACTAAAGTTGTTTACAGCGCGGCATATCTATCTCCACCAACCGACAATCCATTAAAAGTGTCCAATCATTTATCGCTGGGGAAGATGTGGCTCCCCATTTTAAAAAAAAAGCTAACATCTGTTCCTACATTCAACAAGTCGGTTCTTCTTGAGTTCAGTCCGTGTAAACGATATCTTAGTTTACAAATAGTTATCTTGCCTGACAACACAAATGTGGAAATCTTTTTAGACCCCCCTCCCCCCCTTTTTTTTTACTACTCGAACAAACCAGCCCTTGTAGTATATAGACATCCTACCTTCTGCTGCCCCTGCTCTGGTGGTAGAGGCATGGCGTAACGCGTGGTGGTTGGTAATCAGACGTTAAGAATGTTTTCGTGCGATACTGTAAAACGTGGAGCTAACGGTGTCACAATGTTTCTGTTTTCAAATAAACAAATTTGGAACTGATGTTGTCAAGAGGTCTGTCCGAATGGCGTCATGTTGTCTATCACATCACAGAATTGTGTCACGCTGGCTTTTGCATTGGAAATGTGCCACACTGTCTTTTACTTAAGTATCGGAATTTATAACTTACATATGATATTGTAATTTGCTTAGGCAAATTGTTACCAGTGTTTATTCTCTAAGAAAGAGGGGGTCTATTGAATTGTCGCGACAAAATGATAAAATATATACTACGGTATTATAAATACATGCACTCATATTTATCAAGTTGAAAATACTCTTAACTTTCTAGGTTTCCAGTAAGTAGGTCGAGTATTTTGATTGTTTTGTATAAAGTGTAGTTTTATTGGTCTGTAACCAATCTACTTTGATTGACCTGTGTAAAGTATAATTTAATTTGTAGGTGTAACATGAATTTTGATTGGTTTGTATAAAATGTTGATTTATCTCAGTAATTTTAATTTTGATTTGATTGTGAAAAGTATAGTTTACATTCATGGGATTCAGATACATATAATAATTAATAGTATATGCCCTTTGTAAAATTTGTAGAATACTACGCTGTAAGTAGTTTTTTAAATGAAGTATTCATCATGAAACTAAACATTGTGTAACCGATCAGCTCATAATTTGCACTCATTACACAAACGTATTTGAATCAGATGGTACATGTTTGATGAAACTCTATTGACAGCTAACGAAGCAGCTATGTGGTGGTTTAAATATACTATTTGCGGTCTCTCTCGAAATGTTCTGCATGTTAGTTAAACGGTGATAGGTATGTGCACAATTTCAACAGTCTGTTTGCCCACCACCCTGTCCCTAGCCACACACTTTACAAGCAAAGCCATACGTTAGGTTCAGCTGGAGATTAGCTGTTTTTCATGCATATAAAATAAATCGAACTGTCAGATGTGGATAGACAGACTGACGAACTGTCGGATATCAGCGCAGATGTGGACAGACAGACTGACGAACTGTCGGATATCAGAACAGATCTGGATAGACAGACAGACGAACTGTCGGATATCAGAACAGATCTGGATAGACAGAGCTGAGGATAGCGACCCATGCAGGGCAATAACAAACGGACAACGTAAATCAATGGCTCATTGGCGAGACTCCGTTAGTTTATTGCCGGTCTTATTAAAAATAAACTTGGGGTAATAAATGGACGTGCAGCGAGAAGTATTGGGTTAACGTTTAATGTTAGATGGTGAGTGGGATTTAGGGGGGGGGATGCGGGGTGGGAATTGAGTGTCAAGTATCCAGTACATCAAACCAGGACATCAGTCCAATAGATTTACAATCATGTATCCAGTACATCAAACCAGCACATCAGTCCAATAGATTTACAATCAAGTATCCAGTACATCAAACCAGCACATCAGTGCAATAGATTTACAATCAAGTATCCAGTACATCAAACCAGCACATCAGTCCAATAGATTTACAATCAAGTATCCAGTTCATCAAACCAGCACATCAGTCCAATAGATTTACAATCAAGTATCCAGTACATCAAACCAGGACATCAGTCCAATAGATTTACAATCAAGTATCCAGTACATCAAACCAGCACATCAGTCCAATAGATTTACAATCAAGTATCCAGTACATCAAACCAGGACATCAGTCCAATAGATTTACAATCAAGTATCCAGTACATCAAACCAGCACATCAGTCCAATAGATTTACAATCAAGTATCCAGTACATCAAACCAGCACATCAGTCCAATAGATTTACAATCAAGTATCCAGTACATCAAACCAGCACATCATTCCAATAGATTTACAATCATGTATCTTGTTCATCAAACCAGCGCATCAGTCCAATAGATTTACAATCAAGTATCTTGTTCATCAAACCAGCACATCAGTCCAATAGATTTACAATCAAGTATCCAGTACATCAAACCAGGACATCAGTCCAATAGATTTACAATCAAGTATCCAGTACATCAAACCAGCACATCAGTCCAATAGATTTACAATCAAGTATCCAGTACATCAAACCAGCACATCAGTCCAATAGATTTACAATCAAGTATCCAGTACATCAAACCAGCACATCAGTCCAATAGATTTACAATCATGTATCTTGTTCATCAAACCAACGCATCAGTCCAATAGATTTACAATCAAGTATCTTGTTCATCAAACCAGCGCATCAGTCCAATAGATTTACAATCAAGTATCTTGTTCATCAAACCAGCGCATCAGTCCAATAGATTTACAATCAAGTATCTTGTTCATCAAACCAGCGCATCAGTCCAATAGATTTACAATCAAGTATCTTGTTCATCAAACCAGCGCATCAGTCCAATAGATTTACAATCAAGTATCTTGTTCATCAAACCAGGACATCAGTCCAATAGATTTACAATCATGTATCTTGTTCATCAAACCAACGCATCAGTCCAATAGATTTACAATCAAGTATCTTGTTCATCAAACCAGCGCATCAGTCCAATAGATTTACAATCAAGTATCTTGTTCATCAAACCAGCGCATCAGTCCAATAGATTTACAATCAAGTATCTTGTTCATCAAACCAGCGCATCAGTCCAATAGATTTACAATCAAGTATCTTGTTCATCAAACCATCAGTCCAATAGATTTACAATCATGTATCTTGTTCATCAAACCAGCGCATCAGTCCAATAGATTTACCATCAAGTATCTTGTTCATCAAACCAGCGCATCAGTCCAATAGATTTACAATCAAGTATCTTGTTCATCAAACCAGCGCATCAGTCCAATAGATTTACAATCAAGTATCTTGTTCATCAAACCAGCGCATCAGTCCAATATATTTACAATCAAGTATCTTGTTCATCAAACCAGCGCATCAGTCCAATAGATTTACAATCAAGTATCTTGTTCATCAAACCATCAGTCCAATAGATTTACAATCATGTATCTTGTTCATCAAACCAGCGCATCAGTCCAATAGATTTACAATCAAGTATCTTGTTCATCAAACCAGCGCATCAGTCCAATAGATTTACAATCAAGTATCTTGTTCATCAAACCAGCGCATCAGTCCAATAGATTTACAATCATGTATCTTGTTCACCAAACCAGCGCATCAGTCCAATAGATTTACAATCATGTATCTTGTTCATCAAACCAGCACATCAGTCCAATAGATTTACAATCATGTTCATCATCCCAATGAAAAGGATTATGAGAAAAATACATGGAAAAATTAGTGGAACTATTGTCCAATGTTTCTAGAAAAAGCTTTAAAACACGACACACTTTCTACAGCCAAAACATTGTTGTCCTTGAAATTTGAGTAGGACTTAGCTATGGTAGACATCAACAGCAATGTTGTAGTTTTAAGCTCTCGCATTACTTGAAGATACTTTAAGTTAGCGCTGTTATCGAGGAAGATGTCGTGAAGACGCCTCAATTAAAATTGGTCCCTTGCCTATTGAGAACTAAGTGCAAAGGAGATGAAAATCCTCCTGAAAATATACGGCCCTAGTGATAAGCAGCGACGAATGGAATATTCCAACAAACCAAGAAATCTATCATTCATTTTACCACCGCAATCATTACAAAAGGAAAACTGCGATTGAAAGGACACCCCTAGTGTGCGATACGCCTTCATTCAGCAAACGAAAATCAGCCCGGACATTCGTCCCCGACATATCGACCCTCTAAAAAAATGGACCCGTCAAAACTGCCTTCGACAAAAAGACCCTAGACAAATGGGCTCAGCTTCAAAACGCCCACGACATTTGGGCCACCGACTATAAAGCCCCAGGCAAAGCGCCATACAATAAAGGAACCCCGACATATTTGTTTCTACCTTCTCGCTGTTACAATCATTAGACTCAACTCTCACAGACGTGTGCCGTACTCATGGAAAGACCCATACTTAAGAGGAAATGCAGATACCATTAAATAACAACCACAGCAGATCAAGTCCATTTTGCATCGTGATGTCACCTAGAAAGATTTTAAGATAAAGAATTATGCAAATCCAAAACAAAGGTATTCATATTTAAGAAAATAACCTGAGCAGACACCAATGAATTTTACTCATACACCTAAACCCTCACTATTTTAACTGTTTCTGGACTTAATGTCGGGAACAATTTGAGTAAAGTCGAATAGTCGGAAGCTCCTCTTGTCGGAAGCCATTTTGACTGGGGCACATTTCAATGGATCATTATCCGGATGCTCTTAATAAAAGGGCTCTTTTTTCCGAACTATTTGACCGGGCTGGGATGCACAGTGGTGCACCTTTTGACTTCCTGACCCGCGCAGGACATAGCCGAGGAGGCTAAGGCAGTGAGTGAGCCCTACGCTCAGACAATGTTGTATATCACTGCTCAGCAGATGTAGCAGGCTGCACAGGTGTTAGCCAAATTAGAGCAGACTTGTTGGTGGCCGAAAAGTTACGGGGTAGTTATTGTCGGAGCCAATTTAAAAAAATTGACATGAACCTTACAAGAGCAATCATGTCGGATTGTAGAGCAGCAAATCTTATCTGTGATGGAAGATGGTTCAATGGCCGACCAAGACTTAGTTGGATTGACGATCTAAAGAGAGTCCTACATCAGATGAAGCATGAAGGCTAAAAAGCATGAGTCAACCAAATTGAAGACCATACATGGGCGTGGGCGTCATTGATGTTAAGTAATAATAATGCTACCCCCAATCGGTCAGCCAACTTAGCAATTTGGCTTTTCTCTACTCTCAGTGCCAAATGGTTCTCACAAATGTCGATTGATGCCTCTATTTCAGTAACAAATGCTGCGCGATGCAAATAGCATTTGGCCATTCTAATGCTAATGGCCAAATTTTCTTATTTAGTATGAAATATTTTGTAAATTTCAGTGCTAAAATTTTCCCCAATTTCAGTACCAATTACTGTCCCTATTTCAATACAAATATTGCCCTCAGAATCTCGCGGCAAAATTGACCCCCGTCTCAGTGCAAAATATGCCCCAATCTCAGTGCCACATATTGATTATTTTGATGTTATACTCTTTGTTAAAAATTTGCAATGCGAAAGGTGCGCTTTCGTGGGAAGTTTCAGTTGTGCTTTTGTCTGGGCAGACATCTTTCTTGTAATAATGCGATTGTGTCATTCGTGGAGTTGTCCTAGACTGCTCTTACATGTTCAAATATTGAACGCGCTGAGCTCACGACCGTGCGTGTATATTTTATATTTTGTAATCTTGGATAGGACTTCCACGTTTAGTTAGAAAAAAGTGAAAGAATCCTTTGAGAATGAGGTGAATTAATCTCATGTACATAATTTCTAATACCTTTCTTAAGTTGATTGTAGAATGCTAAATTAGAATTAAGTACTAAACGCTAGTATTCCCATTTGTCCTATCTTCAATATTATTTGAAATACTTTGTTTTTTTTTAAATGAGATAATCTGTCTAACGGATGAAATGCTCTAGTGGACCAATCAGAGTAGTGTCAACCACGACGAAGCCATAGCTCACACCGAAAAATACGAGTCCCCATGGTTCGGGGGACGAGGCGGGGCGAGAAGTTAGCGCATGCTAAATGAGCCGTATGAATATTTCATCTGCTTGGGTTCCCAGCCCCTGCCCCTAGGAGTAGAAATCAATCATGAGAATGGTATGCATGTGAGGAGTTGGATCCCCCGTCATCATGGCTTCCCTCCCCTCCCAGGGGGTCATTAAAGATCTTGGTCAAGAACTGAACGGTCCCCCGTGTTTAGGAAAGTTCTTTACTTCGTGCTGAACAACACCCCTCCCCCAATTCCACGCAAAAATATCTTGCCTATTACTGACATGTTCACTTTTTGTTTCTTAAAATGTTTAACATTTGTTAAACTGCCCCCCCCCTTTTCCTCACAATTCTTTGATCTTTTACATGATCTAAATTTTCTTGACCATATGCTAAAATGTTCTGATTCCCATGTCAAAGATCTAGACCATGTGCTGAACTGAACTGTTTCCCGCGCTTGTCCATGGGGATTCAACTGTCACATGTAATGGAAGGCCGTTTTAACGTTCAATTGGTAACACATGCTTTCGACATTTTCTTGTCTGGAGTCATTGTTGTTTAGATGAATGACTTGATGACACTGTCGTTTTAGATCAATGGAATATACGAGGAAGTTTTAACTTGGTTCACAAACTGAACTGAACTAGAGAAATAGAGATACATTTTTTTCAAAGAAACCTCACTTTATTTGTATCAAATGTGCAAAGTTATTTACGCATTGGTCACTTTAAAAAAAATTAATTAAAAATTAAAACATTCTCAACATTCCCAATAAGTAACACATTTTAAAAATAAAATTATATCTTTGGGTATGGCAGATATTCTCAGTCCTTCTGGAAACAGTAGCGAATAAAGACAAGTTCAAGGGATAACAATAGTGAATAAGACAAGGTTTAATCTATCATACTTGTAACCACTGTCACTGTCTCACCACCAATAATCTTTTGATATTGTCCCGCAATATTATTGACTTGTCAACTTGTCCCATTGTTAAAATTATCACAACCGTTGTTATGTTAACATTATCAAAAATATTCACAACCATTGTTAACATTGTATCTAGCATGTTATAATTACCATCATCGCTCACCGTTTCATCTTATTGTGTACTCTACACCCGCACCTAACCCCCGTGTTTGCCTTTAACACTTGAGGAATACAAAATGTCGATTTTTGTTATTATTTTGAATTTTGACGAAACTTCTTTTATATTTAATTGAGTAACTTTAAGTCGCAAGTTATCGTTATCGCGATAAAGATTTTGAAAATAAAATAATATAAGTAAATTTGGAGTCAATTTTTGCCTTTTATTTGTTAGTTCCTTTACCGGGATGCAGCTCAGTTTTATAAAATACTAGCAGACCCGTCGTGCGTTGCAACGATCTCAGTAAAAAGGAATATATATATAGATAAAAAATAAATTACATTAAGGGTCACCAGGCCCATCAGTTTAAAATATGAAGTTCGAAAATCTGTTCATTTCAATCAATTTCATAACAAAAATATAAATATATGTATCTATATTTCTCAATATCGTGTAAAATTGAATGGGGAATACAATATTAAAAATTTAGTAAAAACACATTTAGGGCCCCTAGCCCCGATGAAATGGACATTATGAGATCAGTACCCTATCGAAATTTAATATAGGCTTTTAAGTTTTTATATACCGCGTTTGGTCAAAATCCATTTATTTTCTCATTATCTAACACCTAAACTAATTTTTATATATATGTAGATATAAGGAAAACTACATTAAGGGGCTCCCAGGCCCGTTCAATTCAAGATGTACATTTTGAAAACATGTTCATTTAAATTCATTTTAATCATGGATATATTTCTCAAGATCGTTAAAAACTGAGTGGGAAATAATATCTTAGAGTATACACAAAAAAAGACATTTGGGGCCCCCGGCCCATTCGATGTAAGATGTAAATTTCAAAATGCTGTTCATTTTAATTCAGTCTCATCATTGATATATTTCTTAAGATCGTTAAAATAGAATGGGAAATAATATCTCAAACACATACGAAAAAATACATTTGGGGCCCCCGGCCCTGAACAATTAAAAATTAGAAGTGCAGTGCCCTTTGTTATTTTAATATGGGCTACCAAGTTTTTATATACCAAGTTTGGTTAAGATCCATTCATTTACTCAGTAGTTAACGCATAAACTCATTTTTATATAGCTCATAAAAGCAAAAAAACGACATTAAGGGCCCCAGGGCCCATTTAGTGCAAGATGTCAAGTTCAAAACGCCTGTTTATTTCAATCAATTTCATTGTGGATATATTTATCTATATTTTTCAAGATCTTTAATAATTGAATGGGGAATAAAATATTAAACGTTTATGAAATAAGACATTTTGGGCCCCCAGTCCCGAAGAAATGGACATTAGGAAATTAGTCCCTTTAGTATTTCTATATTGGCTACCAAGTTGTTATATACAAAGTTTGGTTAAGATCCATCAATTTACCTAATAGCTAACGCTTAAACTAATTTTTATATAGCTCATATATAAGAAAATAAATCATTTTATGGGCCCCCGGCGCCCCATGAGGGTTAAATTTTGAAAAAAAGTAGCCAGTGACACTCCCAGGAGCGTACTCAAAAGTCTCCAAAAAATTCATGGCGATCGGATGAATGGTTTAGTCAGCTATACAAAGACATGCATACATACATACATACATACATACTTTGATTTTTATATATATAGATATAAGATTAGAAAAAACAACATTAAGGGCCCCCGGGCCCAATCGATGCAAGAAATTAACTTTAAAATACCTGTTCATTTCAATCTGGATCATGATAGATATATTAGTCAATGCTTTTCAAGATCGTGTAAATCATACCGGGAATAAAGTATTTAACGCTTACAAAAAAAAAGATTTTGGGCCCCCGGCCCCGAAGGAACGGGACATTAGGTGTTCAATGCCATATGGTACTTTAATGTTGGCTATCAAGTTGTTATGTACCAAGTTTGGTCAAGATCCATTCATTTTCCAAGCAGCTAAGCCCTAAACTAATTTTTATATAGCTCATATAAGAAAAAATTCTCATTATGGGCCCCCGGCGCCCCATGAGTGTTAAATTTTTGATAAAAAAGTAGCCTATTTCCATCCCCGGAGCGTACTCAAAAGTCTCCAAAAGTTTCATGGCGACCGAATGAATGGTATAGTCAGCTAACGGGAATAAAGTATTTAACGCTTACCAAAAAAAAAGATTTTGGGCCCCCGGCCCCGAAGGAACGGACATTAGGTGTTCAATGCCATATGGTACTTTAATGTTGGCTATAAAGTTGTTATGTACCAAGTTTGGTCAAGATCCATTCATTTTCCAAGCAGCTAAGCCCTAAACTAATTTTTATATAGCTCATATAAGAAAAAATTCTCATTATGGGCCCCCGGCGCCCCATGAGTGTTAAATTTTGAAAAAAAAGTAGCCTATTTCCATCCCTGGAGCGCACTCAAAAGTCTCCAAAAGTTTCATGGCGATCGGATGAATGGTTTAGTCAGCTATAACAGACATGCATACATACATAAATACATACTTTGATTTTTATATATATATATATATAGATTAATTCCTTTTGACTTTATATGAAATTAGGATAGCTAATAGCAAGGAAATATATTGTCATCAGTAGCTAGTAGCAAGGAAATATATTGTCATCAGTAGCTAGTAGCAAGGAAATGTAGTCATCAGCAGCTTGTAGCAAGGAAATATAGTGTCATCAGTAGCTAGTAGCAAGGAAGTATATTGTCATCAGTAGCTAGTAGCAAGGAAATATATTGTCATCAGTAGCTAGTAGCAAGGAAATATATTGACATCAGTAGCTAGTAGCAAGGAAATGTAGTCATCAGTAGCTAGTAGTAAGGAAATATATTTTCATCAGTAGCTAGTATCAAGAAAATATATTGTCATCAAATCTAGTCATCTCCTCCTCCACTTCACCATCTTCTCCCTGGTCACCCCTACTTTCTTCCGTCCACACATTAAATGACCATCTGTAGATAGAAAACAAGTCCGCACGTTCTGTGGATACAATCGTGATCCAGGCAGTTAGACAATGTGGCATCAGTTAGTGTCCCAGTTGACAGATAAACTCGTAGAAGATAAGGGAATATTTTGTACAATCACCGAGACTGGTTGACTAAACTAGGTCTTACTTCCCCCCCCCCACAGTGCATACAGTGTTATAACTGTGTCACAAACACTCGATAGTTTACAACGACCAGAGCCGGATGTTATTCATTGTGGACAGTGTTAGGGATATAATCAAACAAAGTAACAGTATTCAGGTACGTAGCAAACATTTTCATACTTTTAGATATGTTTATAACAATGCTGACCTTCAGTTTATCCTTCGTGACATTACCTCTGGGGGACATGTCTAGGTGACACGTGTACATAAAACTATACGAGTCAATTAGCTGCATGTGTTTGTGAACAGATTCGTGACTAGAGAGAAGATTGCCAAACTATAGAAGTCAATTAGCTGTGTTTGTGAACAGATTCGTGACTAGAGAGAAGATTGCCAAACTATAGGAGTCAATTAGCTGTGTTTGTGAACAGATTCGTGACTAGAGAGAAGATTGACAAACTATAGAAGTCAATTAGCTGTGTTTGTTAACAGATTCGTGACTAGAGAGAAGATTGCCAAACTATAGGAGTCAATTAGCTGCATGTGTTTGTGAACAGATTCGTGACTAGAGAGATTGCCAAACTATAGGAGTCAATTAGCTGCATGTGTTTGTGAACAGATTCGTGACTAGAGAGAAGATTGCCAAACTATAGGAGTCAATTAGCTGCATGTGTTTGTGAACAGATTCGTGACTAGAGAGATTGCCAAACTATAGGAGTCAATTAGCTGCATGTGTTTGTGAACAGATTCGTGACTAGAGAGATTGCCACATATTTTTAACACATGATTTATTGTATCTGAACATCAAGATTCTCCACTAATCAGTCATTTAGTAGTGAAAATTAAGGTTTGCTTTCCTACAGCTAGATTCCTACCCACTCACTTCTGACTACTACTACAGCACGCACACACTCTCCTTAGAACACAAGAAACACACCGCTAAACCACAACTCAACTACCTAATTGTTCTCAGCCCATTCACCACCATATCGCAACCCATCCACATCTTTATAAAACCAATCCACTTCTACACAAAACCCATCCACATCTTTATAAAAACCCATCCACTTCTACATAAAACCAATCCATTTCTATATAAAACCAATCCATTTCTACATCACAATCAATCCACCTTTACATCACAATCCATCCACCTCTACATCCCAATCCATCTACATCTACATCACAACATATCCACTACTGCATCACAACTCTACCATCATGGAAAAAGTAAGCTTGAACAATTTATAAATATACTTTCCATCCATCTACCACATTGATGCGGCAAATCACCGAGTATTGTGCCAGCTTTCTGGACAAAGTACTAACCTCATAAAGAAAAGTGACTACTTATCTCTATCTATGTGCACACTTCAAATCCTTTCCCCACCTACAAGGCTATGTCCCCTCTGTCAGTCATTTGAAGACTTTTTTAAATGGGGTAAATGACGTGGTGATTTCTTCAACTCCACGTCTCATCACGAGTGTCCTTCAGTCTTTGCATCACACCTAACGAGGCTTTTCAGCCTTCTTCAAGCAAAACAAACTCGTAGCTACCAGCCTCACACTTTGATAGGCAGAGGCTAGTCTATTTCTCAGAGCCTGACACCAGCGGGACAAAACAGGGTATGCCAGGGCAGACGATATAACATATAACAGGGTGCATACAACATGACGTAACAGAGTAACAGGATTATAAAGGGGTAAAACATATATAACCTGGGTTAAAGGATACAAAATACTCTAATATCCTAAACTTATTGTCTTTAGATAAACACATGTGACCCTCTGGTTCATTGTCGCCTCGAGCCAACCGCTGTCATGATGGGACTAACTAACCATTATCTAATCAGTCCTACGGCTATGTATTATTTGTGGCTGTATGTATTATGGACCGGTACTTGAAACTAAACACGTGGCTTTCCATAAAGAGACCTATCCGTCCGAGAGGGTTTCTTATGTATAATTGGATGTGTCCGATTTCATGTGGAAGATGCCTCTTCCGTTATATAGGTGACCCGTTATATAATTGACGTGGGAGGAAGGTTGGTTGTTAAGGTCAATGAATAACTTTGGTACATCGAACAAAACGGCAATCCCGGTCTCATTCTATTTTAATGGGTTGTCAATTCAGCGAGGAAGTCAGACGAATCCATCATGGCTCCAATTTCTGGCACCAAAATAGCTGTTATTTATTATTGTATTGTCAGTTGAAGAAGGCGGCCAGCCCCTTTTTGAAACTTACCAACTTTTATTCTTCACTAAGTTTCAGTCCTGATTATCCAAGCCCAGAGGACAGCTCAGAAGTATTTCCCCCCTCTAATAATTCTAATAGTTTGACTCTACTCAAATCATGAGGCACAGCTCTATGTCTAAATTGAAGGATAGCAATGAGCACTTTACTCCCATCTCCACCCTGACCCACAACTGTTTTGACAGCTCAGTTACTGTTCTAATGTATTACCCTGCGTTCCTTGTCACAATGGTAGATGTCTCCAGTGGCCCTGGTTGACAGCTCATTTGGTTGGGGCTATTTATAGTATCACAGAGCAGTTAAGTACAGACTTATGTTGTGGGCGGGCCTGACTCAGCTATCAACCACCAAGCCTCTGGACCCGTTGCATGTGTCTACGTCATGGGCTCATCATTTTCATCAAGGCTGCCGTAGGAGGCCTTTCCATCCATTCCCAAAATGTTTGTCTCTGAATTTCTGTTTTTCAAAAGTCTGGTGTATCTCATGCATTCATTTAAAATGGAAGTCGCTGCAATTATAATCTCCAAGACAGTGTGGGCTAATACCCCAATCCCAAGAGTATGACTGGACTTAATGGTAATACCCCATTACGAAGAGGATAACTGGACTTAGTAGTCTCCTGGTAATAATGGGTTGCATATTTACAGTGCTACATTTGCATAATATATTGTCTGGAAATTTTAATGCAAATCGTCTTGAATACATACTCCCAAGAACTTCAGGCCATTTTGAGGCCGAGGAGGTATTTGATTTCTCACAGTGATGCACTACAAATAAGAATACAGTATTTATCTTGACAAATTGTCATTTCTGTATTTAAAAAGTTATTGTTGGACTGTTATTTAATACTTACTTCTGGCAAAAATATGTTTTAAATGTTCATTTAAAAATCAACACTTGACGCCGCATTATTGTTAAGGCCGTAAGTTATTGATACCGTGGCTATGTAGGCCGTCAACATAAGTCAATGTGGTGTCGCCCCTGTCAATGGATCCGCCCCCATGAGCGTGTAAAAAAACTAATATAGGGCCCTTGGACCGAAATGTTTGAGTAACCCTCCTCTACATCAACCAATAAGCCAATGTAATGTTCCTAGCACGGGGCTAATAAATTGCCTTCGCGTGTCGGCCTCAAGCGCTCACCACGTGGTTCCTGTAACTGTCAGACGCAGACTGCTCGCCAATACTAGTCATTTACGGATTACTTGTGCAACAAGGGGTTCCTCCTTGGTTTTGTCAGGTGTCAACGGGAATACGTGTTTCCAGATACCTAATGGATGCGATGAAGTCAGTTTGAGAATACGTGGTGAGTCGCCCTCCTGGAGGGGATAAAAGGATATAGGGCTGCCTCCGGTGTCGGTACATTGTGGTGACGCCAGTGGGAGTTACTGTCAGTAGCTGGACGCGTCTGCTCCGTGGTATTTCGGTCTTCACTCGGGTCGACTTCTTCTCAGTTTCTTTATGGCGTACAAAATTTCTGGGTTAGAGCTAGAACGGCTTGAGAAGTATTTCTTGGCATTAACTTAAGGAAAGTCGCATCTACTTGTTTTGGTCAGTTAATGGTTTGTGTGTCAATTCCTAGCTTGGTCTGAGTGTGTTTATGGTTTGTCTATCTTTAGCTTGGTGAGAGTGTGTTGATGGTTTGTCAAAACTTATATGTTTAGAGGGTGTTGTTAGTCAATCCATTTTTTATTCCGAGAATGCTGACTTTTTGTCAACCCTTGACAATATTGACATTTTTTTTAAAAAATCAGAAGCCTACATTTATTTCCCAACTGTAAAATTTTCTCAAAAGAAGGTCCCGTAAGTTTACCATTACTATATATGTAATGACAAATTAATATTTCATTGAGTACGCCACAAAGTTGGTTTAGGGTTTTTCAATAGAACCCCCGGGCCTGTAAACACCTTGGTACCAAAATCATCTTTTATGCACGCCCTGAACAATGCTACATTCAAATGTGATATTTTCTTAACTGCAGCATTTTTTAAAATAATAAATGCGTGCCTAAAATTGTGAATCGTTACCCTCCCAGTAACAGATATATAAAGCTAATCGTTCTTATTAAAACTTATTAAATCCCTTATATTAACTCGTGGTGTCTGCTTGCTTGCACCCTTGAACCCTTGCCCCTTGCAGCTTTGTCGCCAAAACTTTGGATCGATTTTTAACCAACTTCCTCGTAAGCTAGCGAGCTGAAATTTTGCAGGCAGTTTTGTGCCGATGATAAAAACGATGTATTAAAATTTCAGATCGATCGCATGTACTGTCATTAAATTATTGAATTTTTATATTATTTTATTTATCTCTATGTATCATGTTATTTTTTGAGATAGAGTGTCGCGGTGCGTATTATATTGAAGGAGCTTTTAAATACTTTCCTGTTGCGCGATTCGGTGCGTATTATATGGACAATTTTTTTAAAATATATTCCCGATCGGTGCGCATTATATTAAACATGTTTTACGAGACATAACTAAAATTTTGGATTTTTGGATTGTCGTGCGCTGCGTATTATAATGAACATTCTTTTATTTATGTCTCGTATATAAAGGATTTATAGTAAAAAACTTGGCTTTTTACGGGGTTTTTTTAATTTTAAAAATGCATACACCAAACATAACTAGAACGTCAATTAAGAAAAAATATTTAATTAATTTTGAAAATACATTTTTAGGGTGCATGAATTATGATCGAACTTTCCAGGAGCCATCTACATCACTGGACCGACCATGTCGAATTGGGCCGCGATCCATTGTTAGCTTTTTCCGTGCTCGCATTATAGCTATTTACAAACATTCAAACAAACAAAACCGACACTGAGCTATAGATCTGGTGTGTTGCACCTATACTGAGCTATAGATCTGGTGTGTTGCACCTACACTGAGCTATAGATCTGGTGTGTTGCACCTACACTGAGCTATAGATCTGGTGTGTTGCACCTATACTGAGCTATAGATCTGGTGTGTTGCACCTATACTGAGCTATAGATCTGGTGTGTTGCACCTATACTGAGCTATAGATCTGGTGTGTTGCATCTACACTGAGCTATAGATCTGGAGTGTTGCCATTTTAAAAATCTATTTAAAATGGATACAACCTCATTGACAAGCCTTAACGTCAGAACAACCAGACACGTAGAACCCACGAAAAACATGTTATTGTTATGGTATTGGCACATTGACAACAATAAACCAGTTGATTATGTCACATTGTCTTTCCCAAAGAGTTGACGGCTATTCACCTGCTTGCTTTGTCATTTCTCAAACTGGAAAGCATATCTCATTTATAATGTAACTATTTTTAGACAATATCAAGGTAAAACAATAGGTTTCATCTTAAATATAGTGTTAAAAATACGTTTGAAATTTTACGAAGTATATTACAGTTATAAATACGTTGTTTTTTTCTTGACCAAGTTCACTTAGCTCACGCAATTCAACGTATCATTAACAATCATCTGTGAGCTAAGTCCTCTAATAACACCAATATATTAGATCAGTATCCGGGGTATTCAGTTGTACCAATTTCATTAATTAGCCCGATTACCACGGATATTTTTATGACTAGATTTTGACCAGCATATCTGGTCTATTCGATCGTGTTTTAAGACATTTGATGGCTGTTATCTCTAAAACTATAACTCTGTATGCCATTCCGTGTAGGAATCCTTTTAGATACGTTGTTTAGTTAGCTTTTAGTCAAATGATTCGCCTGTGTTGTAGTGTTCAAGTTCTTTTCTGTAGTGTTTGATACGTTGACTATGAACACGATAGGTACGCCTACAGTTAACACGATTTGCTATTGACAGAGGCTTATAAGGGTTGGTGTACTTGGGAGTTGATTCATTGGTCGATACCTACTTGTGAGTTCACGAGTGTAAAGATGAAAGGCAGCCTCGGAAAATTGACGTTAACGATGGCCTCTGTTTTTCAATCGTAAAATTTTAAACTAATGATTAGAATGTTCCTGGCATCACGTTTTGGCTTCGACTTCATTCATCATCATGTTGTCTTGGACTTTGGAAACAATACGATTAAAACTTAAACCTCTCCAGTTGTACTGGTTGTGAGCATCTTATATTATAAATTTGCTCCTATAGGATACTTATACCCCCCACCCCTTTATTAATGAACGCACACCACTTTCCAGCATTTATATTTTGTATTATCTTTGCGATTTCAAAAGTGAAGTGGTGGGGTGGTGAGTGACAAAACTCCGTCTTTTGCCATGGAATAAATTAATCAAACGTTGTGTCCAATGCATGACAGCCAGAGGCCAATCAAAAGTTGGTGACGTCCGGAATTGTTCAAAATTTTATGCCGAAAAGATTCCATGAACAAAGTGTGCGGGTGGCCGACCATTATTTTGCTTATTTGAAGGTGCTCGATCTAAAAACTGTAGCGAACGCTACGCAGTTTTCTCATCATTAAAATCGTGATAGGACAAGGATTTCTGTCCACCCTGGTATGAAAGACAAGGTCTATCGACCAAACGTTTCGTGTCGACTAATTTATCAGTGTCTAATGTTAGTACCACTCCGACAGTCTTCGACTCCACTAGTCTGGCAATAAATGATTAACGTCATTGACGATCAAACTTGCTGACCGCTGACCAGTGATGTCCAGATAACCCGAGGCGTTCATTTGATCAGAATATTTATTGGACTGCTGAACGTTGGAACAATTGACAACAGTTTTAGTCTGACGAAACTTGACAGGTCTTCAGAGCCCCGCACGGCTGAATAGTCGCGCTTCTAGACACGGATAACAAGACACAATGGAAGCATCAAATGTCAAAGTGACCTGAGTAACCCACAAAGAATTGCAGACTCTGCCAAATTTCATCATATATACCAATAAATCCTTTACACTGTGAAGTCGGCGTACTCCCATCTTAATATCATCATATATATATATATTTACGCTCAATTATCGCTGACTGTGGCCTAACGCTAAATCATAATCCTTTTGGTTTCCAGATTAACATTAACCAAACAACGCACGAACCTATGACGTCAGTATTTGTGTTGTAAACAGTGCTGACTGACTCAAAGAGTTATTTTTTTGGTGCAGTAATTTGGTGCACTGCTTTCTAAAATGACTTTACTTTAAAAATCGTGTGGTGATTAGCACTGTAAAAAAAATATATACATACTTTGTGTACATTTCATGAATATTTCGTATTTATCCTACAAGGATAAGTTACTTGGGCTTTTGCAAAACTATTATAAAATACTTTGTGTACATTGAAGAAAGTTTAATATTACGTATTTATCATACAAGGACAAGTTAGTTGGGCTTTTGAAAAAGGTGGGCGCCGCAGGCGCCACGGCGCCGCAGCACAAACTAGTATATATATATATTTAGAAAACATCTTTATTTTGATCTCCACACTAAAATATTTATCTCCAAATTAAAAGATATTAATCTCTTTATAAAAACATACCCCCCACATGCACATATCTAATCTTGGCGTGAATTCACACTATAGGAAGTTTAGGAAGCTAGCTGTATCTCCAGGGATCAATTAGTCGGAGAGGTGAAAAAAAAAGTAAAGCGACTTTCCGAGCTATAAGAAATCCTAATTGATGTATCAAAGATCGAACGGACCATGTTACACCAGGGACAACGAAAGCCACACGCGTGCCACGTAGATCAATAGACTAATATAAGCAGCACACTTCATGAAAAGGCCGGTGCGGTGGGGGAGGGGGGGGGTGGAGCATATCGCAGTGCCCAGAGGACGACCATAAGTCCAGCCAGCCTTGGCGCCAGCGCTAGACTTCTCGGCCATTGGAAACCACGAGGCTAATAGAATTATTATAGCTGAGAACTTGCAATATTTACGAATTTGCGTCCCTATTTCACAATCAGACATCAGTTTACTAGTATACAGTTGCTCGACTCCTTAATGCGACAATAACATGAGTTCGCATAGCGATTTTTAAAAACAGATGTTTCTTAAAACATAATCCCAACAGTAATGTTTGTGCTACGTTACACCTATGTTTTGATGACTATGTTGGATGTACTCGGTACGGTATTGATGATTTGGTGACAGTAATGGACATGTTGGTAGCTCAAATTTAGCATTCTTCAATCGTGTGACCTTTAAGTTGACCGCACATTTCAGGCGAGGTGGCATTAGATAAACAGGTCATGTCTTCAATATAGTTCATCTAAAGAAATAACCTCACCAAAGTTATCTCCTACTATATAAAAAAACACCATATAGTTAATAGTTATATAATTTGTGATTTTTTAAAAAGTTTTAAAGCCTCCCATTATATAATCAAATGGATCGCATTTCTGGCCTTTTGATGTATGTAGCTACTGGCCTTTTGATCTATGTAAGATACTGTTATTCTATGTTTGTGAATGCGAACAAATAGTTTGTACCTAGTGAAGATCGTACAAGCAATAAACTTCGAATCGCTTTGTGCAGGCGCTTATTCATTCATGTGGGAAGACTCCAAGAAGTCTGCCGTTTATTTGATTCTGTTCAATTGTTCCATAGCGCTATTCAACTTTTGTTTCTTGTGGGAATTAGAAAATATACCCTCTCTCATTTTTGTGCAACATGGATTATCGGATGGGAATGTCCCAGAAAAAATTTGCACATTCATGAACATCCTGCCCAAGACACTTTTCGTCAAGTGGCTTTTCTTGCGTTGTCCCACATGGGACTTGGACTGCACCCAAGGACCTTCGGTTTTAAAGAAATTAATGCCTTTACCGATTGATGTCATGTTTACTGAATGCCACATGGGAAAATAGAACTCTGCCGTCAGGGCTGTTAACAGACAATAGACAATGACATACAACATTATTCAATATATCAAACATTATTATTTACCAGATACGCCCCGTGGCGTAACATACGCCGCAGACTTGCTCATGGATAGTGCAAAGAAAGGGGGAAAAGAATGTACACAAACTACAGCACTAAGAAATCAAAACAAGGCGAGTGATCGTCGTCAGCCATGTTTGCAAAAAAGGGGGACAAGAACGGGCACAAACACACATTTTAAAAAAATTAAAATAATTAATGTTTTCGCGGAAGCTTGAACCCTGGACCTTCCGAATGATAACCACTACACTACAAATCTGATTCTCATGTTATTCTGTGAAGGGACAAAGCAAGTGAACGCAAGACCATTGTTGGTCTTGAGACATTGGTCGAACCCAGCAAGGGTCATTCGCCATGCTTGTTTGCATATACTGGCTTTGGTGAATTATATATTTATATATAGATATGCGTGCCTCAATGTGGGAGAGAGGCTATGGGCGAGGAAAGCAAGTTAACATTCCCTACAGTGAATCCAAAATCTTGATTTGAAGCAGATACATATGATCATGCTCGATCTATCGCATTGTAATAGATTATTTTAAAGGCTTGGATTAAGATGCGCTGTTGATTCTTGTTGAGGTATCTACACAGGTGGGACCTATGAGGAGCACGTTATCATCACTGGGGATCATCTTGATATATTTGACAAGCCTTGACATTTTCCTAGGCTGCCAGCATTTTTGTCTTTTAAAAATTGATTGCTGAAAGTTTGGCTTACACATTCACAGCCAGGAAGCTTTGAAATTAGTAAAGTTTCATTCATGTTGTATTTTTCCCAATTAGAGATTGCTTCGCCTATGTTCTGTGTTGAGATTATTTCATATTTGTTCAAATTTCCAATTAAATACACAGACTTGAATGGGTATCTAGTGTATCACTTTACTTGCCGGGGACCCCTTTATTAAGATATGAGTAAATAATCACTTGTTTATGACGTATGGAATATAAAACGGAAGATTGATTTTCTTACTGCCGCTAACTCACCGATGGACTGATCCGTCTAATCAATCAATCGATAGATAAAGTATTGATTTATCCAGCTCATTGTGATCAAAACGCCAAATATGCAGTCTTGGTCTCAGATATCAGTTGAAAGGACACCACATAAAATTTTTTTGTTCTTGTGTATTAGGATTTTGTTTTATAAATTTTCAAACGTTCAACAATGTTTGAGAATTAATAAGTTTTTTAACAAAAATATAGAATTGAACATTGTTGATACGTTATTTAATTGCAACATCTTATTCAATAACTTAAATCTCACTCGATAAACTTACTACTTATACTTTTTATACCAAAATGCTTAATTTATTAAGACTATAATCATAATGTAAACATTTGTTGTTCCTAAAACTGCTATAGCTTTATATTAGTGTAATATTGGGCAGTAGAATTGATGAATTTTTCACTGTTTCTTCCATTAAGCCTAGTCTTCAGTGTAACAATGAGTTATAGACACTCAATCCTTCTACTTTCGTCAGAATTTGTTGTCTTCTATTATTTCTAATGACTTTAAAACTCGCTTTGATTTGTCCTTATATAAAAAAAATGTTTCCCATCGATCCTATGAAAGCCATCTCCTTGATGAGTATGCCCTGGGCACCACTCTGTGGCATGCATGCATTGATTTCTGGTCTCTCTCAGATTCATTAACAAACGTTTATAGTACTCCCTTATCTTGTCCCGAGGCGAGGGACACCATAAGGACTTAACTACGTCAAGGCGCGCGGCCTCAAAGATTTCAGCTCACGTCTCCCATCTCCACGGTGAGGCGTCTCCTTTGATTGTCTACTTGTCTATTGTCTCGGCCCAATCTACGCTGGCAGAGCCACCGGCTATTCTAATTGAACTTGTCAACAGCGAACAATCTCCGGGAAGTCATTTGTGGCAATTGGGTTGGTTAGGAAAGGTCGTGCGGCCCTCAAAATTAACCGCAGCAGATTTGGACGCTACCGGGGGCGGGGGGGGGTGTTGAAGGTCTTAAACCCATCCATGGTTTTCCCTTGCGGAAGTCAAGAGTGCTCGTAGCGTGGGTTGATGTAGGGACCATTAAGTGTTTGCGAGGATGTGGTACCTTAAAGCGATGTCAGTATGAGGGTCGGGCTCGTTTACTCGTGTCGTCTTCGAAAAGGATAATTAGGTTATACCTGAAATTATCCACATAGACTAATGGGACATTCGTCCTGGGATCGAATGTGTGGGGGAAAAACACCATTTATAATACAATTGACAATAATTTAATGATGTTAATTATCTTAAATTGAACAAAATAAATCTTTTCATACTGTGAATAGACGCAAGAACGACAATTGCACTGCTGCTTGACCTATATTTATAGGATCAATATTTTGAACACATTAAACATCTTTTTGTCCCCACAGACTAAATCTATGGTCTTTTGTGCTTGTTTGATATATCTTAAGTGTTATTAATCTAAGCCTGCGCTTGATTTTGGTAGAGGGGGGCATTGAACTTTGTATAGTGTACACTACTGTACACGAAAGAGTTCCTTCAACACTTTTCTTCTCATGTCTCATTTTCGCCAAACGAGATTCTTATATCATAATGTCTATAAAAGCGAACAAAGTATTCGAAAGCCACCCGCTATGTGAAATTCCATTGAAGTTCTGTAGGTTTTATTGTGTGTTGAGCCTGGATGTAAATCTCTCCAGCTCTTCTGTTGGCTTCGTTGTGTGTACAGCCTCGATTTAAATCTCTCCAGCTGTTCTGTTGGCTTCGTTGTGTGTACAGCCTGGATGTAAATCTCTCCAGCTGTTCTGTTGGCTTCGTTGTGTGTACAGCCTGGATGTAAATCTCTCCAGCTGTTCTGTTGGCTTCGTTGTGTGTACAGCCTCGATGTAAATCTCTCCAGCTGTTCTGTTTGCTTCGTTGTGTGTACAGCCTCGATGTAAATCTCTCCAGCTGTTCTGTTGGCTTTGTTGTGTGTAAACTGTGTAAAGATAAACACCACGATGTTCAATTATTTGCCAAGTGTCCGGGCTTAGGTTGACTTACCAAAGTTTTTTTCTGTCCAACAATCCGCCTCCCACTCGAGCTCACCAACGAATGAATACATTGTGGGGCAATGGATCTCCCACCCTGTGGACGTGGGACTGCTTTAAGATGGTAAACATGTCTGATGAGTTGCCTTTGCGAGTACCTCGGTGACACTGTCTTGCCATTAACGTTTGAATATTGTTCAAAATTATTGAATGCAGTTAAAAAATATGTTATTTAAACAGGGTATGTATAGGCCTGACAGTTGAATGATCGTCCACATTACACACGCACATAGATATAGAATGTAGGGGTCTACCGATATATCGGCTGGCCGATATATCGGCACCGATATCTGGATATCGGCAATATCGGTATCGGTAGCATGTAAAGGTCCCGATATTGACGTCACCGATATTTCATAATAAGTTACATTTTGACCCCAAAAAAAACGGAAACAAAAAAACTATCATTTAGATTTACAATATCTCGACAAATTAATATATCGACCCCGATACCGGTATTGAAATAGTCAAAAGAGTCCTAGTATTAATATGTGCAGCCACGATACAGTGTGCCATATGCTTTGATATTGTTTAGGTATCGGCCGATTTTCATATACTCAGAAATACTGTGTAAATAGTGCCGATGCCAAGTATACCGTAATTGCTCTAATAAATGGATAACATGTAAACATTATGTTCACGTAATTGCTCTAATAGCAAAGATGCACGCAGAATCGCAGATGTCTAAAACATTTCGTTTCGTATGGAATAACAAAATGTACCGCGTGAAGACGTGTTGTCATTGGCAACCATTCAAGCTTCAGCCTCATTTTCACTATATTACTATTGTACTTTGTTCTCATTGTTTCATTCATAAAAGGTGGCCGTGTGCAAAAGCCATTAAACTATTGGTTAGAATTAATAATTATGAGTCAAGGTTGAAGTTTCAAAAGGAGTACCTAATATGCTTGTACATTTTTATAAAGGACGGTTCGTTTTGTTATGAGTCCTATGTAGGTCATGAACTGGAACTTGTAAACACATCGGAAACTTCGTTTCGGGAAAAAAAATCGGTATTTCGGCAAAACTGGATATCGGTAGACCCCTTAATTATAAAATATAAATAATTACGAGTGATAAATTTAAGAATGGCGTCATCAAATATGACCGCTGTTATTTTTGTCCTAACAGATACTCATATCGGAAAAAAATATCGGTAATATCGGCAAAAATACTTATCGGTAGACCCCTAATATAAAATATAAATAATTAGGAGTGATGAATTTAAGAATGATCGATGTCATCAAATAAGACCGCTGGTTTTTGTCCTAACAAATATTCATATCGGAAAAAAAAATATCGGTAATATCGGCAAAAATGCTTATCGGTAGTCCCCTAATATAAAACATAAATAATTAGGAGTGATAAATTTAAGAATGACGTCATCAAATATGACCGCTGGTTTTTGTCCTAACAAACACCCTATCGGCACTCATATCGGAAAAAAATATCGGTAATATCGGCAAAAATGCGTATCGGTAGTCCCCTAATATTAAAGATAAATAATTACGAGTGATAAATTTAAGAATGACGTCATCAAATATGACCGCTGGTTTTTGTCCTAACAAATACTCATATCGGCACTCATATCGGCACTCATATCGGCAAAAAAAATATCGGTAATATCGGTATGGGCAATATCGGCAAAAAGGCATATCGGTAGACCCCTAATAGAATGCACATGTGTCTTGTATACTTTATTTTTCAAATGTAATTATATGTATTCGATGAACAAAGATGTAATGTTGCAACAGTTGAAAAATAGTATTTAAATATTTTGGTTCATTCTGCACTTTTTCTCTGAAACATTGAATCTTGCCGTTCTTATTTGATTTTGTTCTTATTTATCTATGTTTTCTTTGATATATGGGTCCCATGCAGAAGATACATATTCTAATCTGACCAATGTAAGGAAGAGTTTAATTTTGTTCTTCTTACATTTTTAAAAGTTTCTATTTACAAAGCATAAAATTTAGTTGGATTTAATATATTGTTTAATATATGGATACCATGACATTGTTTAATTTATTATTACTGATACATACTTTATATTTTTTGTTTGGCTGAGCTGTGTGGCACGTATTTTTTTAGTGCTGTAGATTCTATCTGTGGCGCTGCTCATTCTTACCAGTGCTTTTAGAATAGGGTTTGTGGTTTCTCAGACCGGAAAACGTCGTATGTCATCGCGTAATATTAGTATTTTTAGACAAGATTTCTGTAAATGTATGTTTTTTAGCATAGATATAGAAGTGACAACACGTTTTCAAAATTTTTTCGTGAACTGAAGTTGTAAACGAGGCTTTGTCTTGGTAAAGTCTACTATAGTGAGTCAAATTAACGTAAAATTAGCAAAAGTCTGTATTAAATGTCAAGCTCTATTGAGTAGCCTCAGTTAAACGATGATGCAGATCATTCTTAGATGCAGATAATTTGTGCCTACAATACCAGGGGAAATCGTTAATTTTGTGACAATTGTTTGAATAAATGCAGCTCCTTCCATTATAAATTCCCCCAACCCCTTTTTTGTGTGCTCTTGCTTCATTAGATTCTTGAACTCTTTTCTTATATGACGGATGCGTACCCGTGGACCAGAACTAACCAGTTAGACACCACCATCCCTTAACTTTCACTAAGAAGCCTAATACATTATAATTTGATGATGTGGTTTTCCTCAGCTTTAACTCAAACTTCGGTGATAGCTGAACCTCGCCAATGTACTGCATTCTTTTCCTTAATTCTGTATGTTCCCAAATATATATTCTTGAAGTTTATTCCACATGTCTAGCTTTTCGCCAAGTTAAGGTCATCCCAGTATTCCCCATTTCTATGCGTTCCCCAAATTTCCGTGTTTTCCTTGTCTACCTGTTCCCCAAGTATATGTTTTCCCGGTCTAGCTGTTCCATATGAACACTAGTCTAGACAATATCCAAGTATAGCTGTTCCCCTAGTCTAGCTTTTCACCAAGTTAAGCTGATCCCGCAGTTTTCAAAGTCTAGATGTTTCCTTGGTCTGTCTATTTCCTTTGTCTAGCTGTTCCCCAAGTCTGACCGTTACCCTGGTCTGTTCCCTAATACCAACAGTAGTCAAGAGTCTAGACGATACCCGAGTCTAGTTGCTCCCCCAGTCTGGCTGTTCCTGGTCTAACTGTTCCCTAACGCAAGCAGTAGTCTAGAGTCTAGACTAGATGATACCCAAGTCTAGCTGTCATTTTGTATTTGGTCCCATATCTCGTATAGGATCTTTTCGTTCAAACTCAGCCACAAATAGCGTTATGCAATGACCGGGTCCTTCTAGTTGCCACATCAAATTTCTGTCGTGTCGTGAGCATCCTATTACTTTGACCAGTCGGCGACTAATGTTCCTTATTAGTCTGCTGTAATGGAATCCTAGAGTTCGCCTGTTTGGTGGGTTCCCATGGCGGCGGGTAATGGGTCTGTTAATGACGCAAACATCCCGATTTGTAAACACTGCCTGGCTGATTTTGTTGCTGATATGCTCTCAACCCTAGCGTCATGATTTACATAGTGCTGCATATATCACCTGCACTTACTGCTACTAGTTATTACCCCACCTGGTGCTGTCAGTGTTATTACCCCACCTAGTGCTTTCAGTGTTATTACCCCACCTAGTGCTGTCAGTATTATTACCCCACCTAGTGCTGTCAGTGTTATTACCCCACCTAGTGCTGTCAGTGTTATTACCCCACCTAGTGCTGTCAGTGTTATTACCCCACCTAGTGCTGTCAGGGTTATTACCCCACCTAGTGCTGTCAGTGTTATTACCCCACCTAGTGCTGTCAGTGTTATTACCCCACCTAGTGCTGTCAGTGTTATTACCCCACCTAGTGCTGTCAGTGTTATTACCCCACCTAGTGCTGTCAGTGTTTTACCACACCTAGTGCTGTCAGTGTTATTACCCCACCTAGTGATGTCAGTGTTATTACCCCACCTAGTGCTGTCAGTGTTATTACCCCACCTAGTGCTGTCAGTGTAATTACCCCACCTAGTGATGTCAGTGTTATTACCCCACCTAGTGCTGTCACTGTCATTACCCCACCTAGTGCTGTCAGTGTTATTACCCCACCTAGTGCTGTCAGTGTTATTACCCCACCTAGTGCTGTCAGTGTTATTACCCCACCTAGTGCTGTCAGTGTTATTACCCCACCTAGTGCTGTTATTGTTTTACCCCACCTAGTGCTGTCAGTGTTATTACCCCACCTAGTGCTGTCAGTGTTATTACCCCACCTAATGCTCGTAGTATCACATCCACCTAGTGCTGCTAGTATCACCTCCACCTAGTGCTGCTAGTATCGCTTCCATCTTGTGCTGCTAGTATCACCTCCACCTTGTGCTGCTAGTATCACCTCCACCTTGTGCTGCTAGTATCGCTTCCATCTTGTGCTGCTAGTATCACCTCCACCTTGTGCTGCTGGTATCACCTCCACATAGTGCTCCTAGTTAATTTTCACCCTCCATCCTCATATTTCCCTAAAATATCAGTTTTCTAAAGACATTAAATGTAGTTCGAACTTCACTTACAATTTAAAATAATGGCGTCATTATCTGATGTATGTCGTTTTCCTTTTCTTCAATTTTCTTATTGCTACCAATTCGACCTTTCCCCTCTGCTCAACTCACGCCTTTCCCCAATATTTAGAGTGAAAATAAATCCTAGACTCTGAGTGTTGCCATCTAGCGCACTAAAGCCGTCCTATGCCTTAAGTCGAGTCTTAGACCACCATTCATCCCAAGTCCCAACATTTGACCACACACGCCCTAAGACATTTTACTGGTACACTCCTACACCAACACTCGTCAATACTGCTGGTAACTTTTTACTACTTTGCAATTTCGTGTTGCATTTCAAAAAGCTTGTCGTTGTCACAGAAAACTAAAAAAAAATATGTCGAAAATTGTTAGTGTAACAGACACCAAATAAAGACGTCAACACTTGTCAGTGCGATAGGTTATTGTTGATAATAATTGTAAAAAAATATCTCTAACAATGACTCGCTAAAAGAAAAAAAATATTGTTAAAATGCTCGATGCAAAGGGCTGTACATGTTTGAGGATAACCTGATGGAGGCGAACATTTGAAATGAAACTTGACAAAGGTGGCATATCTTTTAATTTATTAAATTTCATAAAAAAATTAAAATCTCATACAGTCGTGAGTGATTCCTTTTAAATAATTTTAAAATTTGTTTCCACTACAAGTACACCTGTGATAGGGAAATTTTAAATCATTTTTATTGTCTCAGTTTTTAATTTTGAATTATATTTTAAAAATGTGAATTCTCCAACATCCCGGTAAAAGAAAAATGTACCAGAACAATTACAAATAGATATGAGTGTAACTCCCCGTACTTTTACCCAATGAGACAAATAGTGTCACCCACTATATCAGCGTAGTGAAATAAGCACGTGCAAATCTCACCAGAGAACGAAGGGAAAATATAAACAAACATTAAAGCGGGTTTTCCCCCCTATAACCATTCCACAACACACGCACAAACTGAATTTGTGAGTAGAAAGAAATTCTCAAAATATTCAGTCTTGTCACAGTGAAATAAGCTTGTTAAAACACCAGCAATGTTCAGTGTGACAAATAAAATGGCAGTAATGTTCAGTGTCACAGATACAATGGCAATTATGTTCAGTGTCACAGATACAATGGCAGTAATGTTCAGTGTGACAGATAACATGCCAGCTATAATCAGTGTGACAGATAGTATGCCAGCTAGGATCAGTGTGACAGATAACATGCCAGCTATAATAAGTGTGACAGATAACATGCCAACTATGATCAGTGTGACAGATATTATGCCAGCTATGATCAGTGTGACAGGTAACATGCCAGCTATAATAAGTGTGACATATAACATGCCAACTATGATCAGTATGATAGATAACGTGCGAACTATGATCAGTGTGACAGATAATGTGCCAGCTATGATCAGTGTGACGGATATTATGCCAGCTATGATCAGTGTGACAGGTAACATGCCAGCTATAATAAGTGTGACATATAACATGCCAACTATGATCAGTATGATAGATAACGTGCGAACTATGATCAGTGTGACAGATAATGTGCCAGCTATGATCAGTGGGACTTTCAACATTTTCAAAACACCGACATATTTCCTTGACAACTCGATTGACGGGCTCCATCGCTATTTTAGCGGTCAACAATGGTTGCTAGAGGCCGCTCTTGACCGTTTTCCGATCAAGATTTCTCTGAACAAGTGGGAGCGGCAAGGTTGGAGAGCGGATCGCTCAATGAATCAATAAACGTTTCTCACACTGTTACACACTGTGATCAGCGCTACTTTGCCGGTGGGCCGAGCTGCGTTAGGTGGTCGACCAGAAATCGTGCCCCCCCCCACACACACACACTCCCCCCCCCTTTTCTGTGCTCACATGTTGTCCAGGTCTAACGCGTCCCCTGTGTTTAACACCGCAGACGCTGAGGCATTTTGGTCATGCACGAGTTTACTTAAATAACCGATCGCGCTGTACCTCAAGGACCATATTCGTTGTCTTCAGCCCAGTTGAGAATGCATAATCTACGTGTCTGTCAAGTTCGGGTATCAGTATTGTTATATCTGTACTCAATTGAATAACTTACATATGATTCTAAACGCGTAAGAATAGTGCAGTATGTTTTTTTTTCAATAATATATTTTGACACATTCCTGAAAGTATTCTTGCGTGCTAAGTGTACACGTGTGTTGTGCATATCGAGTCTAGGGTACACAGTAGACAACGTTGTGGGGAGACCCTGCCCATCAAATCACTCACCTATTTCACCAGTTGATGTTAGAATTACCTACCGTGGCTTAAAATGATTGTATTTGCATTCAATGAACCATTGTGCGTAACGTCTTAGATAATTACTGGGTGGAGGAACTCTGTTGTTTTTTTGACACAGTCATTTGATCTGATTCAACTCGTCATTAGTTCTCTGATTACTTCACCTGCCGGTACCACTAGACATGTGTTATAATGTAAAAGCGTCGACTGTCACCATGCGTTTATCACAGTCCAAGATCTGCTGCAGGTGAGTTTCTTTAGCGACATTTGTAGTTCGTTTCCGTCATTTCACAGGCTCACATGAATATAAGTTATTGGGGATTGTATAAACGTAACTAACTAATGAATGGCTATTTTCAATGTTGCTTCACAATCACACCGTCTTGGTCTACAGTCGTGGTGGACCATCTCTCAGTCGTGGTCCGCCATCTCTCAGTCGTTTTCCGCCATCTCTCAGTCGTTTTCCGCCATCTCTCAGTCGTTGTCCGCCATCTCTCAGTCGTTGTTCGCCATCTCTCAGTCGTTGTCCGCCATCTCTCAGTCGTTGTCCGCCATCTCTCAGTCGTTTCCGCCATCTCTCAGTCGTTTTCCGCCATCTCTCAGTCGTAGTCCGCCATCTCTCAGTCGTTTTCCGCCTTCTCTCGGTCGTGGTCCGCCATCTCTGAGTCGTGGTGGACCATCTCTCAGTCGCTGTCCGCCATCTCTCAGTCGTTGTCCGCAATCTCTCAGTCGCTGTCCGCCATCTCTCATTCGTTGTCCGCCATCTCTCAGTCGCTGTCCGCCATCTCTCAGTCGTTGTCCGCCATCTCTCGGTCACTGTCCGCCATCTCTCAGTCGCGGTCCGTCATCTCTCAGTCGCGGTCCGCCATCTCCCAGTCGCGGTCCGCCATCTCTCAGTCGCGGTGGACCATCTCTCAGTCGTGTTGGAACATCTCTCAGTCGCTGTCCGCCATCTCTCAGTCGCTGTCCGCCATCTCTCAGTCGCGTTCCGCCATCTCTCAGTCGCGTTCCGCCATCTCTCAGTCGCGGTCCGCCATCTCTCAGTCGTGGTGGACTATCTCTCAGTCGTGGTGGATCATCTCTCAGTCGTGGTGGACCATCTCTCAGTCGTGGTGGACCATCTCTCAGTCTTGGTGGACCATCTCTCAGTCGTGGTGGACCATCTCTAAGTCGTGGTGGACCATCTCTCAGTCGTTGTCCGCCATCTCTCACTCGTTGTCCGCCATCTCTCAGTCGCTGTCCGCCATCTCTCAGTCGCGGTCTGCCATCTCTCAGTCGCGGTCCGCCATCTCTCAGTCGTGTTGGACCATCTCTCAGCCGTGGTGGACCATCTCTCAGTCGCGGTCCGCCAGCTCTCAGTCGCGGTCCGCCATCTCTCAGTTGCGGTCCGCCATCTCTCAGTCGTGTTGGACCATCTCTCAGTCGTGGTGGACCATCTCTCGGTCGTGGTCCGCCATCTCTCAGTCGTGGTCCGCCATCTCTCAGTCGTGGTCCGCCATCTCTCAGTCGTTGTCCGCCATCTCTCAGTCGTGGTCCGCCATCTCTCAGTCGTTGTCCGCCATCTCTCAGTCATTGTCCGCCATCTCTCAGTCGTCCGCCATCTCTCAGTCGCTCTTCGCCATCTCTCAGTTGCGGTCCGCCTTTTCTTAATAGTTTTCCACCAACTCTCCGCCGCGGTTGTGGTCCGGCAGCTCTTACTCTTATAGAAATTTGATTGATTGGATGCTGGTCCCTGTTACAATAGGAATTAGACGCCAACGACTATCATGAGAAATGGAACTATTTCAACACAAAAGTTGAGGGTGATATACACTACGAAATAACGGTATACCGTGTGCGACAATGGTGTACAGTGCGAAACAATGGTTTACAGTGCAAGACAATTGTATACAGTGCAACACGATGGTATTAAGTGTAAGGAAATGGTGCACAGTGAAAGACAATGGTATACAGCGCGAAACAATGGT
Organism: Ampullaceana balthica; assembly: GCA_944989445.1. NCBI lineage: Eukaryota > Metazoa > Mollusca > Gastropoda > Lymnaeidae > Ampullaceana > Ampullaceana balthica. The sequence continues at coordinate 70,236 of CALYLW010000527.1, read as the reverse complement.
ATATAGTGTGAGGCAATGTTATACAGTGTGAGATAATGATAGACAGTGCGAGACAATGGTATACAGTGTGAGGCAATGTTATACAGTGTGAGATAATGATAGACAGTGCGAGACAATGTTATACAGTGTGAGATAATGATAGACAGTGCGAGAAAAAGGTATACAGTGTGAGGCAATGGTATACAGTGTGAGGCAATGGTATACAGTGCGAGACAATGGTATACAGTGTGAGGCAATGGTATACAGTGCGAGACAATGGTATACAGTGTGAGGCAATGGTATACAGTGCGAGACAATGGTATACAGTGTGAGTCGATGGTATACAGTGTGAGTCGATGGTATACAGTGTGAGATAATGATAGACAGTGCGAGACAATGGTATACAGTGTGAGGCAATGGTATACAGTGCGAGACAATGGTATACAGTGTGAGGCAATGGTATACAGTGCGAGACAATGGTATACAGTGTGAGGCAATGGTATACAGTGCGAGACAATGGTATACAGTGTGAGTCGATGGTATACAATGTGAGTCGATGGTATACAGTGTGAGATAATGATAGACAGTGCGAGACAATGGTATACAGTGTGAGGCAATTTGTTATAAAGTTTGAAGCAATGGTATACAGTGTGAGTCGATGGTATACAGTGTGAGGCAATGGTATACAGTGTGAGTCAATGGTATACAGTGTGAGGCAATGGTATACAGTGTGAGGCAATGGTATACAGTGTGAGTCAATGGTAAACAGCGTGAGGCAATGGTATACAGTGTGAGTCGATGGTATACAGTGTGAGTCGATGGTATACAGTGAGAAACAATGGTATGCAGTGCGAAACAATGGTATACAGTGTGAAACAATGGTATACAGTGTGAGTAAATGGTATACAGTGTGAGTCGATGGTATACAGTGAGAAACAATGGTATACAGTGTGAGGCAATGGTATACAGTGCGAAACAATGGTATACAGTGTGATTCAATGGTATACAGTGCGAAACAATGGTATACAGTGCGAAACAATGGTATACACTGCGAAACAATGGTATACAGTGTGAAACATTGGTATACAGTGTGAGGCAATGGTATACAGTGCGAAACAATGGTATACAGTGTGAAACATTGGTATACAGTGCGAAACAATGGTATACAGTGTGAAACATTGGTATACAGTGCGAAACAATGGTATACAGTGGGAAACATTGTTATACAGTGTGAGGCAATGATATACAGTGTGAGTCAATGGTATACAGTGCGAAACAATGGTATACAGTGTGAAACATTGGTATACAGTGTGAGGCAATGATATACAGTGTCAATTTTGTACAGTGCGAAACAATGGTATACATTGCGAAACAATGAAATTCAATGTGAGGCAATGATATTCAGTGTGAGGCAACGGTATACAATACGAGACAGTGGTTTACCTTGTGAGACTATGATATAATGTACGAAACAATGATATACCGTACAATGGTTTACTTTGCGAGACCGTTTTATACAGCACGAGACAATGATATACCGATAATGTACATTTCGAGATTTTAATGGCAATGCTAGAAACGGGTATGTAGTAGTTGAGAAGAAATGAAACGTTTTAAAACTTTTCTAACTTCTGGGGAAGGATTTAACATGAATTGTATTTTGAGGATGTATCTGGTCATCAAATCTGAACTTAGTGCTGAACGACATACACGTGTCATGATTTGTAGCCATGAGTGCCCAGTGCCATACAAGCTCCTCGAATAGAAAAAGCCAAGTCCTGTTGTTTAGGTTAAGGGCTCACGAACGTTGTGTGCCCTTGTCAACCTGTCCTCAGTGCAATAACCATTTTAAAAGCATTTCGTTTCTCATCGCTGTCCCCTAGGAAAAGAAGCACTGTTTGAAACCCTCCATCTTAGGTTTTAAAAACTGTTCGGAAGATGGAATTAAGAAATCATACGGTAATTTGCGACGTATTTGGTTGTATGAAATCTTTAACACAATTTGGAAGAATTTCGAAAGTTTCTTTAATGACCTTTATATATTTATTTTTTCTTCAAGAAAGCCATTTTAAAATTTCCCTCAAAGTTTAAGCATTTTGTCTCATCTCATTGCAGCACTTTGCACGCCGTGAAACATTTGATTTAATAACACAATCTGCTGATTGATGTTGATGATAATTACTAAAGCCATCGTCTATTTCATTCCCCATCTATGATATTATCGTTAAAAAAAATTATATATATATATATATATATATATATATATATATATATATATATATTATTTCTTCAGATACTTACACTCCAACTTTTTTTTTAATGTACACCTTATCGATTTATGGTTCCATCTGCAGGTCCTAATTGACAGAAGCTTTAGATTTAAGCATTATATTTTTGTCACGTTTTTGGCAGAATGATATGAATCAGTATGGAGCTTTGATAAGGATCTATGGTGCAATCACTGCTAATATCAGGAGAGAAGTTTGTTTGAATTGATGCTCAGCCAGATCTAGCTGCTAAAGAAGGCTTCATCAATCCACAATTTTCATAATTTATGAAACTTTTGTTGCTTTGACTATAAACAATGTTATCAATATACTACTCTTTTAATGTTTGCAAGACTCTTTATCAGTGACGTTGTCTTTAATATTTATAGTTAAAGAAATAGAAATCGAATGCCAAAGTAACATCTAACTCTAATGCCATTCCTGAAAATGCCCCCCCCCCAACCAAACCCACTATTTTGTAAATTACTTTTATCAGGAGTTCTATTTATTTAAACATTTACCATTAGACATTAGTACATGTATTTTCAAATACACATACATCTGGCTTCTGACTCTTATTCGCCATAGTTTATATAATCCACACTATGAATGTGTTATCAGGTTTCCCTGATCATTCGATCGTCTTTAATAATAGTGGCTGATGTTTAATAATAGTGACCTATTTTGCTCTAAAACTATGTCGTTAAATATGTGAAGTTGACATAGACGATGTAAAGCTGACATGATCCCAGACATAACGACCGACCGTATTCCAGTCAACCCTGGAGCCATAACTAAATCTTCCAACGACATGATGTCATTCAAGGCGATGTCCCGAGTACAAAAACCTGGTCAGTGTTTGACTGACATCGAGTGGTCACTGCTGTCAGGCCACCAGGATGCCGTTTCTACGTGTTTTGATTTGTACCAGCCAGAAGAAATTTATCGGTCACATTCAATGACAAGTTGGACCTTCATTAAGAAGCCTCTTGCAAGAAAAATTTCCGTGATGCTGGCCATTGAGGCTATCAGACTGTACGCTCAAGTCGTACGTGATGTGTTGGGAGTCGCTAGCATCGGGCCACGGGGGTAACACAAATTGTTTGATTATATGGTTAGTTATACGAAGGAGATATGGTAGCTTTGGGGCACTAGGGTAAAAAGGTTTGGTGATCCTAAGTACAGCTAGTGCTCGACTTAAAACCTATGCAATTTATTCGACTTTACGACCACAATCGCTAGCCATATTAGATTTCAGATTTATTTCTACCCTATGGCGGATTAAGAGGGGGGGGGGCTGAACGGGCTAAAGCCAGGGGCCCCCAATGATTTAAGGGCCCCCAAATTTATTGTATTGTATAATAAAGGTGAGCTAATGTTTGCGTGAATCCCTGATAATATCATAAATAAATTTTTTAAATATCATCTATTTATTAAGAGAAAATGTCGAAGAGTGTGAAATACCAGAAATCGTCTTTAATAATATCTAAAAACTATTTAGAAGGAAAGAGGAAACCTAGCTAATGAGAAGAAAAAAAAACACATTCTTATTTAACTTATTAGTTTTTAAAATTTGCGAATACGAAACTTTTAGTGTCAAAAAAGTTCTTATAAGGATTGTAAGCATTATACAAATTCTTTGTATTCTTGGCCTTGCATTCTGTGGCGAGAGTGAACTGTTAAGATCATCGAGCGTTGGTAACTACCTTGGAATACTGAAACTACTGAGTCAGTTTGTACTGAAACTACTGAGTCAGTTTGTACTGAAACTACTGAGTCAGTTTGTACTGAAACTACTGATTCAGTTTGTACTGAAACTACTGAGTCAGTTTGTACTGAAACTACTGAGTCAGTTTGTACTGAAACTACTGAGTCAGTTTGACACATTTCTTGCTGAACATATCTGCCAACATAGGAAACAAAGGACGTGAAAACATTATTTTATTACATTTCATTAACTAACCGTGAAGAGTTGATTGCACAGATGGGTCAAAAGGTATTGTCTGCTATTGTTGCTGAAATAAAATCTGCAAAGTACATCTCGATATCTGTAGATTCCACGCCAGATATTATGCATGCGTACAAGTTAACATTGATCACCCGATATGTTGCACAATATGGCCCTGTTGAGCAATTCATCAAGTTCATACCAATGTACTCACACACTGGATCAGAAATTTCCCAAATTATTCTTAATTTTTTGGAAGAATATAATATTAAAACTCTAGATTGACGTGGACAGTCATACGACAACGCTGCACATATGAGTGGGAAGTATAGCGGAGTCCAAGCTATCCTTTGTGAGACTTGCAATGTTGCTCATTATGTTCCGAGCACAGCTCATTCCCTTAATTTCGTTGGTAAAAGTACAGCAGAAGATTGTCCTGCTGCAGCCACATTTGTTTGCCTTGTGCAGAATCTTTATACCTGGCTTGTTGCATCTACTCATCATTGGCAGGTGCTTCAAAACACCTGAAAGGGTTACCTGTTAACAAAGCCTTGTCTGACACAAGATGGTCAGCTCGACATGATGCTGTAAGGTCTGTTAAAAAATCAGAACATGAGAATATGGCAGCACTCGAAGAATTGGCAGTTGAACGAAAATCAGTCGCGTGACAGTCGACTTGAAGCAGACGGATTTTGGAAGGAACTTAAACAACTGGAAGTCGCTATTTTACATGAAATTTGGGACACAATTTTAAAAGATTTTATTAAACGAATGTATCCCTTCAAGGGCGAGAACTATCTTTGAATTCAGACATGCACTTGTTGAAATCTCTTTTTGAGTTTGTTAAAAGACAGCTTTCTGAATTTGATTCCTATGAAGAAAAAGGACAAGTCCATGGAGAAAGAGTAAAAACAATCTTCAATACGATAAAAAAGAGAAAGTATCATTTTGATGAAGGGCCATCAGCCGAGGTAGTATTTTCCCAGTAAAAAAAAGTCAAGGTTGTGTATTTCTGGTAATCATTGACAAACTCTCTTCATCCCTACAACATCGGCTTGACACATATAAAGACATCCATGAGAAATTTGACTTTCTTAAAACTTAACTGAGCTCAGCAATGACGCCATCCCATGGGCTACAGCGGAGTTATTGTAAGAATATTCAAGTGATTTTGAAGACCCGTAATATTCAGAATAAGTCCAATTTTCAGAACGCTTCAAAAATGTTTTTGTCCAGCCCCATGCTCAGGAACATGAAGTAGCACACTGCGAAACTCAAAACACAACTAAAGAACTAAAATGTTGCTGTTTCTGAGTGTGCAAAATTTTACACAGTCCTTTCTTAATGTATACATCGCACTTCGCATATATCTCTCAATGATGACATCAAACTGCAGCGGAGAGCAATCATTTTCCAAATTGAATATAATAAAAAATGAAGTTAGAAGTTGCACGGGACAACAAAGACTGAATATGCTCTCGCTAATGATCATTGAAAAGTAATTTGAAAGCTCACTTAGCTTTACTTGACTTCACCATGAGAAAAGTTCGCAAACAAATTTCTAGCTTGAAATAAATAATAATAAATATTTTAATGAATTTTGGATTCATATAACTTTATATTAATTAAATTGACTTCTATTTAATTTTTTGTCTTATTAAACTCTGCCTTAAAAGTTACAGTCTTATATTCGATGCTAGCAATCATTTTATTTAAATTAACGCTGGCGGGACTGGGCCCAATTTGAAGTGCTGCCAGGGGCCCCGTGCAGTCTTAATCCGCCCCTGTTTCTACCTCAATTGTATACATGTGTATAATATTTTTCTTCAGTTTTATATCGAAAATTATGATTAATTAAAATGATAAAAGAAATTTATGATGTAATAACTTAAATATGTTTATAACACCACTTCACACTACCGTACACATAGCGTACTCAACTAACGAACAAATCGAGTTGCGACCCATTTGTCGGAAGCTATGGTGGTCGTAAGTGGAGCTCTAGCTCTGAAGATATTAAACGAAATAGTAACAGTCATGCACACTTTTATGTTTAAATATTCACGATGGCATTCTTTATACATAACATGGCTGAATAGTGTCTGCCGTATAGAAATGATTGGGTACTCTCAATAAGTTCTAGTTTTAAAAAAAATTATAAAATCTTTCTACGTTCTGAGCTACACCATGAAAGATCTACTAATGGGAAAATTCTTCTGAAGTCTGGGGGACCCTACATTTAACTGTCTTGAATAAACACAATATTGTTTACTCTAGTATTACATTATATATATAGATACCGTATATCGAATACATTTTTTTACTCTTTCTTTACTTGAAACAAGTGCATAATGTTTCAAGATGCTCCTGTTTCCTCTGCAATGTTCTAAAATTTCCATACTGTGAGATCCGTTGTTAAAGAAAGCGTTTAATTCACATAAAGCAAGGGCTTTTAAGCGTCATTACTAGGACGAGGGCTGATTGACAACAAGATTTCAAAACAGGCGGACAAGTTCGTCTGACATATGGACACAAATGCAATGTGTAAACATTCAAGCCTCGAGTGGGACAACATGGGATACAGAGTGGGACAACATGGGATTCGTTTTATTGATTGGAGAAACCTTTCCTCCATTAAACTAGACATGAAAATAGCTAGGGGCAAAAATCTCTCCTTACACAAGCAGGAGAAGGGCTGGGGTGAGCAGTGGTTAGCTTTCATGGACCAGGAACTACTGAGTGCGGTGTTGTACATCAGGTGGTCATAGTGTTGGTCAGGTAGCTTAAACTTCTGTTACCCCAGATAAAACATGGGTCCGCCATTTAAATTGTGGGTCACTTATGTCCAACGTGGGTCAGTCATTTGAAAGAGTGCACCGTTTTACTGGGTACCGTTCAGTTTTGGGGGAGGATGGGATGGGGGCTGTAAGGCTGAAATATCGTGGCCTACTCTCTCAGTTCAATGTTTTCTACGACTCCTAATTAAGTGAATGGCCTTACCCTTGCCCACACAGTCCAATGTTTTCAACGACTCCTAATAAAGTGAATGGCCTTACCCTTGCCCACACAGTCCAATGTTTTCAACGACTCCTAATAAAGTGAATGGCCTTACCCTTGCCCACACAGTCCAATGTTTTCAACGACTCCTAATAAAGTGAATGGCCTTACCCTTGCCCACACAGTCCAATGTTTTCAACGACTCCTAATAAAGTGAATGGCCTTACCCTTGCCCACACAGTCCAATGTTTTCAACGACTCCTAATAAAGTGAATGGCCTCCCCACTGGTGACAGCAGCTCTTAAACTGTGAAATAATAGAATTATTTTGTCATAGTCTGAGTAAAGCTTTTATTTAATGCATTATACTGTTGAAATAAGTGCGGCTGCGATTAATGCTCGATGTGTACACTGTGACCAGACAAGACCTGTAAGTTTAGCAGACGACAGTCCTGTGGATCATTAACATTTCATTGTTGATGGCGCATACACTCATGAAACTTTCGTGGGGTTGTATTTCTGTTCTGCTCAACGAAATGTCAATGAAGTTAAATCATCTCAGAAACCGCATAAAGTTCAGTGGGCTAAAAATAAGCAAGATCGTTTGTGCATTATGCGGTAACAGAATGTTCATGGCAAGTTAATGGGGCGATTTTTCAAAGAGTTTTTAAAGTTTTGTTGACACATGGAAAACTTGATCAAGAGTTGGCAAACTGTCAATAGAAAGTTGTAATAAAACGATGAAATTATGCAGAGCATATTGAAACTGATGATGTGTTTACAATTAAAAGGTTATTAATTACGAGCAACAAAGCCCGTCCAAGGACGTTCCGCCACCATTCGGTGGCGTGTTGTAACTCCCCTCCAACAGCCGTTTCGACCGGCATACATGTGCATCACGTCAAAAATACTATTCATTATTGTTAAAATAAATAACTCGTAAAAACAGAGCTTTTTAATATAAATCCCAACGGGTATAAGGGGCCGTCCATAAATGATGTCACGCACCTAGGGGGGTCGGGGGGTCACACTTTTGTGACGATGCGTGACGAGGGGGAGGGATGGGGGTTGAAGAAATGTGACGGCACATCAAAAGGGTAAATTAAAATAAAACTTCCACTGAAATATTTGGTCACTTACAATATATTTAATGATTTTTTAATTATATATTTTTTAAATCAGTGCTTCTCAAAGTACCGGTCGCTAGGCCATCAGACGCCCTTTCGGCGTAAGTTATCTAGAAATGAAAATTAAATCTAATTATAATCCTTAAGTTTGAGAACTCATGAGAACGTATGAAATTGTTACCCTGCGTCGTTTGATGTTGACATCAAAGCATTTGTGATGTCACCGTCGCTCCGTTTGGTTCTCTCACGACAGTAGTCGACGAACATTTTTTGCCCGTTACCCCAAAATATACAAGTTTCTGTGTGCGTTACCCCCCCTCCCCCCAGACTCGAGGTCCCGCTCACATGAGACTCGGGGATTTGGGGGAGAGTCGTTAGCACCACCCCCCCCCCGAAAATGCAACTGGTGAGTTTTACAAGCATGACAAGTGTCTAAAAATGATCTGAATAGGATTATGTAAAGATATTTTAAATCAAAACGACACGGAATATCAATTTTCAATTATTATTTTTTTTAATTATTATTTTTTTTTGGGGGGAGGGGTCTATTTGATACAATTATAAACGTTTTAAGTTTGATATAATTGTTTGATTGGTTTTTGGTCAAACGCCAAGAGTTTCCTTTTTACCCCAAATGAGATAATTTACCGCTATTCACAGACCCCTCGGTTAAACCGTCCGATAGCGGTAGCCATGTATTTTTCATTAGTTTATAAATTTCACTAGAGAATGCAACAATTTAAACACGCCTACTCGTCCATGAAAATATATTTTTAAAAAAAATAAATAAAACAACTCACTCGTGAGCTTCGGAGTAAAAAGTTATGATGATATTGGATATTTTATATTTTATTAATGTCATAGTATTTTTCCGTCTTCAACTTGCAGTATTACTGTATTTTGCGACGCACAAGATGACACCCTACTTTCCTGCACAAATGTGGGGTTCGTACAGAACTCGCCATATTCCTCTTCCAGCGCATACCAAATAATTTTTAGAAAACATGAGATTTGATATCAATGTGGTAATTTTAGATCAAATGCCTTTGTTGTGCATAGGCTATACATAGCAGGAAAACTATCATTATAAGATCGAAATCAATTTGAGGAATCGTCTTGTATCTATATATTCTTGGTTTATCAACAATGAAATGATCCTTGTAATATCAATAGTCACATAGTCCGTTCCTTACTGGGATACAGCGCTATAAAAATTATCAATTTATTATTATTATTATTATTATTCGCGAGCTTAATCGCGAAGGTTAATCACATCAAATGATTTTTGAAATTACCGCTGCATTGTTCGAGAGCTGTCTTGCTATGCCTTGGTAAATAGACAATTAAAAAAAAATATATATATTATATAAAACAAGCCGAAATCATACTTAATGTTATAGGGCTTTAAGCCATGTAGGGGCTCATTTTGCTATCACGTCAGCACAGGGAAAATTACGTCAAAACGGGAAAAGAATACGCCGGTACCTGGTGAAATGCATTAAAAGAATACCTGCCGGTCGTCTAATACGAAGAAGTTTGAGAAGCACTGGCTTACAATTTATTTAATTCATTAAAAAATGATTTGAAACATACTCATTTTCAAATAGAAAATAAGGTGGTGTTTTTGTTTTGTTTTTTGTTTGTTTTTAAAAAAAAATTTTTTTTTGGGGGGGGGGTCTAACTTTTTGTGACGACGCGTGACGAGGGGGGGAGGGGGTGAAAAATCGGTCAAAATTGCGTGACGTCATTTATGGACGGCCCCTAACTCAAAATAAAGTCTTGGAAGAAATACTTCACCAAAAATAACTCGTTTTGAACGTCCGCGTCGACGTGTTCAATATGATTGGCTGTAGGTCATATGTGTTTGAGGGACCAATCACTATAGATGACAGGACAGAACGGACAGAAAATTGTCTTTTATTAATGTAAGATGACGCCAATCCGATGAATATTTTGGAAACTGTTAAGAAATATAAAGTATTACATAATCATAATGTTCTGTTTAACTTTTGATAGGTAATTAATATCCTGTTGAAACTAGATTATTGTTATGAAATCCAAATAATTTCGATATCAAGTATCATCAAAATCACTATTAACATGCTGTACATTTTAAATTAAAACGTGCACCATGGACTTGAGTATTAATTGGATTAAGAAAAGTTCGACTTAAAATTGGGCATTGATGGATCTTAAAATGAGACTACTCGGTGACCCAAATGTACTGCGTTAACACCTTGTTGCTGTCCTAAACACATGGACTCGCCTCCCATTTCATCTTCTGTAACGTAATGTCGATATAAACACATTTTCTGTTGTGTTAAACGAAATAGCTTGACATCTCGGTCAGATGGTAGAATTGGGACTGTTGCCTAGATAAAGGGCCTTTGGCCAGATAAGGTGTCCATGCCGAGATAAGGGGCTGCATGAGTCTGTCTTGTGAAATATGCACACTTGTAATATTTGCCTCTTAACGGGTTGATGTTAGCGTTCTTATTGTCTGGTCATGGCGTAGGGAACTCAATGGCTTTTGTGGACATTGAATGGACTTTGTTATTCAGCCTTTTGGGCTTTTGTCGTTGTAACGTAATGTCATAACGGGTGATATTATAGACAGGCAGAGAGTGATGCGCAAGAGTTGTATCACAAGATATCGGTTCGTCTGGGTCCATAATTATGTTCCCACGAGAATTGTCCTTTGAGATCAAAGGGGAATGCCCTTCTTTTTAATAAAAAAATATGTATGTACAATAGACATTAGATGCTTGACTTGAAAACAACTCATAATAGTTATTTATGTTATTCAGTAACACAGACATATATGCTTGATTCAATAACATAATCACTAGCTGCTTTATTCAATAACATAGACATAGGCACTTTATTTAATAGCAGAAACATTTGCTATGCTATTCAGTACCATGGGCATGAGCTGCTTCATTTAATAGACGTTCACTCCTGGATTCAAAATCACATGGACATTATCTATTTCATTCCATTATACATTAGACATAAGCTATTTGATTAATTTTACATTGATAGTTGCTTTTTAAAAATAAATTAAATGTCATAAGCTATTTGCTAGTACATTCAATTTTACATAGACTTTATCTACTTCATACAATAATACATAACATTTGATATTTGATTCAATAATATATGGACATTTGCTACTTCACTCAACTACTAGTTGAATGGGAAAGCAAGTATATACTTGAGCTCACCACCTTTCAACCACACACACATCCCATCAGAATATACGGGTAGCAAGCAACATTGACTTAACCTGTCATCATCGAGCCTTGAAACACAGCTGCTAGTGAACCAAATGCTGGCCATTGAAACGGAACCCTTCAACAAACCAGTGTAGCGTTTAAATACCATTGAAATCCGGATGCCAATGTGCAATGTTGTGTGCTAAAAGCTTGTCAAAACATTTCGACGAGGCTTTGCTTGTTGTGTTTTAGTGTAATAATGGAACTGTCTATTACAGATGTGTGATGAGGCAATGTTTGTAGTGTTTTAACGTAGTGGTCATGTCTATCATTGAGCATGTGCATCAAGCTAAGTCCATGTAGAATATTGATTACAAACATAGGTTAATATTTTGGTTCTTACTTTAATCCAAAAACTGCCCAAACTTGTCATGACCGAAATAAATCATGCATTCATAGCATTTCATTTTTATGTCCCAATAAGTATTAGAAAACTTAAGGCGGATTTTTTAGCCACAAGGTAATTTCCTGTTTCCGCCCAGCCCTGATCCTGTTTGTCCAATCCTTTGATCTCTTGAATCCTGGCAAGCCTCAGTGATCAACTTAAACGTTGCTCTCCCATAATGACATGTCATCAAATCCCATTTAATACACGAGTCAAGGATGGCATCTGGATTTAGTATTGGAAATATAACCCTACTTAACTTGAGCAACAGAAATAGTTTTTGGCATCTCGAAATAAACAAGTGGTAAAGGGAGGAGGAGGAAGTAAGCTAATTATATTCTTTACAATAATGTTAGGCCTGTATGAAGCAGAAAGTTAATGGCCATCGGAGATTTGAAACTATACCCGGGAACGAACCACAATGAGAAGTGTAGCAGGTATTGGTCGTCTAGGCTTGTGTTTCAACACACAAGTGCAGAAAGCGAGTACCACATGCCATTCTACATGCACCTAGGTACCTTACATCTGAGACAATCAGGCCTGATACCGTGTATAGTGAACGTCTTACATCTGAGACACGTCATTGTGTCCCACATACACGTAGAAGACGTTGTCTCGAACGTGTCCAACATTCTTAGACGGTCGATGGTGAGTCCGAACTAAGCCAACCTGCTAGACAGGGGCACACCATGGCACGCAACTCTTGTTTGTCATTGCTTGGAACCTGTTATTTCTATATTTCAAGCTTGCGCTTGTCGCCCCTTGAGAATGTGTAATTATATGTTGCATGTCCGGGGCAAGCCTCCTATAATAGGTTGTAACACTTGCCTATTGGCCGGCTTGACACCTGGTGATGAATTCATGGCTTTCAGGAATGAATAAACAGAAACAGCCGCCTGGCTGTGGTATTTGACGTGTTGTCACTAATATTGTCTGGGAATTGAGAGCCCCAACCAACCCCCGCCCTTAAGTCGGTTTTAAAAGTTTTCGGAAGATGACCATTTGTATATGTTTGTATTAACCGTGTGAATAAAGCTCCTGATGTCCAAAAGTTTTATACTTACCACTGAGAATCGTGAAATGATGTGTAAATGCTGACTAGTGAATGGGCGATGATGTATGCGGGATGAATGGATTTGTCTTTCTTATTAAATGACTCATCTGTTAAACGATCAAATCGCGATCGGAATCTGTCCAGGAATCGAACATTTTTAGGGGTGAAGAGACCTTTATAAAACAAATAAGTAAGTAAATTATTACTTCATTATAAACCCCGTCTCTGTATTGTAACTTCTTGAACTGAATAAAATCTCTGTGTGTGTGTGTGGCTAATTATAGTATGTCATATCACCGCATTGAAAGTTTCAATTTCTTTTATATTTTACACTCATATCATAAGTTACAGTCGGTAGAATCAATTACTTAATTATATCAATCCTAAAAACTAAGGGAAATATTTAATTTAACATAACGTCTTTTATAACATTTCAAAGTCGACGAAAATAGAATGGATATATATATATATATTTCAAAGCTATTCAACACTAAGTCGATTAATATTGATGTATAAATACATTTGTAATTGGTGTAAATTTTAAGGGAGTTACTTCTATATTCAGCGCGTCAAGGTTACACTGGAAGTTTGTACATTAAAGTATAAAGACGTTTGTACAACTTTTAAAAAGTTTTCTTTCTTAATAGTTCATGTGCGTTATAACGGTTTAGATATGACTGCATTGCACAGAAGATAAATATTTTTCATAGCCAAGCTATTTTCTTTGATTTGCAATGAAGCCTGGATAACACTTAAAGTTAGTGGGACAGCCACCAAGCGAAGCTAATTTGAAATAACGTGAAAGAGAATCTTATTTTTTGAGGCCCCTATCCTATTAACTCGTGAAAGGATTCCGGATTCAACGCATCCGGTTCTGTCGTCAACTTTTTCAAAACGCTCGTAAACACGTTTTCTGACTTGCTAGAGAGCTGAAAATTTTCACAGTAGGTTTGGCTTGTGGGGAGGATAAAGCTATTAAATTTTCAGATCGATCGAATGTACCGTAATTAAATTAATGCATTTTTAGTTTATCTCTATATGTAGCGGCAAGCTTTTGTTGACATTTTACGCGTCACGCTGAGTTAAGTTCAACCATCCGTGACCAAAACGTTTTCCGTTTTACAACAAAGGGTATTTAAGGCAATCTCAGTCTGTAAATGTTTGTCGCGTTTAAGCATGATAAATACTTTTTAGTTATGTCTCATATATAAGGGATTTATAGTCAAAAACTTTGTTTTTACGGGGTTGTTTAATTCAATCCCTTATATTAACTTTCCTTTGTTTTTACGGGGTTGTCTAATTCAATCCCTTATATTAACTTCACCGTCGTCTCTTGGGTTCGCAGGCGGTCGGTCGGGCGGAAAAACAAAAGTAAAAAATGACACACTTCCCGTGATGCATAGTCGTGTTGTGTATATGATATGTGTAGTGTGTATAGAAAATCATTCCAGATAGAACAAGCGAAATCATAGAATGTCTTATATAGACAATCCATGTGTTGTGAAAAAATATTTCTTTCTGCTAAGTGGATCAGCGCACATATGGAAAGGAGTTAAGAATGTGTAAGTTTATATTTATAGAAAATGTCAAATTTTTGCTCACAAATTTCGTCTCTAGATGAACTTGGCTAACAGGACATTTAACAGGACTTAATGAATGAAATTAAGTTTTACAAATTTTTTGTTAACGCGTAAAATTAGAAAATAAAATGAACAAAAAACTCAGAACTTTTGTGTTAGTTTATCTATTTTATATCTCAGATTAAATCCCACAATCGATCACAATAAATATCAATAAAACTTAGAGTTCTGAGTCCCCCTGTGTGACTACTTAGTTTGTGACAAAAAAAATATTTTCTACTTTTTCATGCGAGATTCTACATTCCTCACTGCAGCTGGGCCTCATTCTTTTAAAAAAGTGTTTTTGTTCATTTTATTACTCACTAGGTTATTTATACTGGATCTTTTTGTTAAGTTATTTAGTGTGCTATTATTTATGACACAGTAATACTTGAATGACTGTGCCAGGGGGTGTAGATATTTCCATTGAGATGCCTGTGGTAAACAAATGGGCGATTACAATGCAGCGAATGAGACTCTATTTTACAATAATTAAAACTATGTCATGCTAGTTAACGTATATAAATAAGTTTGGATACTGAGGTCCAAATTGTTAATCTTATTGTTTTTAAATCCTTTATATTAACTCGTGGTGTCTGCGGCCGCCCGCCCTTGTCGCCAAAACTTTTGAGCGATTTTTAACCCACTTGCTCGTAAGCCAGTGAGCTGAAATTTTGCAGGCAGTTTGGTACCGATAATAAAAACAATGTATCAAAATTTCAGATCGATCGCATGTACCGTAGTTAAATTATTGATTTTTTAGATTATTTTATTTATTCCTATGTATCATGCTATTTTTTGAGATAGAGCGTCGCGGTGCGTATTATATTGAACAACCTTTCTGTCGCCGCAATAAGGTGCGTATTATATTGACAACTCTTTTTATAAACATATTTCTGATCGGTGCGCATTATATTAAACATGTTTTACGACCCAACTGCAATTTTGTATTTCTGGATGGTCTGGCACTGCGTATTATAATGAACATTCTTTTAGTTACTTCTCGTACATAAAGGATTTATAGTCAAAAACTTGGTTTTTACGGGTTTTTCTTATTTCACATTGTAGACACAAGTTGAAGGAGACGGGTCATGGGGTCACAGGATCACATTTTTATCACATTTGTTTTCACGTCACAGATGAAGTGCTGTTTTATTTTGTTTTGAAGTGCAATTATTTAAGTTTTTGTAAAACAAACAAAAACAGCTCTTGATAATTGTAAGCATTACAGCCAGGCAGTTTGAGTGCAGTGCAAGTCCAAATACACGTGTCGCCTATAATGGTAATGGTAGTGTCCGCTAAATCGGCTACATGTAGATTTTGTGTCCCAAGTTAGAATTAATTGTCTTGTGTATTAATTTTTCTTGGTGGATGGTTCCCATACAGAAAATTCATATTCTAGTACAGGTCTCTCCAATGTAGGGTAGCATTTTAGTTTAATAAAAAGACTTTTCTGACAAGCTGTTGGATTTCGTTATCAAGAGAGTTAATTAATTATCAGTTTTACAGCATTGTAGGAAAATATGCAAATCAATCGAATTTTTGGATCTAATTTTTAAAAAAATCCTTTATATTAACTCGTGGTATCTGCTTTCTTGCTTGAGTCGGGCGGTGCCGATAAAACTTTGAGCGATTTTTAACCCACTTCCTCGTAAGCTAGCGAGCTGAAATTTTGCAGGCAGTTTTGTACCGATGATAAAAACGATGTATCAAAATTTCAGTTCAATTGCATGTATTGTATTTAACATTATTGAATTTTTAGTTTGTTTTATTTATCTCTATGATGTATCATGTTAAATTTTTTGGGATAGAGTGTCGTGGTGCGTATTATATTGATCAACCTTTCCTGTCGCGCAATAAAGTGCGTATTTTATTGACAACACTTTTTATAAACATTCCTGATCGGTGCGCATTATATTAAACATGTTTTAAGACACATAACTACAATTTGCGCTGCGTATTATAATGAACATTCTTTTAGTTATGTGTCGTTCACTTGTTTTTTTACGTTTTAAAAAAAAATTAATCTAGAATTCCGTGCTACGTTTCATTTTAAAAATAATAAAATAATTTTAACACCAGCATGTGGGTAAAGAAAGAAAATAACTGCGGTATATCAAACCAGAGTTATATAATGGATTTTTTTATTTTTGTTTTTATTATTTTTATTTTTTTTTGTTGTAAATTGAAAATGAAATAACATAATGGAAAAATATTTGAAAACGAACTCAGTGGGAGACGAAATAAATAGGAGCATAGCTTGCTCGCTGTAGACCGTGTGGTATAATTTCCAGAATTTCACAAGCTAAAACATTGTGACTGTTATTTGACGGTGGAATCTATTTCTTCTGAGTGATAAACTTTTCCCTCACTGAAGATTTGGAATACGCTAAATTAGGAGATTATTTCTTTTTGTTATAAGATTATATTAATCTTTTATAACATAACATGATGATAATCTGTTTATATATGGTGTCTTTCTGTTATATTGAAACACGAAGTAGGGGATTCAGCTTTTCGGTACATAATTATGTCCAACATTTAAATGATATGTTTTGTCAACTTAAAAAGTCTTTAAACGTTGTTTTTACTCCCATATGTTTTAAAGGACGTCATTTTAAACATTGTTTAAACGGAATTACTTTGTCGCACACTTAAAAAGTTTGGAAAACACTTCACGAACTTTGTACTTGTACAACTAAAGGACCCTTAGAGGAAAGGGTCCTATCTTTATAAAAATGGTAGCTGGCGAAGAGTGTCCATTCACAGTTGAAATGTCAACTAACTACTAGTAGCGCCTCATGCACATCTGATCTTGTTAAAATGAAGTTACAAACTAAGCTGTGGAAGATGAAGGAATGTTTACTCAACTATCGTAGAGAAAGTCGTTGGCAAATGTACCGTACTTGCAATATGTGCACATCACACTTGTAGACTCTCTGCACCGCACCTTCTATGTGTGCAAATCTCACTTGTATTATCTGTGCACCGTACCTTCTATGTGTGCACATCACACTTGTCTCTGTGCACCATACCTTCACTTTTTGCACATCTCACTTGTAGTCCCTGTGCACCATACCTTTTATCTGTGCACAAACACTTGTAGACTCTGTGCACCGTACCTTCAATGTGTGCACATTATATTTGTAAGGTCAATACAATCATGCCTTCGATGTGTGCACAAAAAACGTGTAGTCTCTAGATCTGATCATGAATGTATTGTGAATGGGTCATGGAATTATTTCTCAAATATTGATTTTCTCATTGATAATAGTTTTCGATAAATACTAGCCGGAGGCAATCATTTGAAAGACCCTTGTGTTTATTAAGACAGGGCTGCTGTTGTATTTTACATTTCTAATTATTGAATTTCCTTATGGACAAAAATTACTTAAGGCTAAATAACTAGCGATAAAATTGTTTTCATAAGTGCCTTGCTAAGCCATCAGGGGCACATAAGCTCGTCATAATTTGAAGTTTTTAAAGGATTGTTTATAGAAGGAACTTCATTTGTATCTATAGAAAATGTTAGGCGATAACTATAGGCTTAAAAGAAGGCTATTCGTTTTAGTAGTAAAACGACAAAATGAAAACTATTTTGAGATCGCTATTCCATACTAAAGATAAATCACACAACTCTTTCCCGCCTGAATCGTGTCTTCACATTGTGCCATGCTAATATGATTATTGTTATGTTTGTGTAAGATTATTGCCTGACTGTGTTTTAGTTTTATGTTACTGCACTCCCTCGACCCAACATCGACCGTCATCGAAGTCCGTACGGGTACATGTACTTACTATGTTAACATTTAAAGAAGACCCAAAACATTGGGACCCTGTCGTAAACCGATAGTTTCTTTGTCGTAGTGCTGCCTGATAGACAGCCTCATCTTGATCTAAGGGAAAATCTCTCCGCCTTGATTTTATTACAATTATCGTGGTAGAAACGACAAACTTTTTGGTTAGCCCGTGTGCTACTAAGTTAATGGTATTCAGGAGAGTGTGTTACCCAAGTTAATAGTAGTCACCTACGACAACTGTCTTCAATACTATAGAATATCCACCACCGCAACCATTGGATGATCTGGTAGAGAATGTTTTCTTGTAAATGTAGTATAGAACTTACTGTATACACTCATCTTGTCTTATTAACAGTATGTGTACTTCAACTTATGAAGTGTGTATCCAACTGTATAGCGAAGTGAATAGTGCGCTCGCCTCGCTAGCTGAGGGGCGTGGGATCTAGCCCACGTTAAAGCCACAATAAAAATGTTGATGAATGACTATCGCTAAAAAGTCCTCCGCTGACCTGGAGAGGAGATGGGCGCCGCCAAGGTCTACCAAGCCCCGAGAAAGTTCTAATGGAAACATTAGAACCCCCTACGACCACGAAAAAACATGAATTAACAGCCCATGCTAACTTGAGGCTTGACCAGATGTTCTATTGATTTTTCTCTTTCTTTTTTGTTGGGAAGTTAAAATTACTGAACTCAAGATGGATGTTCAGGGTATAAAGATTTTATTTAAGCCTAAATGGACTTCAATTTATCCATCATTTGTGATCATTCAATAACAATTTATAACACACTACATATTAAAAAAATTGCCAGCATTCAACCAGAGATAACAATACACCTACACAAAAAAAAATGAAATTTAGAACCATTTACTTCAGTGAACATTTGGATGACGGCATGTATTTCTGTGCTCAATACCACTCATGGCTTTGCTGTGCCGTCATGTATTTCGGTGCTCACACCACTCATGACTTTGCTGTGACGTCATGTATTTCTGTGCTCAAAACTACTCATGGATCTGCTATGACGTCATGTATTTCTGTGCTCAACACCACTCATGGCTTTGCTAATGTAATCTGCTGCGAGTGTCAATTTGGACTCGCCTTGACCCCCAAATGGAAGTCTTCGACCCGATGCCAATCTCATCAGCTGCCTCCTTCTCACCAGCTCATCTTCATGTCACAACTTGGTTTCAAGATGGCCCTTGGAGCTCGCGTCTTTCAAACAATGAAATCATATTTGAAACCGGTCCTGATATGTTCATCAAGGCCGCACCACTGCATGTCCTATTGAGATTGTACGGATATATGCAGACAAAATGTGTTCGTTCCTTCAATTAGATGTGTCAAGACGTATAACAAAGAAGAGAATCGTTCTTTCAACTTCATGTCTCTTTATATGAAAGACGTGGATGTCATCTCTTTCGATTGTTATGTCATCGCTGTCAATGCTTTCCCGTGTCTGATTTCCTCGCTATGTCCCCCATCCGGCTTCCAGCTTGCGTTTGCATTCATAAGAAATGTTAATAAAGGCGACAGATGGTATTGATATACTTAGGTTATTTAGAATTTAAATTGATTTCAAGGGCTTGTAATATTAATATCATCTTTCGTTCATCACTCACATGAGTATTACTGTGCTGTAAAACTTCAAGGGCTGTGTACCACCACCGTTTAGCAGCACACTTTGTATGCTCGTCCCCGTCGAAGCAATGTTATCTACAGACAATCTGTTGAAACGATTGATTCTTTCCCCCCCCTCCACCTGTACCAGTGTTTGATGATTTAATCCATGACAACCAGTCTCAAACGTTGACTTGCAACATAGGCACTTGTAATGACGGGACACACTATAGTAGCTGTGCGCCCTGCCACCCACAAACAAGTCCCTTGCGAACTTGTTGATTAGATTTTTTGATGCGCTGATCCAATCAACGATGCGCCAAACTGACCTGATTGTAAGGTCACTAAAGACTATTTGTAAATGTTTGGCACTTTAATGCAGTAGACCAGATGTAAGACAAGTGAGCGCTAAGCGGCTGAAACGTGAGTGAGCTCTAAGTGTTATCTTATCTGTTGCAGACGCTCCTTCTACACAGAAGATTATTGCGTCCTACGCTTATCTATGGTTTGTATTTAGTCCTGTATTCTTATTAGAGTTTTAAATGTTGATAAAGTGATGGTTTTCCTGGTTTCATCAGACAACCCATTCCACGCCCGAATTCCGGACGCCATGAACGAAAATTTGTATGTGTTTGTTCTTGCATACGGAATAAGAAAGGTGTTTTTATCCTTCTGTCTATCTGAGGGTTGTATTAAGTTATCTTTGTGTTGTATTTCTAAATTAGAATTAATTGCTTTATGTATGATTACTACTTTGCTTTTGGTTCTTCTATCCTCTAGTGTTTCAAGGTTTAATGATTTAACTAATGGTGTTATTCTTGTCAGTTTTGAATATTCTCCAGTAATGAATCTGGCAACTCTTTTTTGAATGTGTTCTAGTTTATCAATGGTTTTTTTTTGGTGGATGGGTCCCATACAGAAGATGCATATTCTAGTACTAGTACATGTCTCACCAAGGTGAGGAAGCATTTTATTTTTATATCTCTATTACACTTGTAAACGTTTCTTTTTATAAAGCCTAAGGTTTTGTTTGATTGTTTAATGACTTCATTGACATGGGGATTCCATGATAGTTTCTCATTTATTATGACTCCTAAGTATTTTGCATCTTGAGTTTGGGATAGTTCTTTTCCATGAATGAAATATTTTGAATTTACAGTATTTATTTCTTTTTCTTTGTTACTCTTAACAGTTGACACTTTTCTGGGCGGAAAGACATACTCCAGTTAGTTTCCCATTTTATCAGTTCATTTAAGTCTTTTTATAAAATTTTGTTTATGTTTTTCTGATTTAATTGTTCTATAGATTATACAATCATCAGCAAAAAACCTAACTTTTGTTCCTGTTGAGATGTTGTTGGGTAAATCATCTATATAAATTAAAAAGATTAAGGCACCTAGCACAGTTCCTTGTTGAACTCCTGAGTTAACCTTTATGGGTGCAGATTTTGATCCATTAATTATTACAGTTTGCTCCCTACCCAAAAGGTAGTCTTGGATCCAGTGATGTAAGGAATCTGAGATTCCAAAGAAGTTAAGTATTTTAAGTAAACTAAGGTGGTGAACTTTGTCAAATGCTTTTGAGAAGTCTAGTAATATTGTATCTATTTGATCATTATTGTCTAAGCCTTTTGATATTTCATATATTAAACCTATTAATTGTGTTTCACATGATCTGTTTTTTCTAAAGCCGTGTTGATGTGGGCATAAGGCATTATATTTATCTAGGCGGTTAACTATTCTACTATATATAATGTGTTCTAGTAATTTATAGGTGATACTAGTAAGTCATACATGTCTGTTTTTACCAGTTTCTGATTTATCACCTATTTTTAAGAGTGGAGTTACGTTAGCTAATTTCCAATCACTGGTTTAGAGAGGCTTGAAAAAGAACTACAGTACAAGGATTGGGGACAGTTCATTGCTTAGTTCTTTTAATAAACTTGCAGGCAATTCAACTGGACCAGTAGCTTTGTTTATTTTTAAGTTTTTTAGGAGTGAATGTATACCTATCTCGTCTACAGTTATGTTACCTATTTCTTCCATTTTATTAAAACTTCCTTGTTGCCTGAGGCAGAAAATGATGATGCAAATTATGTGTTAAGGATATTAGCTTTAGTCTCATTATCATTATAGGTTTTATTATTTGAGCCTTTTAGTGTGGCTATTCCTGTAGGTTCCATTTTTTAAAAAAGATTTGATAAAGGACCATAAGTTTTTATTGTTATCTTTAGAAATTACATTGTTTAAATACATTATTCATTTTGGAGGTTTCGACTAAGTCTAAGTTTTTGTATCAAGTGTTTAATCTTTCAGTATTGTTTGTGTATCCTTTTTAAATTGGTAGCCTTAAATTTCTTAAATAAGTTATCTTTTTGTTTGCATAGCTTTTTAAATTTATAATTGAACCATCATTTGTTAATTTTATTTCATGTTAGTTTTGTTGGAACATTCTCATCCATTATAGTTTTTAGATTTGTTTTTATATCTTTCCAAATTTCTTCTACTGGGCTATTTGTGTCAATTTTACTTAGGAAATTTTCTTGGAAGTTAGCTGCTGATTGATGTAGTTTTATTGAATTACATTTATTCCAAAGATAGATTATTCTTCTAGGTATCTTATTAATTTTATTTTTTATTGTATTGGTGACCCTAACAATATCATGGTCGGACAGTCCATGAAATATTTTGCAGGCTATCAATAGTCCTGGTCTATTTGTTAAGAATAAATCTAGTGCTTTGTTTTTCCGTGTTGCTTTTTTTACTATCTGTTCTAGGTTTATGTTGTTAATAGTGTCTATAAAGTGTTCATTAATATCTTTATTAGTTTGATGGTTATCATTTGTATAGTTTTTCCAATTTATATCTGGAAGATTAAAGTTCCCTATAATCCAAAGTACAGCATTTTTATGATTTTCTTTTATGAAAGTTAATTGACTACAAAGAATCTTCATGTAACGTCAGTGAGCTCGAAATCGGTTCTAACGTCAGTGCGCTAGCTCTAAGTCGGTTGTAACGTCAGTGCGCTAGCTCTAAGTCGGTTGTAACGTCAGTGCGCTAGCTCTAAGTCGGTTGTAACGTCAGTGAGCTCGAAATCGGTTGTAACGTCAGTGCGCTAGCTCTAAGTCGGTTGTAACGTCAGTGCGCTCTATGTCGGTTGTAACGTCAGTGCGCTAGCTCTAAGTCGGTTGTAACGTCAGTGCGCTAGCTCTAAGTCGGTTGTAACGTCAGTGCGCTCTATGTCGGTTGTAACGTCAGTGCGCTAGCTCTAAGTCGGTTGTAACGTCAGTGCGCTCTATGTCGGTTGTAACGTCAGTGCGCTAGCTCTAAGTCGGTTGTAACGTCAGTGCGCTAGCTCTAAGTCGGTTGTAACGTCAGTGCGCTCTATGTCGGTTGTAACGTCAGTGCGCTAGCTCTAAGTCGGTTGTAACGTCAGTGCGCTAGCTCTAAGTCGGTTGTAACGTCAGTGTGCTCTATGTCGGTTGTAACGTCAGTGCGCTAGCTCTAAGTCGGTTGTAACGTCAGTGTGCTAGCTCTAAGTCGGTTGTAACGTCAGTGCGCTAGCTCTAAGTCGGTTGTAACGTCAGTGTGCTAGCTCTAAGTCGGTTGTAACGTCAGTGCGCTCTATGTCGGTTGTAACGTCAGTGCGCTAGCTCTAAGTCGGTTGTAACGTCAGTGCGCTCTATGTCGGTTGTAACGTCAGTGCGCTAGCTCTAAGTCGGTTGTAACGTCAGTGCGCTAGCTCTAAGTCGGTTGTAACGTCAGTGCGCTCTATGTCGGTTGTAACGTCAGTGCGCTAGCTCTAAGTCGGTTGTAACGTCAGTGCGCTAGCTCTAAGTCGGTTGTAACGTCAGTGCGCTAGCTCTAAGTCGGTTGTAACGTCAGTGCGCTAGCTCTAAGTCGGTTGTAACGTCAGTGCGCTAGCTCTAAGTCGGTTGTAACGTCAGTGCGCTAGCTCTAAGTCGGTTGTAACGTCAGTGTGCTCTATGTCGGTTGTAACGTCAGTGCGCTAGCTCTAAGTCGGTTGTAACGTCAGTGCGCTAGCTCTAAGTCGGTTGTAACGTCAGTGCGCTAGCTCTAAGTCGGTTGTAACGTCAGTGCGCTAGCTCTAAGTCGGTTGTAACGTCAGTGCGCTCTATGTCGGTTGTAACGTCAGTGCGCTAGCTCTAAGTCGGTTGTAACGTCAGTGTGCTCTATGTCGGTTGTAACGTCAGTGCGCTAGCTCTAAGTCGGTTGTAACGTCAGTGCGCTAGCTCTAAGTCGGTTGTAACGTCAGTGTGCTAGCTCTAAGTCGGTTGTAACGTCAGTGTGCTCTATGTCGGTTGTAACGTCAGTGCGCTAGCTCTAAGTCGGTTGTAACGTCAGTGCGCTAGCTCTAAGTCGGTTGTAACGTCAGTGCGCTAGCTCTAAGTCGGTTGTAACGTCAGTGCGCTAGCTCTAAGTCGGTTGTAACGTCAGTGCGCTAGCTCTAAGTCGGTTGTAACGTCAGTGCGCTAGCTCTAAGTCGGTTGTAACGTCAGTGCGCTAGCTCTAAGTCGGTTGTAACGTCAGTGTGCTCTATGTCGGTTGTAACGTCAGTGCGCTAGCTCTAAGTCGGTTGTAACGTCAGTGTGCTCTATGTCGGTTTTAACGTCAGCACTATCCTGCTGTGAATCCAATATTTTGTTTTGGGAGAGCTGACAAACTTCGGACTAATTATGGAAATGAGATGTCTAATGCTAGAAGCACTAACCTAAAGTTGGATTGCTTTGATTAAATTAGCCTCCTGGGACCAAGAACCAAATCTTTACTCTAGAACAGTGGTTCCCAAAGTGGTCCGTACGGACCCCCAGGGGTCCGCGGAACCCTTCAGGGGGTCCGTGGAAAATTAAAATTGATTTGGGGGTCCCTGAACAACGTCAGGGGGTCCGCGCAAGGTTTAATATAAAATAATAAAACTGATACATTTTTATTATTATTGAAATTAAAATAAATAATAATAAATAAAATAGTATGTGAATGCCTGTTCTACTAATTAAATACCATCTTAGATACTATCCTTCATGGATACAATGTTGTTTTACATAGAAAAAGTAGTAGAACTACTGTAATTCCACATCTATAACCAATCAAAATACTTGGTTTGTTGAAAGGTCAAGCTTGATGCAGAAGAAATGCAGAATTCCTATAACTACACATAGAAAAATACAAGTTTTTAACTTGAATCTACGAGGGTTGCAAGGTTGTGTATTTTTCGATGTGTCGGGAAGTTATATTTATCTAAATTGTATCCTATCATCAAATAATGTTTTCAATAGGGCTTTACTGTAGCATTCCATTGAAAATAATTCTTAACAGTGGTCTATTACAACAGATAAGAGAATGAGTGAGCCCAAGGCTGGATTTAGGCTTGATGGGGCCCTAAGCTATTTAAGGCCCTTTTGAAATCTAGATATTCTATATCAGTGACAAGTATGAAAACAAAATTTCGGGGCCCCCAAGAAGGCAGGGGCCCTACGTTATAGCTTGTTTAGCTAATATGTAAATCCAGCACTGATTGAGCCAAAGAAACAATTCCGTCAATATGGTGTTAATGAATATTTGAAGTATGGCTAAATGTTTGGAAACAGATAAGAAAGGTGAAACGTTATTAACTGAATTTTTAAAAAGAATGTTTGAAGTTAAAGCAATAATCTTAACTTTCTGGCATACAAGCTGTACCAAATGTATTTTCAGTAAATTGATTCATTCATCAACATCAAATATTCAAAAAAATCTTAGTGAAAGTTTGCATGGATCACTGTATTATGTCATTATAGCAGTTAATAAAATCTAAAGGAATGCCTTGATGAGAGATTATTTGCTCACTAAGGTTTGGAAATTGAAGAAGCCTATAATTAATTATTTATTCACACAGAAGTACGCTGGTTATCATCACGTACATATTTAAATCGATTTAATGCTCTCTTTGATTCAGTGTCCAAATTCCTGGAAAACAAAGACAATATTCAGCAACACAATTAACTCAAAAAATGACATATCCTTTATGAATGAATTATTTACCCAAATTTAACGAAACTAATTTGAAACTACAACTACTACAAGGTAACGGATTAAATTTAATCAAAACTAAAAGCGTTATGTCTGAGTTTGTTGCGAACCTTTTTCTGTGCAAAAAAAACAAAAACTTAGGAACAGGAGAATGTTCTCAGTTTTCAAATCTTTTGAAATTGCAAAATAGAGATAAAGATTTGCTTCCTTACTCTCAAAACTTAACGGCTCTTCATGCAGACCTCAGACCTGAACCAAAGATTTGTAGGCATTCGTCACTACTGGATATTTCCGAATGGCAGTTGAACTCTTTAGCGCATGGACAATCTCAGGTCCAAAACACAGATGAATACATACTAATACAAGAGCACCTTATTGAAATATCGACAAATGAGGAACTAAAACCAATGTTTGGACTAGGATAGCACACATTATGTTTACAAAGTCAGAACCCAATTTTATATCATGCATTATAGGTTATTGTGCAGAATTTTTTGACTGTTTTCCTGTCTTCCTATTTGGTAGAACAAATATTCAGTGGCGTTATGAACCTCATCATAAAAAACAAGAACAACAAAAATAAAAATAATAAACGACTAGAAATTGGTGCTCGTGAGGATTTGCGGTTCCTACACACAAACATTGAGTCGGTCATAAATCCTATATATTAAAAGGCTATGTTCCGTGCGGTCATCGATAGCGATTGGTCCCTCAAACACATATGACTCCTACAGCCAATCATATTGAACACGTTATGCGGACGTTCAAAACGAGTTATTTTTGGTGCATTATTTCTTCCAAGACTTTATTTTGAGTTATGCGCGTTGGGATTTATAGTCAAAATCATTGTCTTTACGAGTTATTTATTTTAACTATAATGAATAATATTTTTGACGTGATGCACATCTATGCCGGTCGAGACGGCTGTTGGAGGGGAGTTACAACATGCCACCGAACGGTGACGGAACGTCCTTGGAATGGCTTTGTTGCTCGTACACTCATAAAATCTCATCACGTTAATCCAAGTTATTAATTGTTTTCAATTTAATCTTAAACAAAAGTGATAATTTCAATAAATACCGCACTTTTCATCAAAATGTTGCTTTTGTAATTTTTGTACTATGAAGTTATAAAGTTTGTTTCACTTGGGGGTCCGTGGGGAAGTTTTGAATATAAATGGGGTCCGTGGGTCAAAAAAGTTTGGGAACCACTGCACTCTAGAATCTAGAACATGGGCGTCTAAAGTCCGGTCCGCGGGACAAATAGGCCCACCGACTAGAATTAACTAATTGACTAGTAGATTTTATTTCTGTAGTGAAGACATTAAATTTATAGAAAATTCGAAATTATGCTCTGTTTTGAGTACAAAATTGATGACGTTTTATTGTTTACTATCGTGGATATTGATTACAAAAACCCGATTAAGTTATGTAATTTTATGTATCTGAAATTCATCGACGTCCGATGGCAAAAATAGGTGACGTAATGTTGTTTATTTTTGCATACTCTGCAAAGAAAATGAACGTGGCGTCGGTATATTTAAATTTTGTGACAAAATTTACATCACAATTTTTGGCACATTATATTCGGCTCTTTATATATAAACATATTTTAGTTATTGTAAGGTAAGTAAACGTCTATATTCTGTTACTTTACCATAATTTATCTAATATTATTAATTTCTAGAATCTCTAAAAATGGAATTAGAAATGTTAAAATTGTCGAAGATCGTGACAGTACTCTCCCCCCCCCCTCTAAAAATAAATAAATAAATAATTTTTAAAATCACATAATTCGACCCCCAGATAGTTTTACTTCACGGCCCTCTTCTCAAAAAGTTTGGCCACCCCTGCTCTAGACTCAAGAATCTCGCGGGCCACACCGAGAGTTACAATGTGTTTTATTATAAAATGATTTCGAAAGAAACTCAGTGATCAATAATGTTTTTAAGAGAACAAAATATCATATCATAACTAATTAATCTTTCAGAAAATCTATATCCAGAGGCCAGACATATTGGATGATTTTGATTAGGATTTTAGCCCGGGATTCTGAACAAATCAGTCTTAGTCTCCAGTGCAGTTGTCCCGTGAAATCGTTGATAGAAGGCACAGCTGCGGGTTTTGAGTTGTTGCAGCCCACCAAGGGTTCTGGTGTCTGTAGTCTCTCAAAAATATTCTATACCATTGTGTCACTACGTCGGTTCGAATCCCGCTGTAGAGTTTACATTTCGCACATAGTAAAAACAACAGTAATAGCCTTTTGGCACATAGTATAAAAACAACAGTCGCAATCATTTGGAACATTTTAATACAATTTTAACAATTAGGTGGCAACCCTTTGGCCGCCGTTTTCTGATTTAAAAATGTGCCGCACGTTTCACGTGACGTCACAAGTTTTAAATTGAGCTGTAACTTTTTTTTTAATTTACACTTTCTCGTTATCTTCTCTTCCTTTTATTTTTGTCCCCCGAAGAAGGCTTTTAGCCGACACGTTCGCGTTTTTCTTCCTTTACATCTTACATGTTTTAATTTTTTAACGCCTTCCAATTTGCTCTCCTCCATATCACCAGAAATATAAATTTGGTGAAGAATACTAAGTAATCTCGCAAATATTTCGCAAATGTAACTGTATCAGTAAGATACACTGCTTTAAAAACTGACTTCCAAAAGTTTGGTTGTTTGTATTTAGTTACAATAATAAGCAATCATTAATTTTTGGTGTTTGTTGAATATATACCTATAGATATTGATTTATATGAATGATTCCCAAATAGCATCTTATGCCTAACAATATCAACTATTTGCCTGAAATTACATTAGTTGGCCTGCCAGTACATCATTTGAAAAGCATCTTAACTGAGATTGAGTTATGACCAATGTTCCCTCTGGGGTTCGTTGGTCCGTGTGCAATGTAAAAAAAAACTCGTGTGCAAAGTTGCATAGCATCCATTTTTTGTGTAATATTGGTACAAAACTTGCTGCGCGGTAATTCTAAACTGCTGAGCGGCATCGGTGAAATATCTGCACAGTCGCGCGGCTAAAAGGGAACATTGTCTGCCAGTTCATCATTTGAATATCATCTTGTCTGTCATAAAGTTAAGACGTTGGCCTGCCAGTACGTCAGTCGTTCAGGATCTTATCGTCATAGAGTAATGATGTTGTCCTGGCGACTAAGGACAAAGATCTAAACAAACATGGCCAAGATTCTGGGTGGACTCCTCTCTAGCACGATCAATGTACGAGCTAATCCCCCCCCCCACTCGCGTGTCCTGATCTCAAACAACGGTAGGCAAATACTGGAAACATACGTGGTCGCCATTACTGCATGAAACAACAGAAATGTTCAATGTCAACTTTGATCTCCCTTTACCTCGAGTTCATACCCACAGTATGCCGAGAATCAATTATATGAGGGAACAATTGATTTTATGGTCGGCAGTTTAATTTCTAGTTAGAAATACGTAAGCTATTATTATAATAGAGCAAATGACTCGGTGTTTCTTGTAGATTGCGCATTTTTATCTTGAAATTGCGAAATCTCACCATCACAAATTCCAATATTGACCCATGAAAGTAAATCAAGTCTTATGTATTGGATCATTTTCCAAAAGTTTTATTATTCCCACGACCATCAATAGTATATGTAGGAAATAACATACCGAACGTTCCATTTCTAAAAAGTACCTGTGTTTAGATTCTTACGTTTCTAACTTTATATTACAGTAAAGACCTATCCTATTTCTATTCTCAATATTGGTGTCTAACATCAATCATTAAAATAATATACAAATGTGCATTTATCTTTATTAAAATCTGTTGTATAAAGTTTTTGTAAGATTGGAATCTTTATTAAACATTGACATAAACGTTTGCATAATTTCTGATATACCAAAGATAACCCCAAATGTAGAACAAGAATCTCTCGCTTAACTTAAACTTGAAGAATATTTTAATTTAAAATAATAAATGACATCTGTGACAAATGTTTATGTCTGTATTATGTTATTTTGAGATCGGGAAACAATTGAATGTTGATATCTTTCGCTTTATTCTCGATTCACGTCATTTTTATGCAAAGATTGTTTTGTGCAAGGGAAATTAATTGCTTTAGTTTTCTGTTGTTTTCATGTGTCTGTTTAAGGGGGTGTTTGATGAAAGGGTAAAATGCCTCCACCCCACCAGCACGTAAAACAGAATTTGTCCAAGTCTTTCCGTTGTTGGACGTATGAGCTATTTCATTGTTTTGAGTGTCCATATCATGTCACTTTTTAAAAAAATGAATGAAACATGATTCAACACATCATCCTGTGAGACTGTTCAGTCAACAAATCGTGTGAAATACTTTTGCCTTTAAACCAATTCTACTGCCATTCTAAAACCATAGTCATTTTAGTCGCCAAAGTTATGCACGAAATTCACGACATTACACAAATGTGTGTTATCTCAGTGGGTCATCTTGTTGAGAACCGTTCATTATCTCATTGTGGTAACTAGTTGAGACCTACCCTTGAGAACCGTTCATATCTCATTGTGGTAACTAGTTGAGACCTTACCTTGAGAACCGTTCATATCTCATTGTGGTAACTAGTTGAGACCTACCCTTGAGAACCGTTCATGTCTCATTGTGGTAACTAGTTGAGACCTACCCTTGAGAACCGTTCATATCTCATTGTGGTAACTAGTTGAGACCTACCCTTGAGAACCGTTCATATCTCATTGTGGTAACTAGTTGAGACCTACCCTTGAGAACCGTTCATATCTCATTGTGGTAACTAGTTGAGACCTTCCCTTGAGAACCGTTCATATCTCATTGTGGTAACTAGTTGAGACCTACCCTTGAGAACCGTTCATATCTCATTGTGGTAACTAGTTGAGACCTACCCTTGAGAACCGTTCATGTCTCATTGTGGTAACTAGTTGAGACCTTACCTTGAGAACCGTTCATATCTCATT
Organism: Ampullaceana balthica; assembly: GCA_944989445.1. Taxonomy (NCBI): domain Eukaryota; kingdom Metazoa; phylum Mollusca; class Gastropoda; family Lymnaeidae; genus Ampullaceana; species Ampullaceana balthica. Next base: position 39,183 of record CALYLW010000527.1, on the reverse strand, counting down.
GTGGTAACTAGTTGAGACCTACCCTTGAGAACCGTTCATATCTCATTGTGGTAACTAGTTGAGACCTACCCTTGAGAACCGTTCATATCTCATTGTGGTAACTAGTTGAGACCTACCCTTGAGAACCGTTCATGTCTCATTGTGGTAACTAGTTGAGACCTTACCTTGAGAACCGTTCATATCTCATTGTGGTAACTAGTTGAGACCTTACCTTGAGAACCGTTCATATCTCATTGTGGTAACTAGTTGAGACCTACCCTTGAGAACCGTTCATATCTCATTGTGGTAACTAGTTGAGACCTACCCTTGAGAACCGTTCATGTCTCATTGTGGTAACTAGTTGAGACCTTACCTTGAGAACCGTTCATATCTCATTGTGGTAACTAGTTGAGACCTTACCTTGAGAACCGTTCATATCTCATTGTGGTAACTAGTTGAGACCTACCCTTGAGAACCGTTCATATCTCATTGTGGTAACTAGTTGAGACCTACCCTTGAGAACCGTTCATGTTTCATTGTGGTAACTAGTTGAGACCTTACCTTGAGAACCGTTCATGTCTCATTGTGGTAACTAGTTGAGACCTTACCTTGAGAACCGTTCATATCTCATTGTGGTAACTAGTTGAGACCTTCCCTTGAGAACCGTTCATATCTCATTGTGGTAACTAGTTGAGACCTACCCTTGAGAACCGTTCATATCTCATTGTGGTAACTAGTTGAGACCTACCCTTGAGAACCGTTCATATCTCATTGTGGTAACTAGTTGAGACCTACCCTTGAGAACCGTTCATGTCTCATTGTGGTAACTAGTTGAGACATTCCCTTGAGAACCGTTCATGTCTCATTGTGGTAACTAGTTGAGACCTACCCTTGAGAACCGTTCATATCTCATTGTGGTAACTAGTTGAGACCTACCCTTGAGAACCGTTCATGTCTCATTGTGGTAACTAGTTGAGACATTCCCTTGAGAACCGTTCATGTCTCATTGTGGTAACTAGTTGAGACCTACCCTTGAGAACCGTTCATATCTCATTGTGGTAACTAGTTGAGACCTACCCTTGAGAACCGTTCATATCTCATTGTGGTAACTAGTTGAGACATTCCCTTGAGAACCGTTCATATCTCATTGTGGTAACTAGTTGAGACCTACCCTTGAGAACCGTTCATATCTCATTGTGGTAACTAGTTGAGACATTCCCTTGAGAACCGTTCATATCTCATTGTGGTAACTAGTTGAGACCTACCCTTGAGAACCGTTCATATCTCATTGTGGTAACTAGTTGAGACATTCCCTTGAGAACCGTTCATATCTCATTGTGGTAACTCGTTGGAACCTACCCTTGAGTAACATTTATTACCCCTGGTATATTTACTTTGTTTATTTTACCTCTTTGTTATCCTAATGGGTAAGCCAACAACAGTGAGTGCAGGGATACGATTGCAAACTGTCAGGGCGTGGGGCGAAAAGATGGCGTGGGGCGGCGGCAAGTTGGTGTGGGGTGGCGGCGGCACAGTGGCGGTTTTACGTGGGCGGCATAGTGGCGTTGGGCGCATGGTGGCGTAAGACGACATGGAGGCTGAACCGCGTGTGGTGATTTGGTGGCGAGGGGCGGCATGGAAGTGTAGTGAACTATGTCAACAAGAAGGGCTTGAGATGAACCTGAAACAGGGATGGACATATAAACTTGTGTTGACAAATGGACATGCAATGTCATACAGACATGGATCGACAAACAACGGATTGAGAAAGAAGTGGACGAGACGTGAGAATAACTGAACAACTCTTGCAGACTTCACTTAGTAATGATTAGGATCTTTTATTAAATTGAAGTATAATTTAAGGAAAATGAACTGTGTCAATGGCTTTTAATTTTAAGTTGATAGTTAAATCACTTTAAATAAGTTGAACATCTATCAGACACTACATTGGACAACTATTAGATGCTACAGTGAAAATCTAGTAGCATCCATCAGACGCTAAAGTGAACATCTGTCAGACGCTATAAAATGTGTTTAATACTTTAAATCAATTGAAATATTTCATTCGCTTTAGTATTGTTTCAATTGACATAGGACATGAGTCATGACTAGTATCAAATCAAGAAGTGACGCCAATTAAAAGTCCTATTTGTATGAGGTGAATGGTGTACCAATGTGAATAATTGAATGATGATCTAAGTCAGAGGTAAAGAAGCCTATCACATTACAAGTCTAGTCTACGTGGATTATAGAATGCATTGTACACATACACCTCGCGCTAATTTATCGGATGTATGACTAGTGTAGCTGCATTGATCTTATCAGCGATTCATGGCCCCCTCCCCGCTCATAGCCCTCACCCCTCATAGCCCTCAAACTTCAAAGCCCTCACCCCTCATAGCCCTCACCCCTCATAGCCCTCACCCCTCAAAGCCTCACCCCTCATAGCCCTCAAACTTCAAAGCCCTCACCCCTCATAGCCCTCACCCCTCATAGCCCACATCCCTCAAAGCCCTCAAACTTCAAAGCCCTCACCCCTCATAGCCCTCACCCCTCATAGCCCTCACCCCTCATAGCCCTCACCCCTCAAAGCCCTCACCCCTCATAGCCCTCGCCCCATCCCCACTCACGTACCAATCCACCCACTCCCGCTTGCACGCGCGTCCATCCCCACGACACTGTGGATACAGACGGCCTAAGCTAATGACGAGAGTGTATGTAAAAGCTCTGGTTCCGTGGGACACAAAAGGTGCGCTAAACGTGGCCGAAGGTTACCTAGCAAACAAATGGCCCTGTTCATCTAATCGATACACTATTGATATACGGCCCATAGTGAGCTAACAAGCGGTTTGTTTTGGTAAGTCCGTTATGGGGGTTGGGTCATGGCTTGTCCGAGATGGGCTGCATTCCTTCTCATCCCGGCCATTAGAAACGTTGCAGCACGTAACGTCTGGAGTCCCTGCCATTAGCATTCGCCTTTAATAGGCACTTCTGACGTTTCTAGCCATTACAAACGTTACTTTAGATACTAGCCATTAGAAACTTTACTAAAGTTGCAATCGACTAGAGAAGTTACTTTTAAGTTGCTAGCCATTAGAGACGTTACTTAAGTTGCTAGCCATTTGAGACTTTACTTAACTTGCTAGCCATAAGAGACTTTACTTAAGTTGCTAGCTATTAGAGACTTTACTTAACTTGCTAGCCATAAGAGACTTTACTTAAGTTGCTAGCTATTAGAGACTTTACTTAACTTGCTAGCCATAAGAGACTTTACTTAAGTTGCTAGCTATTAGAGACTTTACTTAACTTGCTAGCCATAAGAGACTTTACTTAAGTTGCTAGCCATAAGAGACTTTACTTAAGTTGCTAGCTATTAGAGACTTTACTTAACTTGCTAGCCATAAGAGACTTTACTTAAGTTGCTAGCCATTAGAGACTTTACTTAAGTTGCTAGCTATTAGAGACTTTACTTAAGTTGCTAGCCATAAGAGACTTTACTTAAGTTGCTAGCCATTAGAGACTTTACTTAAGTTGCTAGCTATTAGAGACTTTACTTAACTTGCTAGCCATAAGAGACTTTACTTAAGTTGCTAGCCATTAGAGACTTTACTTAAGTTGCTAGCCATAAGAGACTTTACTTAAGTTGCTAGCCATTAGAGACTTTACTTACATTGCTAGCTATTAGAGACTTTACTTAAGTTGCTAGCCATTAGAGACTTTACTTAAGTTGCTAGCCATTAGAGACTTTACTTAAGTTGCTAGCTATTAGAGACTTTACTTAAGTTGCTAGCTATTAGAGACTTTACTTAAGTTGCTAGCCATTAGAGACTTTACTTAAGTTGCTAGCTATTAGAGACTTTACTTAAGTTGCTAGCTATTAGAGACTTTACTTAAGTTGCTAGCTATTAGAGACTTTACTTAAGTTGCTAGCTATTAGAGACTTTACTTAAGTTGCTAGCCATTAGAGACTTTACTTAAGTTGCTAGCTATTAGAGACTTTACTTAAGTTGCTAGCCATTAGAGACTTTACTTAAGTTGCTAGCTATTAGAGACTTTACTTAAGTTGCTAGCCATTAGAGACTTTACTTAAGTTGCTAGCTATTAGAGACTTTACTTAAGTTGCTAGCCATTAGAGACTTTACTTAAGTTGCTAGCTATTAGAGACTTTACTTAAGTTGCTAGCCATAAGAGACTTTACTTAAATTGCTAGCTATTAGAGACTTTACTTAAGTTGCTAGCCATTAGAGACTTTACTTAAGTTGCTAGCCATTAGAGACTTTACTTAAGTTGCTAGCTATTAGAGACTTTACTTAAGTTGCTAGCTATTAGAGACTTTACTTAAGTTGCTAGCTATTAGAGACTTTACTTAAGTTGCTAGCCATTAGAGACTTTACTTAAGTTGCTAGCCATTAGAGACTTTACTTAAGTTGCTAGCTATTAGAGACTTTATTTAAGTTGCTAGCTATTAGAGACTTTACTTAAGTTGCTAGCTATTAGAGACTTTACTTAAGTTGCTAGCTATTAGAGACTTTACTTAAGTTGCTAGCTATTATAGACTTTACTTAAGTTGCTAGCCATTAGAGACTTTACTTAAGTTGCTAGCCATTAGAGACTTTACTTAAGTTGCTAGCTATTAGAGACTTTACTTAAGTTGCTAGCTATTAGAGACTTTACTTAAGTTGCTAGCCATTAGAGACTTTACTTAAGTTGCTAGCTATTAGAGACTTTACTTAAGTTGCTAGCCATAAGAGACTTTACTTAAATTGCTAGCTATTAGAGACTTTACTTAAGTTGCTAGCCATTAGAGACTTTACTTAAGTTGCTAGCCATTAGAGACTTTACTTAAGTTGCTAGCTATTAGAGACTTTACTTAAGTTGCTATCTATTAGAGACTTTACTTAAGTTGCTAGCTATTAGAGACTTTACTTAAGTTGCTAGCTATTAGAGACTTTACTTAAGTTGCTAGCTATTAGAGACTTTACTTAAGTTGCTAGCCATTAGAGACTTTACTTAAGTTGCTAGCCATTAGAGACTTTACTTAAGTTGCTAGCTATTAGAGACTTTACTTAAGTTGCTAGCTATTAGAGACTTTACTTAAGTTGCTAGCCATTAGAGACTTTACTTAAGTTGCTAGCCATTAGAGACTTTACTTAAGTTGCTAGCTATTAGAGACTTTACTTAAGTTGCTAGCTATTAGAGACTTTACTTAAGTTGCTAGCTATTAGAGACTTTACTTAAGTTGCTAGCTATTAGAGACTTTACTTAAGTTGCTAGCCATTAGAGACTTTACTTAAGTTGCTAGCCATTAGAGACTTTACTTAAGTTGCTAGCTATTAGAGACTTTACTTAAGTTGCTAGCCATTAGAGACTTTACTTAAGTTGCTAGCTATTAGAGACTTTACTTAAGTTGCTAGCCATTAGAGACTTTACTTAAGTTGCTAGCTATTAGAGACTTTACTTAAGTTGCTAGCCATAAGAGACTTTACATAAATTGCTAGCTATTAGAGACTTTACTTAAGTTGCTAGCCATTAGAGACTTTACTTAAGTTGCTAGCCATTAGAGACTTTACTTAAGTTGCTAGCTATTAGAGACTTTACTTAAGTTGCTATCTATTAGAGACTTTACTTAAGTTGCTAGCTATTAGAGACTTTACTTAAGTTGCTAGCCATTAGAGACTTTACTTAAGTTGCTAGCCATTAGAGACTTTACTTAAGTTGCTAGCTATTAGAGACTTTATTTAAGTTGCTAGCTATTAGAGACTTTACTTAAGTTGCTAGCTATTAGAGACTTTACTTAAGTTGCTAGCTATTAGAGACTTTACTTAAGTTGCTAGCTATTATAGACTTTACTTAAGTTGCTAGCCATTAGAGACTTTACTTAAGTTGCTAGCCATTAGAGACTTTACTTAAGTTGCTAGCTATTAGAGATTTTACTTAAGTTGCTAGCTATTAGAGACTTTACTTAAGTTGCTAGCCATTAGAGACTTTACTTAAGTTGCTAGCTATTAGAGACTTTACTTAAGTTGCTAGCCATAAGAGACTTTACTTAAATTGCTAGCTATTAGAGACTTTACTTAAGTTGCTAGCCATTAGAGACTTTACTTAAGTTGCTAGCCATTAGAGACTTTACTTAAGTTGCTAGCTATTAGAGACTTTACTTAAGTTGCTATCTATTAGAGACTTTACTTAAGTTGCTAGCTATTAGAGACTTTACTTAAGTTGCTAGCTATTAGAGACTTTACTTAAGTTGCTAGCTATTAGAGACTTTACTTAAGTTGCTAGCCATTAGAGACTTTACTTAAGTTGCTAGCCATTAGAGACTTTACTTAAGTTGCTAGCTATTAGAGACTTTACTTAAGTTGCTAGCTATTAGAGACTTTACTTAAGTTGCTAGCCATTAGAGACTTTACTTAAGTTGCTAGCCATTAGAGACTTTACTTAAGTTGCTAACCATAAGAGATTTTACTTAAGTTGCTAGCTATTAGAGACTTTACTTAAGTTGCTAGCTATTAGAGACTTTACTTAAGTTGCTAGCCATTAGAGACTTTACTTAAGTTGCTGCTATTAGATACTTTACTTAAGTTGCATGCTATCAGAGACTTAATTTGCTAGCCATTTGAGGCTTTACTTAAGTTGCATGCTTTTAGAAACTTTAGTGCACTGTCACAATTGTTTACCCTTCTCAACTCATATCACTGACTTATGAAGCCAATATACTTGTCACTTTACCAAAAATAGAAGTTAGTGTAAATACTTGGGGGTTCGTTGTGCTTATAATGTGATAAAATCGACACCGCCTCATAATGACAATTAGTCAACACCTTCATAATGATATTTAGTCAACAACAGCGTCATAATGACATTTAGTAAACAAAAAACACCGTCATCGATGACATTTAGTCAACAACTCCGCCATTATGACATTTAGTCTACATAAATAACATAGTGACACATATCTTTAATACCATTAACATATCGACATAAATTCAACCGCACTGTCATAGTTATAGTACACACTCAAGCCTGGAATATAGCCAACCGTCACTGACATAGTGAGATATAGTCAAAGGTCGCCGAGTGAGATATAGGAGAGTTAGGCCAGAGATCTAAGAGTTGAGACTCAGCATCTATGGGATGGACCATCAGTAGAGTTTAAACCAGAGAGAGATATGATATAGTCCCTGGAGACTTGAATGTTGTTGTGATATTGATCTAGAGAGTGGTTAGAGCGCTTGTCCCGGTGGTCTGGCCAATACTTGTGTCGGCCTTTCGATCTCAAGATTAAATCCTTGCGATGAGTCCTCTAGGAATTGATGGTCTTACTTCAACCATTCGATACCCATTACACTAAATTTTGGTTTTATTTAGATGTTTATAGTGGCGCGAATTCATTTGATGTTGTTGTTTTAATCTCTTATGAGTTTAATTTCAACCCTTTTGAAAACGCGTTTTTTAAATTTAACTTTTATAAGCTAAATGTTTCAATGTCGAACTCGTTCAATATTTTATTTTCAGCTTCCAATAGCTTGGTAAATTTTTATACTGCTTCTTCCTGACAAAACTAAGTGGAAATATCTCTTGATTCCACAATTAAACTAGAAATGTGCGTGTGAGAGAAAATGAGAGAAAGGGTGAGGGGAGACTCCACCAAGAGCATCATTTATACTTATACACTTCCGAAAATTTCAGTAAAATGACGTCATCACATTCTAAATTTCATTATAAAAATTTTAATTGCAAACATTATTTTTTACATGAAAAGTTTGTACTGAAACCTTTCGATCTCCTTGATTTCTTTCTGAAAAATTATGATATTTTTTTCATCTAAGTGGTGAACTATTGTAAAGGGAGTGAGTTCACTGTGCCAACAGAAATACCTACGATCGTAATGGCTGTTTGAGTAGGACCGCCATGAGCAGCAAAACATACACGTGTGACATTCACTTGTGGGTCTGTGTGTGTGACATTGAGTTGTGTATCTGTGTGTGTGAAATTTACTTGTGGGTCTGTGTGTGTGACACTGAGTTGTGTATCTGTGTGTGTGACATTTACTTGTGGGTCTGTGTGTGTGACACTGAGTTGTGTATCTGTGTGTGTGACATTCACTTGTGGGTCTGTGTGTGTCACACTGAGTTGTGTATCTGTGTGTGTGACATTTAGTTGTGGGTCTGTGTGTGTGACATTGAGTTGTGTATCCGTGTGTGTGACATTCACTTGTGGGTCTGTGTGTGTGACACTGAGTTGTGTATCTGTGTGTGTGACATTTAGTTGTGGGTCTGTGTGTGTGACATTGAGTTGCGTATCTGTGTGTGTGACATTCACTTGTGGGTCTGTGTGTGTGACATTGAGTTGTGGGTCTGTGTGTGTGACATTGATTTGTGTATCTGTGTGTGTGACATTTAGTTGTGGGTCTGTGTGTGTGACATTGAGTTGTGTATCTGTGTGTGTGACATTCACTTGTGGGTCTGTGTGTGTGACATTGAGTTGTGGGTCTGTGTGTGTGACACTGAGTTGTGTATCTGTGTGTGTGACATTGAGTTGTGGGTATGTGTGTGTAACATTGAGTTTTGGGTCTGTGTGTGACAGTCACTTGTGGTTCTGTGTGTGACATTGAGTTTTGGGTCTGTGTGTGACAGTCACTTGTGGTTCTGTGTGTGACATTGAGTTGTGAGTCTGTATGTGTAACGTTTAGTTGTGGGTGTGGGTGGCATTGAGTTGTGGTTCTGTGTGTGACATTGAGTTGTGGGTGTGGGTGGCATTGAGTTGTGGTTCTGTGTGTGACATTGAGTTGTGGGTCTGTGTGTGTAACGTTTAGTTGTGGGTGTGGGTGACATTGAGCTGTGGTTCTGTGTGCGACATTGAGTTGTGTGTCTGTGTGTGTAACGTTTAGTTGTGGGTCTGTGTGGGTGACATAGAGTTGGGTCTGTGTGTGAGATCCATGTCCATCGCTAGCCAGAGGTTATAAGAACCGCAACCAAAATAAACTCCACGGCGAGATTGGCAGCAAAGTTAAGAGAATTATTGGCACGGGTCAAGACATCAGGGGACAGATCGCTGCATCTTACTGACTGGTTCATATTTGGGCCAGCCTCGCCCATGAAAATACACGCCATTTATTAACCACTAAAAGTTTGGACAACTTCTGGAGAATATCCAAGGCTAAGGGCCGGGATGAGATTGGTCGATGGTATCATTAGCCATCCTTTCAAAAGAAGAACTTTAGTGAACATTCCTAATCGGTGTCTCATTGATCGCCATAACATTTTTAAAGGGATTGGTGAACATTTTGAAAGGGTTTTTTTGGCTTTGAAAACGAACGGCTTGATTGAATATTTATAATGTATTTTCGATGATCTTTGTATCATTTATTGATATTCTGCTACAGCTCAGTCGAAAGAGATATGTCTGTATGGATTCGTTGAATATGTATGTATATATATTAGGGCTGCCGAAAGTAACGATTAATTTCTCGATTAATCGTTAAAAAATTAACGATTAAATTATTTTTAACGATTAATCGACACATTGCTTACAAATTATTGGAAGTCAAAAAAAAATTGCGGCCGGTAAATAATAAATTTTCTGACGATTACACGAGCTTTTTGGTTTTAAACTATTGACTGACGGGAATGTTCAACATGTTGATAAAGTTTGCCTACCATGGTTCGAACAATTCGCCTATTTATCTAACCAAATGAAAAGCGTATTAAGCTAATGGCAGTAATGTAGCCTGACCCAGAGACAGAAAATGACGACAGCTCTTCTTATGAATTACTGCGTTACAAAATGGAGATGAAAGTTCCTGAATCCATTAACCCTCTACAATGTTGGAAACTTAATAACACCGATATCCGATAATGTCACTACTTGCCAAAAAAAATAATTCCGTTTTGTGCATACCAGTTTACCTCAGTTCCATGTGAATGATTGTTCAGCTCGACTGGTTATATTGTCAATTAGACCCGCTCATCACTTGAACCAAATAATTGTAACACACGTGTCTTTTTGCGTAGTTGGTTAAACGATGACATTAAAGGAGACATTCCAGTGTTATTTAGATTTTCAACACGAACGTTTAATAATTGTTACGTATGACATCATAAATTTTAATTTTTGGGTTTAATCGAAATTAACGATTAATTAATCGTTAATTTTTCAAACGTTAACTATTAAATTTAAATTAATCGTTAACAGCCCTAATATATACACACACTCACACCCACATTATGTCTAGAAGTACAGAAAAAACTGACTCGTATTTAAATAGGCAATTTATTTACGAATAAGCAGCTAGATGAGTATAATTCATTTGAGTGGGATGGTTTTGGTCGTACTTCAATGAATCACGTGTTAAAAACCTGCAGATTAAAATAGTTTTTTCAAATATTGCCTTTTGAAAATTGTGATCAATTAAAGTGTTTAAGAGCAGCACTTTCCAATTAAATGGCGCAGCCCGGTAGTTGAATCGATTGGTTATTTATCAAGGGGATAAAAAAGCCATCTCTCATAACACGGCATACTGAAGATCAGCAACTCCGATATTTGCGCTGTTAGATGTTGGAATTATTGATGGAAATCGATAACTTCCTATTGATTATAATTGTTTTCCTCATTAAACTTGAATATGTTATTTTCCGGGCCATATGCTGCTCCATAGGAGAGGTGTGTACCCTATACAATTCATATCACATTTATGAAATTTGCACCGATATTGTATAATTAAAAAAGGGTGCTATAATAAGGCATCTAAATAGTAGCACCAAAACGCATGGTTTTAAATATTACTGAGACCATCAAAGGTTCTCTTAGCAGAGTAAATGGGCAATGGGATCATTCCTCTAAATGGGCAATGGGATCATTCCTCTAAATGGGCAATGGGATCATTCCTCTAAATGGGCAATGGGATCATTCCTATAAATGGGCAATGGGATCATTCCTCTAAATGGGCAATGGGATCATTCCACTAAATGGGCAATGGGATCATTCCTCTAAATGGGCAATGGGATCATTCCACTAAATGGGCAATGGGATCATTCCTCTAAATGGGCAACGGGATCATTCCTCTAAATGGGCAATGGGATCATTCCTCTAAATGGACAATGGGATCATTCCTCTAAATGGGCAATGGGATCATTCCTCTAAATGGGCAATGGGATCATTCCACTAAATGGGCAATGGGATCATTCCTCTAAATGGGCAATGGGATCATTCCTCTAAATGGGCAATGGGATCATTCCTCTAAATGGGCAATGGGATCATTCCTCTAAATGGGCAATGGGATCATTCCGCTAAATAAGCAATGAGATCATTCCTCTAAATGGGCAATGGGATCATGCCGCTAAATGGGAAATGGGATCATTCCTCTAAATGGGCAATGGGATCATTCCGCTAAATGGTTTCCCTATAAGTTTCGTTGTTCCGTATGCAAAGTTTTTTTTTAAAAACTCGTGTGCAAAGTTCCAATTATTATGCAAAATTTTTCTAAATTTGCTGCGTGGTGATTCTAAACTGCTGCGCTGCGTCGGCCAGATATCTGTGTAGCCGCGCAGCTTAAAAGGAACATTGGAAGTGGGGATTAATCATGGGGGAATTATTTTCAACGCAATATTTATCTGTTTAAAGCAAGTTTTTGTTTACATTGTTTTTATTTAGGCAGTTCCTTTAATCACATTCTAAACTTGCTCCGTAAGTAAAGTTCTGGAAAATCGACGAAAAACAAATAATCCAACAAAAAAAGTATTTCCAATTTTTAGAATTTGTTATTGAATAATCTAAACCCAGAGAAATTCCTTGCATTTAGCGTAGTTATTTGCTGTCAGATTGGAAGCCCATATTTGAATTATACAAGTTTTGTTTAAACTGATAAAATAACAGTCCCATCAAGAAACGAAATGCACTTTTTTGTTTTAGTGATGGAAGTAACATGCCATAAAATAAACTCTGTGATCTGTGTCTTCATATAATCTGTCAATATCAACTTATAGACAATGTTCCCTCTAATGTTCGCTGGTCCATGTGCAAAATAACAAAATCTTTTGCAAAGTTGCACAGAATCCATTTTTGACCTCGATTATCGAAACATAGATATTATATTATCGTCAGATATCTGCGCATCTTAAAGGGAACATTGCCTTATGACATGTCGTCACTTTGGACAACTAAACATGTGATTCGTTTCGTTAAGATAAATATGTGTGTTGTTTTAGAGACTAGAGTTGTTGGGTTGTTTGTTTGTTTTTTTAATTTTTATGTACACATCTGACATACCGCATTTTATTCCCACGTGTGCTTGTTGTAAAAGATTGATTGTACTGAATGTCAGACTTTATGCTGTGTGTGCCTGCGCTATGATTACGATTACATTGAATAATTAAGCTCATTAATATCCGGGAGCGATTGTTTATAAATTATAGCGCGCCTCATGACGTCACCAACACAAACAAAAGCTGTCGAGTTATCGTAGTGGGAAAGTGCTGCGTGTTGACCGATGAGCCTTATCACGTGTTGTTTCAACTCTCCACAGGTGCTCGATGTTGGCAGGTTGGACAGTGAGCTGAAGGGATTACTTGGGCAGTGTGACAGCTCATCTCAGTCATCTTACTTCTGACTGCAGTCCTCTGCCTGCGCTGCGTGGCCTCAACATTAATAAACAGAAACAAACGGCACTTCCTGGAGACAATGTGTTTATTCGAAATTGAATCAAAAGGATAATCGATAACATGAAAAACGTTGGTGTGAATATAATCAATACTTGAAAACAAAGAAGTTGACCAGGTACGTTATTGCCATTTTAGTGGTGACAGAATTTGAGATCATCGAAATCCATATTGACATAAAATCATCGTTTACCTGTTTCTTCATTAGAAACCGTGCGTTATCTGTGAGTAATTCTGAAGTGGATTAACTCAGTTCCATGTTGTTTGGTCTAAGAAAGTGCTCATTAACATAGTTGCTCACCATCGGGTCCTGTTAGTGAAGTCTGATAGAGACGTGTAGCTCCACTAACACATGATTGGTAGCAGCTGACCCTGGTAGCAAGGATTTCATCATGGCCAGCTTCTTCAGACGACGGCGTGGGTTTCTCCTCAAACTAGTCGTCCTGATCCCCGTCCTGTACATCGTGTGCTTGTTTGTCTTCAGCAAAAGGACGTTTTCGTCGTTAGACGGCGATAAGGAGAACGGTGGAGGCGGGGAGCGGCGGCCTGTCCACAGGGATGACAGAAACGTGCAGCACATGAACCAGGCGGAGATACCTCAACAACCTGTAGTACATCAGGTGGACGTGGTCCAGCCAGCCACCGCCAGGCCTGTACAGCAGGACATCCCCGTCACGGCTCAACATGTAGCAGAGAAAGCTGTTGAAGAAAAGAGGCATGTTGGTGTAGAGGAGGAGCCGGTACCCCAAGTTGATCCAAACGCCCCTGGTGAGTTCTGCTTCTGCCTTTCAAAAGTAAAAACATAATTACATTGACTTTAACTGATGACATATTTATTATCATTAAATTATTTAAATTCTCTCCATGCCATAATCATACAGTTCATTAGAAGCCATCTATGATGTACCATTTAGTTCATTACAAGCCAAGTATTCCATATCATAATGTTTATAATAAGCAAATTATTCCATACCATAAAGTCCATATCTAAAATTCATCACCTACCCTTGACTATGACTCCTAATGACTATTGCCAACTATTTAGTTCAGTCAATAGGCGTACACTTTATGGGAGACTTTTATGGTATTTTAAACAAATAAGAATTTTACAATTATATTTCGTTGTTATTGTGATTACGATTTCAAGCTTTTTCTTTTAATTAATTTTTCTTACACACATAATTTTAATATTGGTGAGAGAAAGAGATTTTCTACATGGGCAGAAATGTGTTCTTTGCCACAGGTGAAAATGGGAGGGGTATTACCATTGAAAAAGAAAAGTTATCTGAAGAAGAACTCAAGAAATTTGATGAGGGCTGGAAGAACAATGCTTACAACCAATATGCCAGTGACATGATGTCATTGCACAGAAGTCTGCCAGATGTGAGGGACACAGAGTAAGTATAACCTTCATTTATAAATTTGCCAGTAACATGACATTGATAAAACATCTGCCAGATGTCAGGGACACTGTATGTCAATTATTATTTACATGCATACTTGAGTGTTACTTCCAAGCAGGGCTGGCCTTGGGCCACTGCAACCTATGCTGCCGCAGTGGGCCCCGCACTCTATTTTCTTTACAAAATTTTAATTTTCACTTAATATCCTTATCCCCAACCAGACTTGGCCCCGCGCAATCCGTTTCGCATCGGGCCCCGCAATTGCTAAGGCCGGTCCTGCTTCCATGCTTCCAAGTATACTTTTAAGTATGGTCATCAATGAAGTTTTGTGAGACAACACATCTGAAAGTTGATAGCAGCATTACAGGGCAAAGTCGGTTTTATTGTTTGTTTACTTTTATTATAACACTCTCTCTCCACCACCCCCCCCCCTTTTTTTGCCATCAAACCTGTGGTGCTGTAATTATAATTAGTTTTTGATACTCTAGTAATTAGTTATTGATATTCTGGTGTAGATGTGCTATATAGATGAGCTATAACACAACTACTAGATCCATGATGAGTAGAACATTCAGCTGCACCTGGAGCATGTCACAGGTGTCTCTAACATAAACATTTAGTTTCGTAATCTTTCTTTTAATAGATATTCAATTACATTTCTGTTTGCTTTAGAATAAAACCAAATTGTTAAAGGGATTGAAAGAGATTTGGGGGGGGGGTTATAGGAATTCCCTTTTGTGTCCCTAGAACTGAAAACCTTATTACAATGGTCAATACATCCAAAACGGTTCCTTGCAGCCAAGTAAAGTCGATTAAATTCTGTAAGCAGTCATTGAGATACCACACACCCTTACCCACAGGCGTTGCTAGAGGGAATGAAAGGGTGGTCCGCACACACCCTTAACCACAGGCGTTGCTAGAGGAAATGAAAGGGTGGTCCGCACACACCCTTACCCACAGGCGTTGCTAGAGGGAATGAAAGGGTGGCCCGCACACACCCTTACCCACAGGCGTTGCTAGAGGGAATGAAAGGGTGGTCCGTACACACCCTTACCCACAGGCGTTGCTAGAGGGAATGAAAGGGTGGCCCGCACACACCCTTACCCACAGGCGTTGCTAGAGGGAATGAAAGGGTGGCCCGCACACACCCTTACCCACAGGCGTTGCTAGAGGGAATGAAAGGGTGGTCCGCACACACCCTTACCCACAGGCGTTGCTAGGGGGAATGAAAGGGTGGTCCGCACACACCCTTACCCACAGGCGTTGCTACAGGGAATGAAAGGGTGGTCCGTACACACCCTTACCCACAGGCGTTGCTAGAGGGAATGAAAGGGTGGTCCGCACACACCCTTACCCACAGGCGTTGCTAGAGGGAATGAAAGGGTGGTCCGCACACACCCTTACCCACAGGCGTTGCTAGGGGGAATGAAAGGGTGGTCCGTACACACCCTTACCCACAGGCGTTGCTACAGGGAATGAAAGGGTGGTCCGTACACACCCTTACCCACAGGCGTTGCTAGAGGGAATGAAAGGGTGGTCCGCACACACCCTTACCCACAGGCGTTGCTAGAGGGAATGAAAGGGTGGTCCGTACACACCCTTTCCGCGAGGGTTTCGGAGAATGGGAGAGGCTACCAACGTTATGTAACATCATGATTTTCTTGGAATGGACTTCATTCACTCACATTGCAGTATCATGTGGTTGATGAGATTGTCTAATTACTGGCCTTGTCATATTTTCTATATCATGAATAACCCAACAACCGGCTATCTTTAAATCGATCACCGGAAATCCATTTAGTGGACCAACAACCTGAATATTATTGCAATAATAATGTGTTTGCCACGGACTTTTCCTTTCCTTTGTCTTCATAGGAATCAAATTAAGAATGCTATCTTTTAGCAAACTCAATTAAAGACTTCCTTTATAAAATTGTTTACCCAATTTCAAGTAAAATAGCGACTTCCAGTTGTTCAATTTCCTTTAGAAATCTTTCTTCTTCAAGTCGGCAGTCACGTGGCTGATTTTCATTCGTTGCTAATTCTTCCAGTGCTGCGATATTCTCATGTTATGGGTTATTAACTGACCTTACAGCATCACGTCAGGCTGACCATCTTGTGTCAGACAAGGCTTTGTTAGCTTATATCAATTTCATATGTTTTTGAAGTACCTGTCAACGATGAGTAGATGCAACAAGCCGGGTATAAAGATTTTTCAGAAGACAAAAAAATCTGACCGCAGCAGGACAACCTGCTGCTCTTTTGCCAACCAAATTAACGGAATGAGCTGTACACGGCACATAATGATCTACAATGCACATCTCACGACGAATAGCCTCGTTTCCGTTATACTTCCTACTCATTTCCAGCATTGCCGTATGATTGTCCAAGGCATTTTCAGGGATTCATACAAACATAATGGCCTGCATCTTTATTATACACTATAATTCATAATAAGTTAGGGTGCCCTTAAATTATTGGGGGCTTTAGCCCGTTCAGCACAACCCCACCTTTTAATCCGCCATAGGGGGGTCACGCATCTGTGACGATGTGGTACGAGGAGGGGGTGTTTAAGAAATGTGACGTCACATCAAAAACGCGAAACTTTAAATAAAAGTTCCACTTAAATATTTGATTGTTTACCATTTATTTAATTACTTTTCAATGACTTCACGCGTGTTACGATATTATAGTGCAGACTTACCCTAAATACATATTTAAATGACAAAAAATAATTTGCAACAGGCTAATTTTTATTGAGAAAATACGGCTTGGGGGGGGTGGTCAAAGCTTTGTGACGTCATATTGTTAAAAAAGGGGTGGGGTCTACGTTTTTGTGACAAAGTATGTCGCTGGGGGAGAGTGGGGTAAAAATCGGCAACCTCGCGTGACGTTATTTATGGACTGACCCTTCAGTCGTGAAGGCGTGACACCATGATATACCGCCCCGGGTGACACCAACCCTAGTGACGCCTCGGGTCGTGCCACCTCGCCCCCCCCCCTTTTTTTAACTTTTCATAATTCTTAATACTTTCAAAACACAAACATATCACAGGAAGACTGCATTGACTTGGGTTTTTTTTATTTTTCATTGCTTCCCTTACCATGAACGTCATTAATATGTCACACGGACTTCTGTCAACGTTGATAAAGTCACAAGGCCCTCTGTCAACGTTGATGTCACATGGACCTCTAATTAATGATTCATTTTGCGTGTGTCAATGTACATAGTATATATAATACAGGTTAACAACATTGACAATATCACAGTGATTGATGTCTATCTTTATTTTAAAGGTACACTCTTGTTGTAAAGTATTTACTATAGTATGTTTTTTTCTGACATAGTAAAACCGAAGTGACCGCAGCGCAAAAATATAATTAAATATCGATACTGACCGTAGTGCAATGGACTGGGGCCAATTCAATATCGATACTGACTTTAGTGCAATAAACAGTGGCTCATTAGTCATTAAATGTCAATGCTGACCGCAGTGCACTCAGTAGTTTGAAGTACTTGTAACTATTTTGACCCCATGACAATAACCTCTTGTGACCCCATGACAATAACCTCTTGTGACCCCATGACAATAACCTCTTGTGACAATATGCTTCACAGAAACACTATCTTGATTTATGTCCACACAACAAAACAACAATTGACCTCAATTAATCCAGATGCAAGGTTTCTCAATAGTCTAGGAACTGTGAAACTCGGCTTTTCTTGTGTATTTATCGGTCTGCACCCAGTGACCACAGTGTAAGGAAGAGATTGTTCAGACTGTAATTTCCTTGGTCCTTCCTGTAAGGGCTGAACCGATCAGAGATACAGTGTATGTCAGGGTATCAATAGAGCACAAAGTGTTCCCTTGAGACGATCTTTATCTCACTGACACCAAACATCTATTTCTAGGTTTAGGGTCGATAGGTAAGTCACAAGTCTGTAATACAGTTAGTGCTTGACTTTCGACCACGATCGGTTCCGACAGACCGGTCGCACCACGATTTGTCGTAAGTTGAGTACGCTAAGTGATATGTGTACAGTAATGTGTAGTGATGTTATAAAAATTGTTAAGTTCAATCATATCATAAATTCATAAATTTCTTTTATTGTTCGTATAAATCATAATTTTCGATGTTCATTTTATGCCATTTGTATAATCTCTACGCTGT
This sequence comes from Ampullaceana balthica, assembly GCA_944989445.1. NCBI lineage: Eukaryota > Metazoa > Mollusca > Gastropoda > Lymnaeidae > Ampullaceana > Ampullaceana balthica. The sequence continues at coordinate 20,972 of CALYLW010000527.1, read as the reverse complement.
TTTGAAATAAATCTGAAAACTAATATGGCTTGTGATTGTGGCCGTAAAGTAGAGTGGTCGTAAATTGTATAGGTCGTAAGTCGAGCACTAGCTGTAAATTAGAAGGATGTAAGCAAAATATGGAGGAGTTCAGCAAACCATTGAGTAAGGATGGAAGGAAACCGTTTAGAATTGTCTGGAGCGGCTCCCGCCTAATTGATCCAACATGAATCATAATAAATATGAAACTTTTTTGATAACTTCTCACATATGACAGACGATTGATCTATCTGGCAATCTAACACCACTCAACAGTGAACTTGTTCCAACACAAAAAATCATCCTTATAAACATTCGTATTGCTACACAAAGTCCAACGATGGAAGGATTATTGGCTATTAGATACGGGATGACAGATGGGCACATCATCTGAACTGAAAATGTTCCCAACTTTAACGACTCATGTCATAGAACCACCCCCCACTCCACTCCACCACATACATCAGCATTCCTTCTCTTGGTGGATGCGTTATTGCGTGCGGCACAGATCTGAGCCGTGTTATCAATCCCAGACTGTAATGTGGGGATCTGTCCCTGCAAGCCTTCTTGTTATGTTTTTTCATATTTAAATTCTGGGATGCAGCACCAGTCTGCCCTACAAAATCCTTGCCACATTGGAGGAGCCATGAATATTTATCAGCGTCATATTCTAATTGCCTCATTGAACGCCGCCAGGTCTGGGGTAGCATCTGTCTCACCACGTGACACGACTTGGCCGTGCGAGGACATGCGGCTTGGCCGGCTTAAAAGTCTATCTGTGATATTTTCTTTCTGTGCGTGGAGTTTACACCCTTAATGGTTATCTCCCGTTTGGGGTGTTCATTTTGTCTTCTTGTGGAATACACGTCATCAGTGTCTGGGTGAGAGGTTTACTCTTGACCAGACAGTGTGAGACTTGGTCAAGTCTAACAATATCACCCCTTTCCCAGTTTGTCCAGTATTAATGTCATAGTGCTAGTACTATTAATTCCAATATTATTTTCATAGAACTAAAAATTTTGTTCAATTACTCTGTCATAAAACAACCTAACAAAAACAACTCACTAACAACCTACCCACCATGCCAGCAAGCAAACAATCTACACAAACACACACACACACACACTGAAAACAAAGCTATACGTTTGCATAGACGATCTTTAAAATTCCAAAACAATTCAGTATTAACTGTCTATTTAAATCATCATTTTTTAAAGTCAACATTTCACAACATCGGTAAAAATGTCTGTGGCAAAATGTCCCGAATCGAAGCGACGGCGTTAAACCATAGTCCCAATAATACACATCCTAAAGTTGAACTGAAAATAAATAATTCTATGACGTCAGCTGATTCGTAAATAACGGAATAATTGAATAGTTTGTCAATTGATTGTAACCGATGGACCAGTAACTATTTTAGAACATTGTTAGATGAATGGACTGGACAGGGGAAATTTAATGTAATGTTTCTCTAGAGATCACTGGCTTACATCACACAAAGCATCTATCACAGTTTATGTGGGGGCGGGGCAGGCCGCTCGTCTGGCAAAGAGAGATGCGTTATTGTGGGATGATGGAGACGTGTGCTCCTGTAGACAGTCTTTCAATGAAGTGAGAGCCAAACACATAATGGAAAACTTTTTTATTCTAAGAGATCAGTTAAACACAACAAAGTCGTACCTACTTTAGCCCAACTAATGTCATGTACTACACTTGCGAAAGCCATAGTCTTTAGTCTAACTAATGTCATGTACTACACTTGCGAAAGCCATAGTCATTAGTCTAACTAATGTCATGTACTACACTTGCGAAAGCCATAGTCTTTAGTCTAACTAATGTCATGTACTACACTTGCGAAAGCCATAGTCTTTAGTCTAACTAATGTCATGTACTACACTGGCGAAAGCCATATTCTTTAGTCTAACTAATGTCATGTACTACACTTGCGAAAGCCATAGTCTTTAGTCTAACTAATGTCATGTACTACACTTGCGAAAGCCATGGTCTTTAGTCTAACTAATGTCATGTACTACACTTGCGAAAGCCATAGCCTTTAGTCTAACTTATGCCATGTACTACACTTGCGAAAGCCATAGTCTTTAGTCTAACTAATGTCATGTACTACACTTGCGAAAGCCATAGTCTTTAGTCTAACTAATGTCATGTACTACACTTGCGAAAGCCAAAGTCTTTAGTCTAACTAATGTCATGTACTACACTTGCGAAAGCCACAGTCTTTAGTCTAACTAATGTCATCTACCACACCGGCGAAATCATACCTTTTTTCCCACCTACCGCCTCATACTCCACTGTAGGAATGTCCTGCACTATACCCAATCACCATCTGACAGTAAACGACTAATGAGATCTTTGACAAGACTTGTCCAATTCGACCCCCGTATCACCGTCTCAGCTCATGTGGAATAATGGCTGAACGTTTTCACGCTCCTGTTGACGGGGCTTTGGGGAGATATTCGATTTCTAAAAATATATCGAGTTGTGCCGGGGCTGAGTTGTCTGTGTCATCCAGGAATATCATCAATCCCAAGCTATGAAGGATTAACGTCTTTGGCTCAGACAACTGGCTGGTCAGCTATGGCTAGATACGTGGTCATCTTTATCTATTGCCTGTGGTCAGGTTTTGTTGAGACCTGTGGTCAGGTTGTGCTGGGACCTGTAGTCAGATTTTGTTGGGACCTGTGGTCAGTTTGTGTTGGGACCTGTGGTTGGGTTTTATTTGGACCTGTGGTCAAGTTTTGTTGGGACATGTGGTCAGGTTGTGTTGGGGATCTGTGGTTGGGTTTTATTGGGATCCGTGGTCAGCTTTAATTATATCATGTGGTCAGATTCAATTGATACTTGTGTTTAGCTGTTACAGGAATGATTTGTACCTAATCGTAAACATATCTAATCTCTAGTGCAGACCAAACTATAGCCTGTTTTTGTAAATTTTGAATTCGCATGCATCAGAAAACATTTGCCTTGATGTCTAACAGCAACTCATATAATGTGTATTTCAGTCAAAGAAGTATAATTTGAACTTTAAAGGAAGTTGTCTCATTTCTTCGCTTTATGAAAACATAAGTACCGTATATACTCGTTCTAAGGCCGACCTTTTTTGGACAAAATCTAGAGGGGAAATTTGGGGGTCGGCTTACGAGCGGGTCATGGGTGATTTTTGAATGTGCATTGCATATCGGTGTTGTTATTGTAGATCAGGGTTCTCCAAACTTTTCTGCCGGATGGCCACATTAACTGTCAAACAGCAGTTTGTGGGTCGACTACACACATTTTTGTGGTAAACTACACGTAAATAATTAAATATTTAAAAAATCTTTTTTTTTAAAAGGACACGCTTTTAACATAATCACTACTTTTAGTTATGTCTCATATATAAGGATTTATAGTCAAAAACTTTGTTTTTACAGCTATTTTTTAAAACTTATAATAAAAACTCTTTAAAATTCACGTCTGAAGCCCACACATCTTTTTAAATCCCTTATATTAACTTCACCGCCGTCTCTCTGCTGCTCTCTCTCTGCTCTCTCTCATCTCATGGGCTCGGCGGGCGGAAAAACAAAAGTCGAAAATGACCCACTTCCAATGATCCGATCGAACTGAAATTTGGCACACGGACCCGTCTTACCTAACAATGCATCGTATCAAAATTTCAGATCGATCGAACGTACCGTAATTAAATTAATGCATTTTTAGTTTATCCTTATATGAGGTATGTAATTTTAAATTCACGATTTGTTATTGTTTTTTTGCCACGTGAAAGTTTGAGCATTGAGGCGACCCAACGAAACGACGGTGCGCTTTTGTTTACATTTTACGTGTCACTCTGAGCTCGGTCAAGCGAATCGGTGACCAGACTTTTCCCCTCTCCCCCCACCCACCCCTCCCCCCCCCACTAGGGTTATGATGCAAAGTTGAGTTAAGACAGATTCAGTCTGTAAATGTTTGAAAATAATCAATACTGTTAGTTATGTCTCATATATAAGGGATTTATAGTCAAAAACTTTGTTTTTACGGGTTTGTTTTAATTAAATCCCTTATATTAACTTCGCGGCCGTCTCTCTCTCTCTCTCTCTGTCTGGCTCGGCGGGCGGAAAAACAGAAGTCAAAAATGACCCACTTCCCATGATCCGATCGAACTGAAATTTGGCACACGGACCCGTCTGACCTAACAATGCATCGTATCAAAATTTCAGATCGATCGAACGTACCGTAATTAAATTAATGCATTTTTAGTTTATCCTTATATGAGGTATGTAATTCAAAATTCACTGTTTGTTATTGTTTTTTTTCTTCCAGTTTCACGTGAGTTTGAGTTGACGCCGACCGTCGTGTTGACGCCGACCGTCGTGCCGACACCCCCTCACATCCCACCCCCATTTATTAAAGACAAGGGACATCACTCGGTGTCAGTCTGTAAATGTTTGAAAATAATCAATACTGTTAGTTATGTCTCATATATAAGGGATTTATAGTCAAAAACTTTGTTTTTACGGGTTTGTTTTATTAAATCCCTTATATTAACTTCACGCGGCCGTCTCTCTCTCTCTCTCTCTCTCTCATCTCATGGGCTCGGCGGGCGGAAAAACAGAAGTCAAAAATGACCCACTTCCCAATGATCCGATCGAACTGAAATTTGGCACACGGACCCGTCTGACCTAACAATGCATCGTATCAAAATTTCAGATCGATCGAACGTACCGTAATTAAATTAATGCATTTTTAGTTTATCCTTATATGAGGTATGTAATTTAAATTCACGATTTGTTATTGTTTTTTTGCCACGTGAAAGTTTGAGCATTGAGGCGACCCAACGAAACGACGGTGCGCTTTTGTTTACATTTTACGTGTCACTCTGAGCTCGGTCAAGCGAATCGGTGACCAGACTTTTCCCCTCTCCCCCCCACCCACCCACCCCTCCCCCCACTAGGGTTATGAAGCAAAGTTGAGTTAAGACAGATTCAGTCTGTAAATGTTTGAAAATAATCAATACTGTTTAGTTATGTCTCATATATAAGGGATTTATAGTCAAAAACTTTGTTTTTACGGGTTTGTTTTATTAAATCCCTTATATTAACTTCGCGGCCGTCTCTCTCTCTCTGTCTCTCTCTCATCTCATGGGCTCGGCGGGCGGAAAAACAGAAGTCGAAAATGACCCACTTCCCAATGATCCGATCGAACTGAAATTTGGCACACGGACCCGTCTTACCTAACAATGCATCGTATCAAAATTTCAGATCGATCGAACGTACCGTAATTAAATTAATGCATTTTTAGTTTATCCTTATATGAGGTATGTAATTTAAATTCACGATTTGTTATTGTTTTTTTGCCACGTGAAAGTTTGAGCATTGAGGCGACCCAACGAAACGACGGTGCGCTTTTGTTTACATTTTACGTGTCACTCTGAGCTCGGTCAAGCGAATCGGTGACCAGACTTTTCCCCTCTCCCCCCACCCACCCCTCCCCCCCCCACTAGGGTTATGATGCAAAGTTGAGTTAAGACAGATTCAGTCTGTAAATGTTTGAAAATAATCAATACTGTTTAGTTATGTCTCATATATAAGGGATTTATAGTCAAAAACTTTGTTTTTACGGGTTTGTTTTATTAAATCCCTTATATTAACTTCGCGGCCGTCTCTCTCTCTCTCTCTCTCTGTCTTGGGCTCGGCGGGCGGAAAAACAGAAGTCAAAAATGACCCACTTCCCATGATCCGATCGAACTGAAATTTGGCACACGGACCCGTCTAACCTAACAATGCATCGTATCAAAATTTCAGATCGATCGAACGTACCGTAATTAAATTAATGCATTTTTAGTTTATCCTTATATGAGGTATGTAATTTAAATTCACGGTTTGTTATTGTTTTTTTGCCACGTGAAATTTTGAGCTGAGCATTGAGGCGACCCAACGAAAGCGACGGTGCGCTTTTGTTTACATTTTACGTGTCACTCTGAGCTCGGTCAAGCGAATCGGTGACCAGACTTTTCCCCTCTCCCCCTCCCACCCACCCCTCCCCCCCTAGGGTTATGAAGCAAACTTGAGTTAAGACAGATTCAGTCTGTAAATGTTTGAAAATAATCAATACTGTTAGTTATGTCTCATATATAAGGGATTTATAGTCAAAAACTTTGTTTTTACGGGTTTGTTTTATTAAATCCCTTATATTAACTTCACCGGCCGTCTCTCTCTCTCTCGTCTTGGGCTCGGCGGGCGGAAAAACAGAAGTCAAAAATGACCCACTTCCATGATCCGATCGAACTGAAATTTGGCACACGGACCCGTCTACCTAACAATGCATCGTATCAAAATTTCAGATCGATCGAACGTACCGTAATTAAATTAATGCATTTTTAGTTTATCCTTATATGAGGTATGTAATTTAAATTCACGGTTTGTTATTGTTTTTTTGCCACGTGAAAGTTTGAGCTGACGCATTGAGGCGACCCAACGAAGCGACGGTGCGCTTTTGTTTACATTTTACGTGTCACTCTGAGCTCGGTCAAGCGAATCGGTGACCAGACTTTTCCCCTCTCCCCCTCCCACCCCACTAGGGTTATGATGCAAAGTTGAGTTAAGACAGATTCAGTCTGTAAATGTTTGAAAATAATCAATACTGTTAGTTATGTCTCATATATAAGGGATTTATAGTCAAAAACTTTGTTTTTACGGGTTTGTTTTATTAAATCCCTTATATTAACTTCGCGGCCGTCTCTCTCTGTCTCTCTCTGTCTTGGGCGGGCGGAAAAACAGAAGTCAAAAATGACCCACTTCCCATGATCCGATCGAACTGAAATTTGGCACACGGACCCGTCTAACCTAACAATGCATCGTATCAAAATTTCAGATCGATCGAACGTACCGTAATTAAATTAATGCATTTTTAGTTTATCCTTATATGAGGTATGTAATTTAAATTCACGGTTTGTTATTGTTTTTTTGCCACGTGAAAGTTTGAGCTGACGCATTGAGGCGACCCAACGAAGCGACGGGGCGCTTTTGTTTACATTTTACGTGTCACTCTGAGCTCGGTCAAGCGAATCGGTGACCAGACTTTTCCCCTCTCCCCCCCCACCCACCCCTCCCCCCCCTCTAGGGTTATGATGCAAAGTTGAGTTAAGACAGATTCAGTCTGTAAATGTTTGAAAATAATCAATACTGTTAGTTATGTCTCATATGTTTTTACGGGTTTGTTTTATTTTTTATACCAAACACCTCATAAGCGCCCGCCCAACGTTTTATACCACAGTGTTCTGTTCACGTGGTGAACTCATGGATGTCAACAAAGCAGACGGGTACCGATGCTTATATATAGACTATAGATAAACTAAAAATGCAATAATTTCAATACTGTACATTTGATCGATCTGAAATTTTGATACAATGCATGGTCATCCAAGATCTATCTGTGGTAAAAAAAATTTAGATCTCTAGGACCATCAGAAGTGGTATAATTTTACGTTTCAAGTTTTGAAGGAAGGATGGATGGACGGAAGTATGGATACAACATACAAACATTGTGAATTAAATAAAAGCGTGTAAAATATTATCTTTTTTTAGATTAAAAAAGAGAAGGCCTCGCGTGCCGCATCTGGCCCGCGGGCCGTAGTTGGGAGACCCCTGTTGTAGATCGTCAAGGTCCTTTTCTACATTCTTAAAGACTCGACTGCTCTACCAGAAAGCATGAAATGTTATTAAACATCTGCACTTACCTTAATTAATCATTTTATTTATTTTTGTGAATGTTTTAATAAATTGTCTTCCAATTTTGTTTTCAACTACGAATTTTAATGTACGCGCTTTCGCCACTGTTTACCAAAGAAGAAAAATACCGGTAACTCTTACCTAACAATGAGCACAAAGACAAAGATAGGTAGTACAAAGTAAACAATCAAATGACCGATTTAGCTTGTAGTTTTAAAAAAATGTGTACCATTTTGTTTAAACTGTCCTATTATTTTTGGGGGGTCGGCTTACGAGTGGGTTACACACTTTTAATACTTTTCTCTTCCAAAAGTGGGGGGTTGGATGTGAACGAATGGGCTATAGAACGAGTATATACGGTAATCTTGATGGGAAAATCCAACAAACATAACTGGGCCCTCTCTACCCCTTCCACTGCGTGGGCTCTAATGATAAAAGGGCGTTTATTTGTGATTTGGAAAAAATATTAAACTATTAGTCATTTCAAAAGTGTATGGGTGTGTGAGGGGTGCTTAAAAAGTTGTGGAACAATTCTGATAGTACTCTAATTTAAGTGTGTGCCCTAATACATTGCTGTTGAGATGCTGACTGGGTTTATATTACTCTTCCAGAGAGCTGTATTCTTTAGTCTATTCTTTACAAAATTTGACTGGACATTGGCTATCTTGCAGTCGACTTGTTAGACTTTAACAGAGGCATGGAAACCTTGGGAATAAACTAGATGCTGTAACTTTGGGAACCCATGGTTTTAGTCTGTAACTGAAGTACGAGCATGGATTAATTCACAATCCAGTAATGAATCTGGATTGAATCTCTTGTCAAGAAGTGACTGCTGCTAATCTCACGTGTCAGACTTTGGAAGCTAGATCTCGTCCACATGTCAGCAGACCACGTGACGGTCCCCTTGCATACCCGTGTCTCTGTTGTCCGTCTCACATTAAATGTCCCGAAGGTCTAAGTTTGTCTGTCTCATAATATTAGAGCTGGTCCTCAATATCTCATCATCTAAGTTTGTCTGTCTCATAATATTAGAGCTAGCCTCAATATCTCCTCATCTCACATGTCAAAGTGGTTTGCTGGTCTGACTGGCAGTACATCATCTTAATATAGCTATTACATCACGTGACACTGTCATGGTACTCTGCTCACGTGACACTTAGGGTGCTCTGGCCACGTGACAATAGAGATGCTTTACTGGCGTGACACTTCTGTGTTGTTCTACTCACGTGATTTTTTCATGATGAACAAACTGCTCATGTGACATTGTCAAGATGAACAAACATCAAACGTGACATTGTCACGGTGCTCGTGAACACTGTTATGGTGCTTTACTCGCGAGACTCTGTCATAGTGCTCAACTCTTTTGGTGGCCATATGTTTGAATCATTTGATCTTGTAATGTTCATTACCCCAAGGGTACTCTCAAAACCTTTTTACTCCCCAACATATATCATCCCCTCCCTTCCGTGCCACATGAGTGGCGCCCCCCCCTTGCCTCCTCAGTGGTGCCCAGTCTGTGTTCCGGTGTGACAATTCCTCTCTTACAAGATGGACGATCGATTTAGGCGGCCAGTCGGCGATTGAGAAATTCCTGAACTAGTTGTAACTAATACGGTTCTGACTGGTCAAAGAAAGACAATATCCCATTACTTGAGACTTTTTCTTCTCATTCAGCGTTCAGGTTTTCGTCAAATGGGGAAATTAAGGCCGAGAGGATAGATAGGGGTGGAGAGAGAGAGAGCAGAGGAGTGAATAGAAAAGGTAGGATGTTGAGGGGAGGAGGAGAGGGGGAGTAGAGGAGGGAGGAGGAGGGCGAGGGAGAGGGGAGAGCCGGAGGGGGAGAAGGAGAGGGAGCAGAGGGGTAGAGAGAGGAGAGGGGAAGTGGGAGGAGAGGAGGAGGAGGAGGGGGGGGATCGTAGAGGAGAAGAGGAGGGAGAAGAGGTAGGAGGAGGGGAGTGGGGAGGGGGGGTAGGAGAGGGTAGGGACATGAGGAACGAAGGGGAAGGGAAGGGGGGAGGAGAGGGAAGTTAGGGGACGGAGGTTGTGGTGATGGAGGGAGAAGGGGGGGTAGGGGGAGGGGGAGAGGGGGTGGGAGGGATAGGGGAAGGAGGGAGTGAGGAAGGGGAGGGGAGGAGAAGAAGAGAGGAAGATAAAGAGGAGGGAGGAAAAGGAGTAGGGAGTAGAGGGAGGGAGAGAGAGAGGAGGATGAGGAGATGGAAGGGAGGGGGGAGAGAGGGGGAGGGGGGGAGGGAGAAAAGAGAGAGAGAGGGGGGGGGGGGGAGGGAGGAGAGCGGGACACGGAGGGTAAGGGAGGAAGAGAGGAAGGGGGGGAGGAAGAGAGGGTAGAGAGAGGGAGAGGAGGAGAGGGGAGGAGAGGGAGAGGGATGGGTAGGGAGAGGTAGAGATATCCCGCCGGCGCAGAGAGAGTGAGGGTGTTCTGTCTCAAGGGCTGCTGAGGTCAGTCTTGCTTTTTTTTCGTGTTTCGTTGGTACCGCGGTGATCGGGTCTGTTGCTGTGTCTCGTCGTTCATGTCGTTTTGCTGCGGGTTGGACATGTGTGCTGGTGTTTCGTGCTTTGGTCCTCGTGTGGTGGTCTTTGCCTTTCATGCGTTCCGTGTGCGAGTTCTGTCCAATTCTCGATGTTTTTTTCTGTGTCTTTCTGTCGGTTCTCGCTGTCTTATCTGCTCGTTCCGGTCCGCTGGCGCTGGTCCCGACGCGTCACCCTCAGCGTGGAGGAGTCTGGCCTTTTTGCTTCTTGTCTGTTAGGTTTGTTCTCGTTGTTGACTTCTTCTCTGCTCGTGGTGTTATTTTGTATTGGGACTTTTATTTACTTTCATCCGTGTCTGTCTTTGGTTCTCCTTTTCTTGTGTCACCTTGTCCTTTTGTGTGCGTACTTTTTTTTTCTGGCGCTTTTGTTCCTTTGCGTGTCTTTACTTCTCTCTCTCTTGCCCGTTCTTTCTTCTTCTCTGACTGTTCCTTGTAGCTTGTGTTTGTTCACGTCTCTTTTCCTCTGTCTTTTCTGTCGTTGTATTCTTTTGCCTTTGCTTTTCTATCTTCCTTTGCCCCTCTTTTTCGCCGTGTCTCTCTCTGTCTCTGTATCGTTCCTCCTTCTTGTTTCTTCTTTAACTGCCTCGGTCTCTCTGATGTTCAGTTTTTTTCTCTTTTTTGGTGTCTCTCACTCCTAGTTCCCATCCTCTGGCCTCTATTGTCGCCGAGTTACTTTCTGCTTAGCTCTCTACTTGCTTACGTTTGCGACTCTCTCCTCTACTCTTCTTCTTTTCCCCGGCGTTTTACGTACTCGTCGTACCTTGTTGTCTCATTTATTTCGTTCCTTGGTTCGCTTATCCGTTTCCTGTTTCTGTCTGTCTTTCTCTGGAGCTGGTTGTGTCTGCTTTTCGTTTCTTCTGTCTTTCTCTCTATTCTTTGTTGTCTACTTCGTGGTCTTCGTGCCGCTGTATTTTTCTCTCTTCCCTGTATTTTTTTGGACTTGTCACGTCGTTTTTCGTTATCCGTGTGTTTGTTCTCTTGTTGTTGCTCTTACTGTTCCTTTCGTTTTTTTCTCTTTTTTCTGATTTTGTACGCTCTCTTTATGTACGTCTCGTCCTTCTTAGGTTTGGTTTGATTTTTCTGCTCTTGTTTCTCTTTGTCTCGTCCTTGTCTAGGCCGTCTTTTATTTTTTCCTCTTCTCTTGTTGGCGATTTGCTTTAACTGTTCAGTTCGTTTTGTCTTCACCCGTGTTTGTCGTCCTGTGTTCTTATTACGTCTTGCGTATTGTGTCCTGCTCTTGTCCCTCTGGGCCTGCTGGGTCGTTCCCCGTCGGCTTTGTATTCTGTTTTACTTTTTTTCTGTCTTTCCGTTCCGCTTGTCTATCCGTCTTTTCATCTGTCTCTCGTTTGTTTGGTTCTTTTTCTTTGTGTTGTTACCGTTCTGTTTACTTTTGTCTTGCTCTCATTGGGTGTCTTTTCCTTCTCTGTTGTGTCGTGCCTTCGTTTTCTGTCTACCTGTTCCTTTTCTTACCTCTTTTTACTCGTGTCACTTCCTACTTAGCCTCTTTTGTTTATCTTATTGGCTCGTTTGTTGTTTTCTCTTCTCGATTTTCTCTTCCTCCTCCATTTTCTGCTCATTTGTCTGTGTCTTCTTCTTGTGTCTTGCTGTTTGTATACTTACCGTCTTTCTGCCTCTTTTTTTTGTCTGTTTTCCTCGCTTTTGTATTCGTTCTCGTTGGTTCGATTGTGTCGTTTGTCTTTGGTTTCTCTTTGGTCTGTGCAGTTGTTTCTTTTACTTTTGTATTCTGTTCCTTGTGGCTTCTCTAATCGCTTCCCGCTACTATTGCGTTCTTTTTTTTCTGTGTATGGGTTCTTTCGGAGTCCTGTCTCCTCTTGTCTCTTCTTCTTTTCTTGGTTTACTGCTCTACTGTTCTTTAGCTTCTTGTTCACTCGTTTCTCTCCTCCGTGTTCTGAGCACGGTCCTCTCTTGCTGAGGTTTCTGTCCCACGGTCGTCTGTCTTCTCTTCTTCTTTTCTCCGCTGTCTTTCTTTTGTTTTTCGTCTCTTTCATGTGTTCTTTCCGTTCTCTTGCTTTTTCTTCTTTCGTTCTACTTGTTTTTTCTTCTTTCCTTTGTGTCTTGGTCTTTTTTCTACTTGTTCGTCTCGTTTAGGATTAATTCTGCTCTTCTCTCCGCGTTCTTTGACTATTTGTACGTCTCTCGTGTTCTTTCTTCCGTTCTTCTCCTTGTTCTTGTCGCTTTTTCTTGTTACATCTTGTCTTGTTCGGTTACAGTGCCCTTGTTCTCTTCTGACTACTTGTTGTGCTGTTGGTCTTGTGCTGACGATTTGTTTTCACTGGCTGGTCTGTGCGGGCTTTTTGTGTATAGTTCCTTTCTCTCATGCCTTCCGGTTCTTGTGGCTCTTTATCTTCGTCCTCTTCTTTACCTTTACTTCTGATTTTTAGTTTGCTGATGGTCTTTCTGAACTTGTCTTCTCCTTTTACTTTCGTTTTCTGTCTCGCTCTTGTCTTGTCTCTCTTTTTGTCTCATGTTGTCTCGTTGTCGTTGCTATTTCTTCTTTGTCTCTTCATCTTCTTCCTCACTTTTTTCTTTTCCTCTTGCTGCTCGTCTTTGTTTTTCTTCTCCTTCCTTTACTCGCCTCGTGTTTCTCCCTGTTTCGTTTCTCCTGTTCGTCTGTGTTGTACGTTTTGTGTTTTTGTTCCGGTGTTCTCGGTTGGTGTTTCTGCTCGCTTCTTCTTTCGTATTTGTCTTTTCTTCTCTTGTTGTTCATGTCCTCGTTCGGTGTCTCGCCTCATGTCGTTCTTGCTGTTCGTCCGTTTTCAGTCTATTCGTTGCTCCGATATCCAGTGTTCTCCTACTCGTCAGTTCTCCTTCTGCTGCGTACTTGTTACGTTTGTTGACTCGGTTCTGTTTTTCTCTGTTCTCTGCTCGTCTTTTTTGTGTTTTTTTGCTAACGTTTATTGCTCCGTTGCGACTCTCTTTTTCTCTATTTTCCTCTTCTACTGCGTCTTCCTCCTTCCTTTTCTCCTTTTCTTTTTGGCTGCGTCTGTCTTCTTTTGCTTCTTCGTACTTTCGCTCTTCGGCTCTGTTTTTTCTTGTCTGCTTAGGTGTGTTCGTCATCTTGCCCGTGGTGTTTGACTCTCTCCTCGCGTTACGTCTGTTCTTCTCTTTCGGTCGTTCTGTTACTTATTGCTACGGCTCCTTCTATTTACACTTTCTCTTCGTGTTTCGTACTCCCTCATTTTTGTCTCTCTGCCTGTGCTCTGTACTTTCTTCTCCGTCGTGTCTTCTCGTTTCTTCATCCTCACTGTCTCGTTTCTGCTCTGTTGTTCTCCCACTCATGGTTGTGTCTTTATCGTTTTCCCGTCTGTTTTAGACTTTTCCTGGTTTCTTCTTCCTTGTGTAATCTGTTCTTCCCCTCTTTTTACGCTTTGTCCTCGTTGTTCGCTCTTCTCCTTTTATTCTTTTTCTACGATCTCATCGTGCTTTCTTTTTCCTCTTTCCCCCGTTTCTCTGTTGTCTTCCTGGTACGTTCTTCTTGTTGTTCTTCTCGGTGTGGCGTACGCGTTTTCTTTCCTCGCTTGTCGCTGGTTACTTTCGTCTGCTATCTTCGTCGTCCTCTTTTCTCTTGCTCTTTGTTCTTTTCGTTCTTTCTCTTGTATGTGCTTTGTTTTTTGGTTTTTCTCTGCCTCTTCTTGAGTTTGTTCCTGTTTCTTTCTTTCGCTTCTCTTTGCTCCCTTACTCTGAGCTGTCTTTTCTCTGTCGTCGGTCCTTTGTTTCTCTTGGCTTTCTCCTCTTTCTCTTGTCTCTACTTTTCTTTGTGTTTTTATGTTCCGTCTGATTCTTTTCTGCGTGACTTGTGTCTTGCTTTTCTTTCTTCTTTACGACTACGCCTGTTTCGTTGTACTTGTCTTTGCTTACTCTGCCTCTGTTGTTTCTTGTGTTTTGTCTGTTTTTCTGTACATTGTTCTAGGACTTCTGGTTGGTACCTTCATTCTAGGGCTAGTGTTACTGACTCCTTGCTTCCTCTCTGACTTTCTGCTTGTGGGTGGCTCTTTGTTTCCGTGCTTCTCTGTCTCTTCTTTTTGTCCGTGCTTCTTTGGTTTCGTGCTGTCGTCTTCTTTACGTTTTTGTTCTCTTGTCCTTTTTTTGCCCTTTTCTGTTTTGTCTGTTTTCTTCAATTTATTGTTTTATGGTTGTCCATGCGTTGTAGTGTTTGACTTTTGTGCTCTTTATCTTCCTTTTTCGCTTTTCTTCTTTTGCTTCTTTGTTCGTTGGTTGTTTATGTTTCCTCTGCTCTCTGCGATTCTTCTCTTTCTTTTGTCATGGTCTTTTCTTTTTCGTGTCTGCCGTGATACTTTTTTGCTCGTTGCTGTTTTTTTTTTTCCGCCTTCTCTCGTTTTTTGTCTTGTCATATTACTTCTCTTGTCCTTTCGTGTTCTGTGCGTTTTCGTCTACTTGTTTTTTTCGTGCTCGGGGCATGTTCTATTTACATATTTTTTGCTTTTTGTTTTTTGCGTTCGTGCTGCTTTCTTTTTGTTCGTGTAGCTTTTTTCCTCTTTTAGTTCCTTTCTCTTCATGTACTTTGTTGGTTACTTTTCTTGTTATAATTGCGTGTTTTTATCTGCTGTGATGTTTTTGCCTGCTGCTTCTTTTGCTCTTCTTTTTCTTGTCTCTGTTCTCTGTCTGTTCCTTCTTTGCCTTGCTTCTCGTCTCTCTCTTAATTCGCGAGTCACGGGTTTTATTAGTTACCCCTAATTCTGTCAGTTCTTCCAGTCTCGGTCTTCTCTCTGTCTTCTCTCGTTGTTCTCTATTCGTTCTTCTTTCTCTTGACCATTGGGTCATGCTTCTTTCGTTCTTGAGTTCTTTTTTTCTCTCCTTTCTGTCTCGGTCTCTGTTTTGTTGGCTGCTGGTCTCGCTTTGCTTCGTTGTTCTACTTTCGGTCGGTATTGTTTAGTCTTGCTGTGTCTGTTTTTTCTCTCTTTCTCTCGTTGTCGTGCTTACATTTCTGACTTACTCGTAGCGTTCCGCTTACTATCTGACTTCCTCTCTCGGTCTGTTTTTCTCATTCCTCTTTTTTTCTTTCTTCCTCTCGTTTTTTCGTTTTAGTTTCGTCGCGTTAACGTGCTTTCGTTTCCTTACCGTGGTCTCTCTCTGTCACTCGTCTTTCTGTGCTCGTATTCTACCTCGTGTGGCGCTGTTCTGCGCTGTCGGCGGCTGTGTTCTTCTTTTGTTCTCCTGCTGTCGGCTTGTTCTCGGTCATTTACTCTGACTGCTACTGTCTTCCTTCTCCTATTCTCTTCTTACATTGTTCTTGCTCTCTCTGTTAGCTTGGTTTTTTACGTCATCCTGCTTAGCTGCTCTGCGTTCTTTGTGTTTCTTGTTTCTTTTCTTGTTGTCTGTACTTTCTAGTCCGGTAGTCTTCTTTTTCTCTCTCGGTTCTTTGTCACTTTTCTTTATGCACTCTTCTCCCTTTGTTTGTCTCTTGTTTCTCTTTCTTTGTCATTTTCTGGTTTTCTGTCGTCTCTTGTGCTGTTTTTTGTTTCGACTTTGGCTTCCGTTTGTTGTTCTCGACGCTTCCTAGCTCTTTTTGTGACTCTCTTCTTTCTTTTCTGCTGTCTTCCGTTGCGTCTGCTGCTCTCTATTTCTGCTTGCGGCTTGTTTCAGTTATTTTCATCCCTTGTTCTCCTCTCTTTTTGATTTTGCTTTTTTTTTATGACGTTCTTTTGTTGAGTTGTATCTCCCGACCGTGTTCTTCCCGTTCTACTGCTTTCCTTTTCGTGGTGTTCTGCTCTACGCTGTCATTTCTTCGTTCTGTGTCTTGCGGTTGTAACGTCTTCTTTTCTATTACTGTCTTGTGTTTTTTTATCTCTGTTCCTTTCTTCTTTACTATTGTCCGCTCTTGGTCTCGTGTCTCTCGTGCTCCTTACGTCTGCTTGGTGCGTGTTTGGGTGTTTGCCGCTTTGTCGTCGCTCTTTTCTTTCCTCTTCATGTCTCCTGTGCTCGTCTCTAATTTGTTTCTCTCTTCTGTGCGTTGCTTTGTTTTGTTTCTCTCTTCTTTGATCTCTGCGCTTTCCTTTGTCTGTTTCCTTCTTCTCTTCTTTTTCTTTGCTTGCTGTTTTCCTTGTCCGTCCTTGCGTTGCCTTCTGCTCTTGCTTCGTAGTTTATGTCTTCCGTGCCCTTCTATTTCGTCGTCGTGTCCGTGTCTCTTTTCTTCCACTGTTTCGTTGCTGCTCTTCTGTCTATTTCGTGTATCATCTCTTCTACTGTTTCCTCTCTTGTGCTGCGCTTTTATTGTCGTCTCTTGCTTCTTTCTGGTTTTTGTTTCTTGGACGTACGTTCGTTCTTGTTCGTTCTTCTTTCTAGTACTCCTTGCGGTGCATTCTCGCGATCTGTCTAAATATTTGCCGTTCCTTCATTTACTTCTCATTCCTCCTTTGTTTTCTTTGCTGTCTATCTTCTTCCTTCTTTTTTTTTTCTTTAGTTCTAGTGTTATCGTTTTTCTTTTCTCTTTCGTTCGTTCTTCGCGTTCCGTTCTTCCTCTTATCTTTTTGTCGTGTAGGTCTCGTCGGTGTGTTCTTACTTCTCCTTTAGTCTAGTTTCCCTTGTGTGGTTGCTTTTCTCCTGTTCTTCTCATTTCAGTCTTGTCCCTTTCCCTTCTGTTTG
This sequence comes from Ampullaceana balthica, assembly GCA_944989445.1. Classification (NCBI taxonomy): domain Eukaryota; kingdom Metazoa; phylum Mollusca; class Gastropoda; family Lymnaeidae; genus Ampullaceana; species Ampullaceana balthica. The sequence continues at coordinate 4,060 of CALYLW010000527.1, read as the reverse complement.
TTTGTTTTCTCATGGTTTCGTTTTATGTCTGCTTCACGTTTACGCTCCATTTTTTTTCTAGGGTTTCGGTCCGTTTTGCTGTCTCGTGTCTCGTATTACTTTCCTTCGGCTGTCTCTTTTTTTTCTTTTGCTTTAAGTGCGTCTCTGTACTTCATCTGTTCTGCTGACTTGCTCTCTGTTCTTTGCTCTCCTCGTTTGTTCTTAAATACTGGTGGGCGTCTTTCGCCTTCCGCATCTTTTTCTCGCATTTCGTTCTTTGCTCCGTTCTTTCTTTTTCTACGCTGTCACTTTTCTGGCCGTTCTCATACTCTTTTCCTTACTCTTCTTCTGCTGCTTTGTCGCTGTTCTTCTTTTCCATGCTTGTTGGTACCTCTTACTGGCAGCGTTCTCAACTCTGGTCTTTTACCTCCTGGTCTTTTTCTTTTCTGTGTTGGGCTTCTCTCTCTCTTTTTCTTCGTCTTCCGTTTTTCCGTCTTTTGGTCTCTACGTCGTGTCTCTTCTTCCTCTTTTTTCTTCATTCTGATCTGATTGTCTTATCTTTTTCCTTTGTCTTTTTTTTTCTTCGTTTCCGGTCTTGCGTCTTCGTTCTTGTCCTGCGTTTGTCTTGTTTCTCGTTTCTCTGATCGCGTTTCTGTCCATGGTCGTTCGTGCTCGTTCCTGCTCTCACCATTGTCTCCTCTCGTCGTTCTTTTTCTTCTCTGTACTTGTCTGTTTTGTCCTTTTTTCTCTATTGTCTTTTTCGTGTGCTTCTCGGTTTTTACGGATCTTCTGTTTTCAGTCTCACGCCCTCTTTTTCCTGACCTTTCGCGGCATCGATTCTTCTTTGTCTTCTTTTGTGTGTTTCTCTGCATCTTCCTTTTATTCTATTTTCTAGTGCTCTCGTCTTCTAATTTTTACTTCTTCTTGTTTTGGTCTCGTCTTTTTTTTTGCGGTACCGCTTGTCCTTTCTGTGCTCTTGTTTACTTTTTTTTTTTTAGACATGTTCGTTTGCTCTGCCGTCTGTGCTACTTCTCCTGATTCTTGCTTTCTCTTTTTTTTTGTCCTTTGTTTGCTGCTGCTACATTACTCCACTTATGTGCTTCGTGTTCTTAACTCCTTTTTCTCTCGTTTAATTGTATCTCTTGCAGTATCTTGTTTTTCTTTCCCTGCTCTGATCACTTGTCCTTTTCTTTCTACTCTCGTGTCTATGCTCCCTGCAATCTGCTCTCGCTGTCCTCGTCGGTCTCTCGTGTTTGTTTTCTTTTGTTGGTCCTCTTTTTCTTGGTTCTCTTTGGTTTCTTTGTTGCTTTTACCGTCTCATAGTGATCTTTATTGTTGCTGGTTGCTGTTTTCTGGACCTGTTTGCTTTCTTTCTTCTTATCACGTTCGCGAGCATCTTGTTTTTTTCTTCTTTAGGTGTATTTGTGTGTGTCTGTCCTTCTTTGATCTGCTGCTATCTATTTCGTGTCTTTCCTTTCTGTTGTTCTTGTTTGTCTCTCCTCGCGTAACGTCCCGTTCTTGTTTTTTCCGCCTTCTTCGTCTGTCTCGTGTGTATCTTTTTCTGTGGTCTATCCTCGTCCCTCTCGCGTCTGTTCTCTCCTTCTCTGTTTTCGTTAGTTGTCTTTTCTTTCATCTCTTCTTTCCTGCTTTCGTTCTCTTAGTAATTTCTTGTGTTTTCTGTTGTTCACGCTTCTTTGCTCATTTTTTGTTTCCGTCACTATTTTCTCTGATTCGCGTTTTTCATGCTCTCTTTGTTCCTGTTCGTTTCCTGTGCATCTTCTGACTCGTGCTTGTCGTGTTTCTTCCCTTGTTTTATGTATTCGTGCTGTTCTTTAGCTGCTACTTTCTGTTTGTGGCTGTCTCTTTTTCCTTCTTCTTTCTGCTTACCTTTACTTTTCTCTTCTCAGTTGTTGCTTTGTGGTGCGTTTCATTTGTTCCTTTTTATTCGTTTCTGCTTTCCGGCCGCCTGTCTCAGTTCTCTCCTTCTGCCCTACTATCATTCTACGTCTTTGCTGTTGGGTTTTCTTTCTGTTTGTACGTGACTTCGTTTTTTCTTTCTCCTGCCGTGGACTACTGTCTTGTCTTCTGCTTTCTGTCTCTGTCTCCTTTGGTCTCCTCTCTCTTTCCTGTCCGGCTCTATTTCTCTGTCTTGTTCCGGGCTCTGCGTTCTCGTTGGGGTTTCCTCCTTTCTGTGGCTTCGTTTGTTTTTTTTCTTTTTCCCTTAGTCTACTTCGGTCCTGTTTTTTTGTGGCTTCGTTTTATGCGTGTTCGTTCTTTTGCTTTGTTTCGATGTTCTAGCTCGCGTCCTCGAGCTCCTTTTTTGCTTCTCTTTGCTGGTCCTTTGTCTGTGCTTTCTGTACTGGTCTCTGCTCGACTTGCGTTTCCTATTTCTCACTGTAACATGTTTCTCCTCGTCTTACCGTCGTTTGCTTTCTTTGCTTTTCTTTTGCTACGTTTACTATTTTGGTATGCACTTGTTTTACTCTTCCTCTTTCTGTTCCTTTCTATCTGTTGTCCTTCTGTTTTTCCCTTTTTAGGCTCTCTGTTGCTTTATCTTCTGTCTTTTTCGTGTTGGTTGCTGCCTGTTTTTTGTTGTCTTCTTCTACTTCTTACTACGTTTGCTTTTCATTTACTTTCTCGTTACGTCTTTCGCCTCTTTACTTCTTGGCTCTTAGGCTCTACTCGTTTCTTAGCTTTTTTCTGACCTCGTTCTTTTCCTCTTTTTTTTCGTCTTTCTTCTTTTCTTCGGTGCGTGTTTTTTTGTTCTCGGCTCTTACTGTGCTGTTCTTCTATTGTTTTACTTTTCCTCTTTCTTTCTTTGGTTGCTTTTTTTGTCTTTCTTTTTTGCGTCTTTTATTTTCTGTTTTACTTGCATGCTTTTTTCTCTCTCGGTTACGTACTCTCTTTTTTGGGTTGTCTTCTTGGCTTATTTTTTTCTCTAGTCTGCTGTGCTACCTGTTCTATTTTCTCTTTTACGTCTGTGCTTCTTTCTCTTTGGTTCGTCCGTGCTTGTTTTCTTCCTATGTTTTGTCTATTCTATCCTATCTTCTTCCTCGTTTCGTTCTTTTTTTGCTCTTACCCCCCCCCCATCATTTTGCGGTTTTTTCTTGTTGCATAGCGTGTTACTATTTCCTCGTCTCGTTCGTTCTTTGTTTGTTGTTGCACCCCTTTCTGTCATCTTACGTCTTGCGGTCGTCGTTTTTATTTCCTTCCGCCTGTTCTGCGTTCCTCTTCTTTCTATCTTCGGCTCGTGTTGCTCTCTTTTTACGTTGTTTCTCGTTTTTTTGTTATGGTCTTGTACTTTGTCTTCTTCGTTTCTCTGCTGCTTTACATTGTTTATGCTTGCGTCTTTTTCCTTCTTTCCCTTCTGCGGCTTCATGTTTTCCGTCTTTAACTTTCTCTCCTCCGTCTGGTCTGTGTTCCCTGTACTTCTTTTTCTGTCTCTCTGTCGTTGTTCTTTTGTACCGGTTTGCTTACTGTTCTCTTTTTCGTGCTGCTTTGCGCTCGCTCTTTAGTCTTCTGTCTTTTTGCCGACTGTGCTTTCTCCTCCTCCTATACTCCATTTTGGCGTCCCGGTTTTTTGCTTTTTGTTGTATTATGAGGCGTCTCGTTGCTACTCCTATGCTCACTTGTCCTCTTCTTGTATGTTTTTTGCTTGTTTTCTTGTTTTTTGCTCCTTGTTTTGGGTTTTTGTGTTGTGTCTATCTATCGTTTCTGCTGATTCTACTTTTGTTCTTTCGTTTCGGTTCTTACTGATTTGTTTTTTGTGGTATTCTCCCTTGTCTTTAATTGCCAGTGCTGTTTCTTGTTGCGGCTCTCTCCATGGCTGGTGCTACGGCCTTTGTCTCTGTTTAGTAATGTCCCGTCGTGTGTCAGTCTTTGGCGTGTCGCATCGTTTCGATGGGCGTTCTTTTGTCCTCGTGTTCTGTGCTTTTCTCTTTTTACTCCTTACTTTTCTTTTCGCTGCTGGTACTTCGTCTTTTCTCTGTTACTTTTCTTCGTACTTGTTGGCATCATTTTTTCCTCTCCTACTTACTTTTTGTTAACGCTTATTGCGCCTGTTCTGCGTGTCTTTGCCATT